>CM033477.1:38745021-39220074 GCA_019447015.1 Hymenochirus boettgeri | reverse complement strand
TTCTGAGGACTGTCTTCTGTGGAATGCAGCTGAATTTCTGGGGACTGTCTTCTGTGGAACGCAGCTGAATTTCTGGGGACTGTCTTCTGTGGGACGTCGCTGAACTTCTGGGGACTGTCTTCGTTGGGAGACGCTGAATTCTGGGACTGTCTTCTATGGAATGCCACTGGACTTTTGGACACCACTGGACTTCTTGGGACCATTTTCTGTCTGTGGGACACTGCTAAAAGTCTGGGGATGTTTTCTGTGGGATGCCACTGAACTTCTGAGGACTGTCTCTGTGGAACGCAGCTGAATTCTGGGGACTGTCTTCTTTGGGACGTCCTGAACTTCTGGGGACTGTTTTCAGTGAGACGCAGCTGAAGTTTTTTGAGACTTATGTAGCATTGGCTGAAATTCTTGAGACACTTCTGTAGCACGCCGCTGGTCTTCTGGGTACGGTCTTCTGTGGGACACCGCTGAACTTTGGGGACTGTCTTATATGGAATGCCACTGGACTTCTGGACACTGCTGGAATTCGTGGGACCATCTTCTGTGGGACGCCGCTGAACTTCTGGGGACTGTCTTCTGTAGCACGCCGCTGAACTTCTGGAGACCGTCTTCTGTGGAATGCCGCTGGGCTTCTTATTACCGTCTTCTGTGGGCACCGCTGAACTTCTGGGGGTCGTCTTCTGTGGGATGCCACTGAATTTCTGGACTGTCTTCTTGTGGAATGCAGCTGAATTTTGGGGACTGTCTTCTGTGGAACCGCTGAATTTCTGGGGACTGTCTTCTGTGGGACGTCGCTGAATCTTCGGGGACTGTCTTCTGTGGAATGCCGCTGGGCTTCTTGTTACCGTCTTCTGTGGGACACCCTGAACTTCTGGGGGCCGTCTTCTGTGGTATGCCATGAACTTCTGGGCGGTCTTCTGTGGAATTGCGCTGCTGAATTCTGAGGACTGTCTTCTGTGGAACGCAGCTGAATTTCTGGGGACTGTCTTCTGTGGGACGTCGCTGAACTTCTGGGACTGTCTTCTGTGGGATGCCGCTGATTTCTGGGGACTGTCTTCTATGGAATGCCACTGGACTTCTGGCACCACTGACTTCTTGGGACCATTTTCTGTGGGACCATGCTAAAAGTCTGGGGATGTTTTCTGTGGGATGCCACTGAACTTCTGAGGACTGTCTTCTGTGGAACGCAGCTGAATTTCTGGGGACTGTCTTCTTTGGGACGTCGCTGAACTTCTGGGGACTGTCTTCTGTGGGATGCCTCTGAACTTCTGGTGACTGTTCTCTGTGGGACGCCGCTGAACTTCTGGGGACTGTCTTCTGTGGAATGGCACTGGACTTCTGGACACCGCTGAACTTCTGGGGACCATCTTCTCTGGGACGTGGCTAAACCTCTGGGGCACCGTCTTCTGTGGGACGCCGATGAACTTCTGGGGACTGCCTTTGTGGGATGCTGCTGAAGTTCTGGGGACCGTCTTCTGTGGGGCACCGCTGATATTCTGGGGACCGTCTTCCGTGGGACACCGCTGAACTTCTGGGCACTGTCTTCTGTGGGACCGCAAACTTCTGGGTACCATGTTCTGTGGGATGCCGCTGAACTTCTGGGGACCTCTTCTGTGGGACGCCACTGAACTTCTGGGGACTGTCTTCTGTGGGACGCCACGTGAACTTCTGGGGACTGTCTTCTGTGGGACGCCGCTGAACTTCTGGAACACGAAAGGGTCCTTTAGAAGTTCTGCGGCATCCCACAAATACAGTTCCCAGAAGTTCGGGAGTCCCACAACCAGCCCCACTTTTGGCCCCCTACCCAAGAACAGACCCCCAAGGCCAGACCCCCCCACCTTACCTAAAATGCTCCCCCACACAATAGTCACACAGTCCAACAAACCTAACGAGAGTACTCACCATCAGGCACAACAGAAAGTAACTGACACTAAAGATCGCAAGCAGGAGAAAACAGCCAGCCAGGGACCTACGCTCTCAGACCGCTCCTCCAATGCTCTGCTTTAACTTCCCTTTTATAAGAACATAGCCCCGCCCCACATGATTTCATCGCGCACCGCACAAGGCATGCAGTGAAGATCCTGCACTCTGATTGGTGATGCCAAGGCTTGGTTACTTTTAAATTCCACTGCCTTTGTTGGACTTGGATATTCTGGCAGCCACTTCTTTCCTCCTCTGCTTTACTTACAGCTAACCCATTAACCTTTTCCATATTCAATATGTTACCCCAGCTAACCCATTAACCCATTCCATATTCATACGTTACGAGGCTATGCTGACGGATTCTTCTTATCGTCCACCTTCACACAATCCTGTTCACCAGTCTCCTACAAGGGCCGTTGCATCTCCATACATGGGGATAAAGAACCACTTTTTCTTTTCCATTCTAAATTTACAGATCAATGATTATAAGATGAAATAAAAGAACAGTTAAAGCTTTCTAGTAGTACCGATACAAATGTACAGAATATCATTCTCATTGAATTCGTATCTTATGTGTATTACTATATGTTTTATTCAAAGGATAAGTAGCTGTAAAACAATGTTAAGTTTATTTCGAAGTTGCAGCTTTCAAAAGTAATGGCTTTTTTTTCTAGGCCCCTCCAGAGCCTACCTTTGCTGCTTTAAATTGGCTGACATCTGTTTATGTGACCGTGTAGCTCCCCCCTCAGATTCCCTGGTATCCACATGTTCTAGTTGCAAAGGGTAATTCTCCTGCTCCCCAGCATGTGGGCGCGCATGACGTCACTGCGCACGCGACTTCATGCGTGCACACGTGGCGAGAATTACCTTTTGCACTACTGAACATGTGGGAACCAGGGAATTTCGGAGGGACGGGAGCTACATGGTCACATAAACAGATGCAAGATTTCAGCAAATTAAAGCAGCAAAGGTAGGCTCTGGGGGTCTGGAGGGTCCAGTTTCCAAATAAACTTAACATAGTTTTATCTTTTAACACAGTGGATTATGGTAAGCTTCTACCGTAACGTTTGTTCCCCATACACTGTTCATTCTATTCATCAACATTTGGAAATTCTGCCCATGGTTGTATCTTTACTAGAGAATGTACTGTGGGTTCGAATAGAACGCAGTTTTGAATCAAATCCAAGGGTTTCGAAGTCCAGACGAAACTTTCCGGAACTCCTTGATTTCACGAAACCCGAATTTTTTTAGTTTTCTATTTTTATTGAAAATTCAATAATTACCGAATTTACAGACCGTTCGCTAACCCTCTCGAATTTACCATTCGTTTTTCGCTAACCCTAGAATGTACCGTTCGCTAAGCTAGGAAGGATCGTTCCTTCGATAATCTTCGAATGTACTGTGCTAACCCTAGGAAGGATCATATGTTGTTCGATAATCCTCGATGTACTGTTCCTAACCCAGTAATATAATAACCATATAAAACCTAGTAATATAATAACCATATAAAACCTGGTTATTATATGGTTATTATATTACTAGGTTAGGTTATATGGTTATGATATGACTAGGTTATTATATGGTATTATATGACTGGTTATTATATGGTTATTATTATGGTTACTATATGGTTATTATACGACTAGGTTATTATATGGTTTATATTACTAGGTTATTGTATGAGGTTATTATATGGTTATATATACTAGGTTATTGTATGGTTATTTACGCTAGGTTATATGGTTTTATATGACTAGATTATATGGTTTATTGGTCATTATATGACTAGGTTTATATGGTTATTATATGACTGTTATTATAGTTTTATTATATGGTTATTAATGAACTAGGTTATTATATGCTTATTATATTACTAGGTTATATATTATAATCAGTATAATAACCATAATATAACCTAGTAATATAATAACCTATAATGCCTAGTCATATAATTACCCAGTAATATAATAACCATATAATAACCACACAGTCCGAGCCGAACTAACCCTATGTACTGTTCGCTAACCCAGGAAGATCGTTCGTTTGATAATGTACCGTTCGCTAACCCAGGAAGGATCGTTCGTTCATAATCCGTTTGCTAACACAGGAAGGATCTTTCGTTAGTTTGTTTGATAATCCTCAAATGTACCGTTCACTAACACAGGAAGGTTTGTTTGTCTTCGTAATCCTTGAATACATCGCGAATGTAGCTTGTGCAAAACCCGACAATTGCCCGTCTGACTTCCGGAAGTGTTTTAACAAGTTTTGGTGATAGTGCATGTGCCCAGACCATTTCCCATGTGCCACAGCCATTTACAGTAAGTACCATTGTTAGTTTAGCTGTAAATCACTCTGACTTTTCCAACTATCACTCTCCCATAACTTGAATGGGTCGGAATTCGAACTTTCCAAAAATTTCAAAAGTTTGAAAACAGAACGAAACTCAACATTTTCGAAGATCTCTACTCTTTACCAATTACAGTCAGATAAAGGTGGATAATCTCTGGAGGAGAATCTGCAGTACAATAAAGCCAATGAATTACATTGTCTCTTAAATATTGTTTATGAAAATAAACCCACAAATATCATAAAGCTTCTAATCCAATTCTAAAAGCTTTAATTGGAACTTCACTGTCAAAATGAGTTTTTTTTTTTGTTGAAAGATTGGCCCCTTTAATATATGATGAGATCCTACCTTGTCCTCTGGAATCATTACTTATGTTTGCTATGTTTGTAGAATCTAAGGGGTAGTGTGTGTTAAAGGCTATATTTGTTCCCTCCCCCTTCAGAAATTTAGTCCTGGTTATGAGCTTAGCACCTTAAAAGAGGCAGCTAGGGGATTAGTATTCAGTCATTGGCTCTTATGTCAACTGTTATATCCATGACTGACAGTTGCTAACTGGAAGAACCAGGAAGCAGAAATGGGCAACATGAGGTTAGTCTTACACCTTTCAGATTTCTAATATTAACAGTTTTGGGGAATATTCACCAGATTTATTTTGAGGTCGGGACTTGCCTATAACTCTCTTATAAAATATCTCCTCTCTTGTCATCTACTGGTAACACAGTAAAGAAATCAGAAAACGAGATACTCACTTCCACTCTTCCTTGTCATTAAGGTCAATTCTACTCCACCTTCCCTCCGCTCCTCTTCTTTGACTTTGACCTGTCTTCTGTGGGACGTCGCTGAACTTCTGGGGACTGTCTTCTGTGGAATGCCGCTGGGCTTCTTGTTACCGTCTTCTGTGGGACACCGCTGAACTTCTGGGGGCCGTCTTCTGTGGTATGCCACTGAACTTCTGAGGACTGTCTTCTGTGGAATTACTAAACAGGGCGGCATACCAAGTGGCTTATACATTTCCTGACATACATACATGGATAAGTAACCAGTACATGGTTTGCAGAAGGTCCTACAGGGCCGACGAAACCAGAGAGCCAGGCATTCCATGAAAAGGGAAATGGCGTGCGTCACCACCCACGTCCTATATCTTACATCGTATGTTACGTCGGTATGAGACTCTTGTGTTTGGGATTGGAGTGGACTGCCTGGCAGACGATTCGAATGTGGGATAGTGGTGAGAGGGTGAAACACTAGTTCACCCCGAAACCCTTTTTGTGTGTAGATAAGGGCGTTTATGTTTGAAACTTATTTTCACCAGGTAGTAGCCTGGGGTTATGGGGCGGGTGCGCCGGGACGGGGTGTGCTTGTGTTGTTACCCTGCGCACCTTCTCTCATATTAGGGTGTGATTATATATGAGCTCTACTTATACTCGGATCGACTTAACTCGAGTATATACGGTAGGTCCTTATCATAGCAATGACTGAGGACCTATCTGTCCGAATGCATAAGTAACTGGAATAAAGGCTATTTTATTTGCAGCAGCACAGTGTTGGTCTCCTCTGGTCCTGGCCTTGTGAAAATTCCCATTATATTTGATTTGATTCATGGGTACAGGACAGGTGTATTTGTAAACAAATAAATTAGGGGGTATTCACTCCACACCCAAAAAAATACATTTTTGTATATGGCCTAATTGCCCCCAATCCTAAACCTTGCAAGGTCTTAAACTTTTCAAATCTGCTCCTTATTGTACTTACCTTCCCTCAGCGTAATCTGTATTGGCTGAGACGCAGGTCCAGCCCCTTCTGCAGCTTCCATGTGTGGAAAATGCACGTAGGACAGACAGAAGTATAGTTTTTAAGTTGAATAAAAACATATATACATTCTGTCCAACCACATTTAACAATATCCTCATTTCCTGTCTAACTGTTGATCCACAGAAGGGCAAACAAAACCCCACCAATTTATGAGGGGAAAAAAAATTTCCTTCCTGACTCTAAGTGGCAATGGAATATCCCTGGATCAACTCTACTTTATGTATCAATACCAGTAACTTGCACAACACTTCTTGTTGCAGAAACTCTCCAGCTTTTTTTTTTTTTAAACTGTCCAATGAACCTGCCAAAAACAACGTCCACTGGAAGACAGTTCCATAGCTTTATCCGTTCTCACAGTGAAAAAACCCTTTCCGAACTCGAACCAAAAACTTTTTTCTCTTCAGTCTTAAGGGATGTCCTCGTGTCCTCTGACTGGTCCATTACATTTTATACACAGTAACACTGTCCCCACGCAAGCGCCTTTTCTCTAGCAACATATGGTAATTGAACATATCCAGCTCTCTTCATATTCAAGCTCCCTCAATCCCCTTATTAATTAGTTGCCCTTCTCTGAACCCTTTCCTTTCAAAGATGTCCTTTTGGTACACAGGATTCCAAACCTACACTGTCATATTCCAAATAGGCCTTACCATGCCTTGTAAAGACATTGGTTGGGAGTGCTTCCACAATCCTTGTATTGTATGTATTTATTATAGCTTCTATGTGGTAATAGCAACCCCAACATGCCCCTTTAAGGTAGGTTCCTATGCCTTTAATAAAGCACTGGATGGAGGCCTCTTCCCACATTTTAAAAAGCCAAAGGGCTGGGGGGAAGTGAGAAGCCTGTTATAAGGATCCAGTGTGCAATTATGAGAAAGTGCAAAAGTTTGCTGATGTAATTAAAGTAAAAAAGTTAGAAGTTAGGACCTTCCAGACTGGGGTTACTTGATGTGGTTGGAAGGCTTTTCATTCATGTGATCACAGTAATGTATACTAAACCCCTTTGTTTATAAAGTATGCCAGTGTGCAGAAATATGATATTGTATGGGGCCTAGGAATGTGCATTGATTACCTTTTCTATGTTTGTAATAAATGTTGACCAGATCAGTAGCACTTCCGCAAAATGTGATACACATACTATACTTACATAAAGATTGTGCCTTTAACAGATTGGTTTTATTGCTGTTAATTTGCATACATAATAAAGGACATGTTCACCCCTAAATAACTTTTAGTATGTGATAGACATGCTTCCCCAGCCCCCAACGCATAATATTATTCCATAAAGTCCCAAGTCCCCCGATCATTACTTACCTTACCTCTTTCCTTCGCCGCACACTCCCGCCCTTTGCTTGCATGGAACTGCAAGCAGGGGCGGGACGCAGCAGCCACATCTGTGATTGGCTGAAAGCAAAAGGGGGAGGCCTGCAGTGCGATGCCAAACTTCTCCCACAGGGGAGACAGGAGGCAGAGTCCTATATGAACTCTGCTATCCTCCTGGTGGCCACTTTTTTGGACTTTGGGGGGGATTGTAGAGAACTATTTGGAACTGGGATGTAAGGTAAGGGGTTTTAATAACACATACGAGTGGGGCCAGTCGTGGGGGGAATTATATTTTGGGGGTGGACATGCCCTTTAATGATAACGGTCTAAAAAGTTACCAAACGTAAATCTACGAAAACACATTCGTAGATTTATGATCCCCATTAGAACACCATGCGGTGTAATTCTACTACCAAACGTTCGGCATAAATGTACGGCAGCACATTTAGGTGATTAGCGATAACGCGCAGGCCCCGTTTATGAATATGGCCCAAAATGTGATAATTAATGTGAACCACGTCCTGCAAACACTACCCTAACAGCAATAACAATCAAACATTTTTATACATTTATGTGTACTACGTTTGGTAGCTAATAAAACCTTTACCAATAATCCTTAATAATATTGTTTAATGCCATCTTGGGTTTTCTTCGCAAAGTTTAGAGGAGATAAACATTTTTTTAATCAGATAATTTTTTGAGTAATTTACAGTTGTGGGCTTTTAGTCTGAAACTTATATGTGTAGCTTTTTTAGAGGACTTCCAATTCTCACACTTCAGAAGCCAGAAACTGTAGTATCACATAGTGCTCAGATAACACTGGCTGTCACGAGATGAATTTATGCTCTGCAACCTTAGCCCTGTCTCTAGACTGTTCTAACTGTGGTTCATTTGTGTAGAACAATTTGAAGGCATAAATTAGCTTTGCATGTCAGCCCTTTGAACACTTAACACTTGACTGGTGACAGTCTGGGGTTCTTGCCTATTTCTAAACTTTCCGGTGTTCCCCTTATGAATCTGACTGAGAGTTGAGACGTAATACCTCAGCACAGAATCTTGATGTAATGTGTAAGGCTGGTCTTTGAATGAGCATGTGACAGAGTTGGGAAATAACTATAACTACTACTAGAGACTTTATGATACTGTAGGATGTTTGGCTCCAAGTTTGTAGGTGTTTTTCTAAGACAGGCAAGTAAATCCCTACAAAAGATGGGTTTTCATTCTATACCATAAGGCTGGTTGCCAAGTGTTGCAACTCTAAAATTAGGTCTTAAAGTCTGGTAAACAGATGTACCGAATATGCTAAGTGCCAGCTGTGCAGGTTTTCGCAAAACGTTCCCACACCAGCTAATGCCAGCCGATGCCTGGGGTTAAAGTTCTGCAAAGTAACACGATGCACTGAGACCCACTATAATGCTCTGAATTGGAATGCCATTGCACCTAAGACGGACAGCAACTTCAGAGTTTTGTGAAGACTAGTCAGTTCTAATTTATGTGCAATGACCAATCTCATTAGTAACCTAATTTCTTGCGTATGTAATGTTTCTTATTCTCTTCATTTTCTGGAAATTTCTGCATGTAGTGTAGAATGTCCTAGCAGGCGGGTAAATTATATCTTTCAGTACTTGTGTTCATGGTATATGCCAGAAGAGCTATGTCTAGTGTTATGCTGCAAATCTTTCAGTGGTTACTAAACATAATGGCATAATAAATTGTATTTTCAGCTTACAATTCCCAGTTCCTCTGTAAATTAACAACACTTAATTAGTGAAAACACTTACCTTGAATTAAAGGCGAACTAACCTGCAAAATATTAATGTTGGCTGAGATAAAGCAACAAGCCTGAACCCGGATTGCTGACTCAATCTTACAACTACAAAGTTGAGCAGTTACTGGATCAATACAGTCAGGGCATGTGCAGATCAACTTCATTTTCCTTTAGCAGCAATTAGACAGATGGTGTAGGGGATGGACTTTTGACAACATAAGTTTTACCCCACCACTCTTTCCAAGTTAACAAGTTAGTAACTGAAACTGATTACATTTGGGAAGTTTTAGACGAAACAGTGCCTTATCTTTAAAGTGCAATATTGTATACTTGCTATTCCATTAAAAGCAGAAATGGCAAAAGGAATACACAGGTGAGCTAAAATAAAACCCGGTAATACTGTATAAGTATTGGTGATAAAACTATAAGTCCTCTTTTAAAGCAACCTTTATTTGTCTGTGTTCATCCAGGTCCGTATATATCTAACAATATTCAGTAGGTCAAATCCAACTAACTTCCTTAGTAATTAAAGATCTAACTACTACTACTACTTATCCACACACAATTTTAACTGGACCTTCATTTACGTATGTTAATGTATACAGTACATCTATAAATATGCTGGGGAATGTTCCTCCCATCAGTTGAACCGAGGAAACCACTTCATTAGTGGTGAAATGTCTTTGGTTACTAACACAAGCCCAAACCAAATTAGCTTTGACTATTAAATGTCAACCTTATAGGCATTTATACAGAGTTCACTAGAATTTGGTGTGAAAAGTATAGGACAACATCCTTAGAGTACAATCATTTCTAGAGATTTCCAGAGTGCTAGGTAAAATCCGACCTGCTTTCTACTACAAGTAATATATGGCTTGTTAGCAATTTCTAGGCAATGAATCATTGTGTTGGGCTGTCTGATTTTAATTGATGGTGGTACAGTATATTATATTACAAATAAAGAGATAATGTAATTTGTGTAGGGACTTGTGTAATTGTTCACCCCTTCTATATATTTATCCACTGCTTTAGACCACCCTTTAGTTGTATTACAAGCCCATATTAAATTTTACTTTGAGAATAAAGTTTGCTCCTTTTCATTAACATCTTGCAGTAGTTGTCACATACTTAAAATTATTCGAGATGCAGATTCTACTGACAGATTAGTCAAATAGATTGATGTAATATTGCAACCCTTTCATGGTTCGGTTCCAACCTGGTAGATCGACGAACGCAGACATGACCGGCTACAACCGCACACAAGCCGTCGGAGGTTGGTGCTGACCAGGTGGTAAATGAACACCAACCTAAAATCTAAAAAACCACCCTGGGTGGTCATTCAGTCTGTGGTTCGGTGCCTACCTGCTTGATTGATAAACGCCGACCGGAATAAAGCACACGCAGTCAGCCCTCTCAGTTTGATATAATATTGCAAACCACTTGGGGGTTTGGTTTCAACCTGTTAGATCCGAAGCCAACCTGACCGGACTACAACCACATGCAGGCCAGTCGGTGGTTTTGAGCTGCTGACCTGCTTGATTGATGAACGTCGACCTGACCAGACTACAACCACACGGGGGGGATGACGACAGACAGTCGGGGGTTCGGTGCCGTCCTGGAGGATTAGGAAAGCTAACCCGACCAAATACCACCAATGCAGTAGCCGTAAGCCGGGGTTAGGTTCTACCTGCTTAAAGACCTCCCATGCGTCCTGACTACAACCACATGCGGTGTGTAGTCCGGTCAGGCCGATGTTCGGGTGTCCACCAGTTCGGAGCCGAACCCTGGCCACCCACGTGTATCTAGTCTGGTCAGGTCGGCGTTGTAGTCGGTTGGGTCTACATTCATCGTCCACCATTTTGAGACAAACCCTGGTCACCCACGTGTATATAGTCTGATCGGGTCACGTTCATTAATCTGAACCCACTGACCGGCCACCATGTGTGATTGTAGTCTGGTCGGGTTGGCGTTATTTATCTACCAGTCTTCACTGAACCCCAGACTGACAAGCTGCCCGTGTATGCTTCTAGTCCACGGTAGGGTTGGTTTTTCATTTATCCCCAGGTCAGAACCGAACCCCCGAATAACTGGGCCACGCTTTCTGTTGTAGTCCGGTCAGGTTCCGCAATGTTGAGCACCGGAGAGAGGGCCATCACCTGACCTCTACCCTGCCCCTCCACCCCAATAAGAAGCATGTTCAGTTTTTAATGCAGTGCAAAAGAGGACCTGGACAGAATTGTTTAAAAAATTGACATTTGTGATGGGTAGCCTATTAATGCAGCAGAGGCTTCTGGTCACAAGACTACAAGCTGGTCACATGGCTGAAATAGTTAGTTTCTAGCAATACGTCTCAGAAATTGTATCTAGAGATTTGATTTAGGGTTCATATTGAGGTACCATGAAAGGATTTTTATATATCCTTAACTAGTGTGGGAGAATTGGAGACCTCAACAAACTTTATAATTTTGTCAGTGGGAAGGTACCTGTGAGTACTGAAACGTTACAATAAAAGTGTGGTATGTCCAGCTTCTCTACTTTTTTGAACCTTTTAGAAATGGTAATGGCACGTTTGTTGGCAGGGTGCAGGGTTCATTGGCATTTCCCCCCATATAAACCTTTATACTTACCTTCTCTACCCTAATAACCTAAAGACTGCATACTTACTTTCCTCTTAGGTGTTTCCTTATAGTAGACTCCACCATCCTTTTAAACTGCGTATGAACAAGCAAGGCTGTGTCGGAATGCATCCAGCTGAAATGGGATCAGCTTGAAATCAATGTGACCCTTTTAATTATTTTTGCCCACTGTAGTTGTCTGCTCTGGGAACTATACTCAGCTACAGAACGTATTAAAAAATGGGGGGGGGGCCAATGGAAGGAGCATGTAGGGTGCACGAGCCTCTCTTTCCGAAATCAGAATGGTTGGGGGTGATCTGTGAACAGTTGGCAACTCTGGCACTTGTGATAACAACTAATCTGTCCTTCTGCCTGCCTCTCTTAATACCCATCCCCAAAAAACTTTGGGTGACCTTTTTACTAGTTGCACTGTAGCTAATTAATATGTGCAATTTGAAGCGAATTGGTAATATTACATTTTACCTTGCACAGTAATAAACCTTTGGTAAAAGGCTTCAGAAGAGAGAGTTAAGAAACATAACCGCATATCTGTCTCACCCCCAAAACAGTTTTTAGTCTAGGCCACTTAGGCAAGAACTAGGGTGCCACATACCACGCGGCTACTGGAAAAACAGTCCTGTCCTTCAATCGGTATTTCATTGATGGCCAGTACACGCCTATACCCACTACAAGAGGGATCCCACTATCAGGGGCATGTCTACCATGAAGCAACTGAAACGTTTGCTCATATCGTGCCCCTGTGTCCACTAGAAAGGTGGCAGTTAGTACAAAGTAGGAAAACAAAATACTGCCCTGCACTAACTGCTGCTCCATTCTAGATGCCGACTATTGAGACTTTCCAGGGGGAAGTAATAAGAGAGGGAATAAGAAGGATTCAAGGCAAATTCTCATACTCACATACTGTACATACATACAAATCCCCATACTGTGTACTTTCAGGGGAAGAGGGGCAGCCATAGTTTAGCTTATTCTGCTTCCTCCAGGCAAGGATGGAGCCCAAGCACGGAGTTGCTGAAAAAGAGTCCATCTGTGATGCAGACAGCAACTAACTAATCATGCAGCACTTAGGCCCTTTTCTGCCATCATGGGTCATGAGGGCATCCTTTATGTACCAATCTGTGTGGCTGGGCATGAGGATTTGCTATATGTACCAATCTGTGTGGGCAGGGCACGAGGGCATCTTATATGTACCCAGTCTGTGTGTGCTGGGCTTAAGGACACTCTTATATTTACAAGTCTGTGTTGGGCTGGGCATGAGGGCATCTTATATTTCATGTCTGTGCGGGTTGAGTATAAAACAATAATGGATAGGACCACTCACACATCGCTAGTTTTCGCAGGTGCTGCTCCATTCAAAGCCATTTTCAAAGGGACAACTGTCACTGCAGAACAAAAGAAGAACCAGAACGCTACTCGATGAACAGTAATATAAGGGAATATCCCTATAGTTTATTCAGACACAATGCAATCCAACTGTTCGGGGTGGCATATTCATCCTTCATCTGGGCATCTTATATGTACCAATCTATGTGGGCTGGGCATAAGAATCTTATATTACCAGTCTGTGTTGTGGGCACTTATATTTAACTAGTCCACCAGCCAGTAAAGTCAGCCCTCTAGTTAACCTGTCAATGTTAAGTCACCCCTCCAGTTTCACCAATCAGTGTTGAGCAGCTCTCCATTTCCCAATCAGTGTTACATCAGCCCTCTAGTTCACCATTCAGTGGTACGTCACCCTCTAGTTCACCCTTCAGTGGTACGTCCGCATTCCAGTTCACCAGTCGTGTAAAGTCAGCCCTCCAGCCAGTGTTACATCTGCCCACCACACCCACCTCCACAAGCCGCACCAACTTTTCCTTGTGAAGCTGTGCCCTGCACCGTTTGCCTATAGGCACATTCCTAAGGTGTTTCAGGTGCCACAACAATAGGACACCCTAGATTACTCACTCTGTCCTAATTAAAGATTGGCTTTACAGCACATTGCCTCTGAGGACATATGGTATTGTAACATAATTGATTTGAATAAAAACATATGTTTAACAAGTCCAACCTTAACATTGCACAAGAGAAAAACATTTTTTCCCCCAATAATAACTGGGCAATATTTTTCCAGAAATGAGAAGAATTTTCTACCTCTGGAGAAAATATATGGGGTTTTAGAAGATTTTTTTTCCCCTGGATAAACTCTAAGATGACAGGCAAATGTCTTTATTCTACCCTTTAAATTGTTTACTATAGCTTATATGAACAGATACTGAGAATACTCACTTTTTAACGGTACTTTAATGTCTGTAAGGAGTTTTGATAAAAACAAACTATTGTGTTTCAAATCTTTTATTGCCTTTTTCACAGCTGTAATAGAAATGTGGCCAGAGGCAATATTGCTGTATGATTAAAGGGCATGTCCCGTCCCCCAACTACAATTTAACCACTACTTACCGTACATCACTGCTCCAAATGACTGCCCTGCAATGTCCCTCCAAGTCCAAAAAAGTGAACACCAGGAGCCTGGCCGAGTCCATATAGGACTCCTGTCTCTCCTCCGGGAGAAAAATGACATGCTCAGTGCAGCCCTCCCCCCTCCAGTTTTTCTCTCTCCCTCCCCTAGCTCTAATCCCCTTTCGTAATGTAGGGATTCCACACCCACCCACCATAGTTATTTGCAGCAAAACTCTCCCAATCTAAGTAAGTACATTGCCTGTTTCCACCGACGTTCAGTACAGCCGCGCCTCTCAAGCCAATCACGGATGCGGCTGCCAGTCCTGCCCCTGCTTGCAGTTTCATGCAAGCAGAGGCGGGGACTTAACATCGGGGAATTTATTAAGCAGTGTTAGTCATCCATCCAGTTAATTACCAGTGTTGTCCACCCTCTAGTTCAATAGCCAGAGTTAGTAAGCCCTCCAGTTTATTAGCAGTGTTAGTCAGACCTTCAGTTCATTGGCATGTTAATTGGCCCTCCAGTTTGTTAGCCAGTGTACTCAGCCCCCAGTTCATAACTAGTGTTGCAAACCCTCCAGTTCATTAGTCAGAGTTAGTCAGTCCTCCAGTTCATTGGCCAGTGTTGCCAGCCCCAGTTTATTACCCATGTTTCCAGCCCTCCAGTTCATTAGTTAGTGTTGCGCCCCCCATTTCCTGAGTTAGTACAGCCCTCCATTTTATAGCCAATGTTGCCAGTCATCCAGTTTATTAGCCACAGTTAGTCATCCCTCCATTTCAATAGCCAGTGTTGCAGACCCTCCAGTTCATTAGCAGTGGTAGCAGGTGTTCCTAGGCTTTTTGGCACCTGAAAAACACTTTTGAATGGTGCATATAGGCAAACAGGGGCTGGAAAAAGTGGTTGTGGCTTCATTGGGAAAGTGGGATATGGCCATGTTTTTGGAAGTGGGTGTTGACTTAACACTGGCTGTTGGCTGTCATTATACTGGGCTGGTGAATTGGAGGGCTAGTGAACTGGTAAATATACCCACAATACGACTGAAAAATACAGATGCCCACGCATACACAATGGCCACACGAATACAAGATGGCACATATGCATACATAATTAAACCACGCATACAGATACACTAGCATCCAAGCTAAAGCTATACACACAAGTGCAAAAATGTATAGATACCAGACATCCCACCATGCCAAAATTCATTTCAGGGAGGGTGCCCACATATTTCCGGGAGGATACCACCCCTAAACCCAGACCCCCACCCCAAGATAAATGCATAATCCATGCATACAGACACGCACATGTATACAAATGCAGCATCACAACAGAAACACACCCATAAAAACAGTCAGACACACTGCAGGCATCCCATCTCTCCATGACGTTTAGGGAGTCTCCCTGAAATTAATATCAATCTCCCTGAAATCTGTTGTTTTATTTAGAGTGAGAGAGCACAATGATGTCAAAGTTTTTTATGAGGGTAACACAGGGGCATAACTGAAGGGCCCTGTCCCCCACGAATGGGGCTGGGCCCCTGACCCATCCCCTCCACGATCAGCTGTTTTAAAATCAGCTCTACTGACAACTTCCAAGGTGCCCATATTTGTCTGAGTCAAGTGGTGTGTCACTTGATTTTATATTTCATCTGTTTTCCTAAGTAATTTACCTCTATTGTTCAGACCAACATACTACTGATAAATAAACTGATTGTCCGTCTGCCAAGGGAAACACAAGAAACCGCTAATATTTACACACATGACCGATCACATGACATACAATTGGCCAAAATTATCCAAAATGTTTGATCAAATTTGGGGCAAACCAGGATCGTTCAGCCACAGTATATTACATATTTTGGTATTTATAAATATGATTTTTACCGCAAACAATGGTGCAATGTTATTTTACACGACGGTCATTTTTTTTACACGCGATTTTACAGCTTGGTAAAGAAGGATGTACTTTGTGTCTTAATTTGTTGCGTATGTACTGCTGGTTTCATTTAACTATGGCATAAATATGACATTGGGCAGTTCCATTTAATTCCTTCACCTGTCAGCTAACTTTTTTGGTTGTAATGATTTGTGGGAGACTGATATAACAGAAGTAAGACTGCATATAAAAATTAGCCCATACAGTGATGTCAGGTGACCCTTTTACTGAGGTTTTTCTTGGCTATTTTTCAGCTTTTACATCTCCTTTAAGAGCTAGGTCACACTTAAGCGCTTTTAAGCATGATTCGATCCCAATTGTGATCCGATTGGCTTTTAAAAGCACACAATAGTGTGGCCCAATTGATGTGGCCACAACTAGCGTGCGCTGTGCGTGCAATCTGCATTTTTTTTGTGCAATCACGTGATCTGTTGCAAAACTGGGCGATTGCAAACTCACACACAGGGCAACGTGCTCTTGCCCACTGGGAACGTCACTTCAGTGCACGCGGGAGCATGTTACAGTGTGGCCTCAGCCTAACTTATCTTAATTGATCCACATTTATATGTGTAGGACGAATGCAAAAATCCGGAGCTCAGTGGTGTGTGTCTATGTATATTAGAAAGGGTTAAGTAAGGAGTTAGTGCAAATATAGTATATAGTAAAGGGTATCTCCACTGGTAAAAACTCATTTTACACATTTCAAGAAATTATATTATAATTTTTGCCCTGGTATTATTTAAATAATAATGCATAGAAGAATGAAAACACGTGACCAAGTAATCTAGCTATGACATCTATATGCACTGTATCTCCACTGATAATACCCCCTTTTTTCTATTCAGTTTTTTGAAGAACGGAGGTAAAGGAGCTGTGTCTTACCTCCCGTTCTTTAATAAAACCTTCAGGAGCCGAGGAAGGGAAGGAACTTACCGATCGCTCATTCCTCCACCGTTCATCTGACAGACTTAGTAGTCTATGCACGCGCATATAGTACAGAGTCCGTCGGACCGGATTCAGATGAAGCAGTGGGAGTGAGCTTTTGGAAAATTCCGTCCCTTCATTCCCGCTGCTGCTGAAGTTTTATTGAAGAACGGGCGGTAAGACACAGCTCCTTTACTAACCGTTCTTCAATAAAACTGAATAGAAAAAAGGGGGTATATCAGTGAGATGCAGTGCATATGCATGTCATAGCTAGATTACTTGGTCACGTGTTTTCATTCTTCTGTGCATTATTTATTTAAATAATACCAGGGCAAAATTATAATATAATTTCTTGAAAGTGTAAATGTGTATATTTCAGCTTGAAAAACTCTTTATCTTCCATTTTATTAATCTAATCTTCTCTTTAACCACAACTTATTTACTACCTTGTAGACCTCAGTATGTAGTTCTAGATCTCAGTAGCGCTTATGCTACAGATCCAGCCCCCACCCCCATAAAGAAAACATCAGTCAGTATTCCAAACAATGTCAGAGGAATCAAGTCTAAACAGTAAGAAATAAGAATATGTTACCAGTGTCAAGTGCCTGGTAGGGGTTAAACCTGGTTTTATGAGCGTCAGCTGAGCTATTCGTGTTTGAGCCCCTCTCACTCTTACCCAGAGTCTTATAGCAGCTCAGCAGTCTGCGTTTGTTCTTTAGTGAGGATCAGTTTTTGCCTACTTTTAGATATCAACACAGATATCTGACTGCACATCTGTTGAGGTATTCCTTTCGACTAGCAGAGTAAATACCCTTTGCTCGCTACCACGATCAAGTTAACCTGACCTTTACAGCCTGCGCTAGTTTATAATATACACATCTTTTTTTCTTTACACACTACATTTTCAGGGGAGTTTCCTGGACTTGCAATATAAAATCTGCCATTCAAGTCTTCTTGCTGCACATTGTACCACATCCACTGGATTCACACCCAGTTTTTACTTTGTTTATTATTATTATAATGTGCCCACCCCACCTATGACATCAATGGCCATGGAAATACAGTCTGCTTAGTTATCTATGTTCTAGACGGACATTCAATATTTGCCAATGTTTAAATACAGAATATAGCAGAGAAGTATTTTGTAAAACAGATGTAAAGGGTTAATAAAACATACTATCATCTATCAGGTTCAGTTCTTTCACTGCACCAATGATACCTTCCCATTTATGACATGATCAGGAGGACAAAACATCAGGAACTCCTCATAAGGGATACTTAATTAATGATGATGAAAACTATATCCCCATCTTGGTCTGGAAGGGATGCGGCCCGGCGAGTAATGGGCAGGGCTGTTGGCACCCTTTTCAAGGATAAATTATAGTGTTGTTTACAACCACACCCCCTTCGGCAATTTTACCCATTGGATACATCCCAGACTGAGCGGGGGAAAGTTTGGACAAACAGTTTCCTTTCAACTCTGTCTAAGCCCTGCCTCACAGAACTCAAAACATGAAGCAAGACTGTGCAACCCGGAAACCCCATACTCTAGGTATACTTTATTAAATCCAATATACATACTGAACACAGACCACACCGAGGCGTTTTATGATATGATAGAAACTTCATCAGAGCTCTACCTAGACTCCCACGCCATTCCCCTAGTCCACACAAGCACCTGACCCTAGGACATAACTTGTCAGTCCAGGAAGGTTGGGGAGCTTTTGATAACTAATTTTATATATCTTAAGATTGTCCATGTTTTCTCAGGAAAGATCTATTAGTGAACAACCATTTGATGGGTTTCAAGGTATCTCTCCATTGCAAAAAGTGAGTTGTGGTTTTTTCAGTGTAGTTGAAGAACGGTAGATAAAGGAGCAATGTCTTACCTCCCGTTCTTCATTAACGGAGCTTGCACTATATGCGCATATGCTTAGGAGAGGGAATGATAAATAGTACTACCCACCCCTTTATAGACAAGATAATATCTTACTGACTCTAGATGTAATGGTTTTTCTACTACTTATCTTTTTAAAATCTTATTTTAAGTGTAAGCAGCTTAACAATTCTAATGGCAAATGCACCATCTTACATTAATATGTACGGTAATACAGGATTTAATTATTACCTCCCACCATTTTGAGAATTCAGAAGGACAAATATAAACCCCTTCTTGCAATACTAATTTCGCTCGCCACAAAGTGGCGCACAACAGAGTTCGGGTCATAGAAGCAGAAGATAAAGGGGCGTGTGCTTCACCTTACAGACCTGCATCTGGCAATGGAACATAATGGAATATGTAATATCCAGTAATTCTCAATATTATATGTACCCTCCTGTACCAACTAGAACTGCAGTATATGTTTAATACCAGTATTTCTCAATATATTAGTATCCCTGTACCAATAGAACTGCATTATATGTATTAATACCAAGTATTCTCAATATTATATAGTTCCCTGTACACGACCAACTACAGTAATGTATAATACCAGTAATTCTCATATTATAGTAATCCCTGTACCCCACTACAGTATATGTATTAATCCAGTATTCTCAATATTATATAGTATCCCTGTACCAACCAGAACTACAGTATATGTATTAATACCATATATTCTCAATATTATATAGTATCCCTGACCAACCACCTACAGTATATGTATTAATACCAGTAATTCTCATATTTATATAGTATCCCTGTACCAACCAGAACACAGTATAATGTTTAATACCAGTAATTCTCAATATTATATAGTATCCCTGTACCAACCAAACTACAGTATAGTATTAATACCAGTAATTCCTCAAATATTATAAGTATCCCTGTACCAACCACTACAGTATATGTATTAATACCAGTAATTCTCAATATTATATAGTACACCCCTGTACCAACCAGAACTACAGTACTGTATATGTATTAATACTGGTAATTCGCAATATGTGTTAGAAACTTACTGTATCCAGCTCCCTTTAAAGCAATTTAATGAAATTGCCATTATCACCTCTGCTGGAAGACAGTTCCGAAGTTTCCATTTCCAGATGTCCCTTTTTTATATGGGATTCCAAAACTGTAATCTAAAGTTAACGTATGTCAAATAATATGTTTTATGTAAATTACTCTGTGCTAGAAATGTCTGAACCCAATGAGTTTTATTCCACCTCTATATTTGATGACTAATTTCATCACCTGACTTACTGTACAGTTGCATGCAGTGCACAAGAATACTATGTATACTCCATCCTACCTTCTACATTTAAACAGCAAAGTGTACATAGCTTTAAAATAAAATAAATAATACATATACAGGGTTATCAATAAAGTTCGTATCGTTAAAAAGGTGCTAATTTTGCCCCAACCAATCAGATGTTAGCTTTCAAATGTTAAATAAGATCTGATTGGTTTGGGGCACAATTAGCTCCATTTTAATGATAAGAACTTTTATTGAAAACCCTGTTTATGTATTATTGATTTTTCCATTACTAACCAGATATTTAAGCATAAATTATTGTTCCCATTCTGGCAGATAAAAGCTCCCCGTCCCCGCTCTCAGCGCAGTCATTCAAAGCTGTGACAAGTGACATCATTCAATGATCAACTTCTGTTTTACATGCTGCCTTATCTGCTCATATTAAGCCTATAAAAACTTTTCGAGCAAGGAGGAGGCAGATACCTTCATTTAGAAATATGTCCCTACAAACATGAAAATCATTTTATTATGGTATATTTTAGAAAAAAATAATCTTAATGTAATATAAGAATTTTTAAAATAACATTTCCATGGAACTTGGCATCTAAACAGAATTTGAGAGTGTATTCCTTTAAGAAACATTTTTTTGATTAATGTTTTAATCCAAAATAACAGATTTCAGGAATCTCTGAAGTAATCTGTTTGTCTGGAACAATGCTACATTTGTTTGTTTTTTAAACTTTATTTGGCTTGATAATGGAAATTAAATTTTTTGCCACTTTGCCAGCAAAACATGACACCCTAAAGCTTTATATTAGGCCATTAGCAGCTTCTGAATAACAAAGAAGCGTTGGGTCAGTAAGCATAGATTTCTTCATACCTCGACTAAGAACAAGCCTTTTGTTGCAATAGTGTGACAAGCTGTAAAAAAAACCAGGAAAATGGAAATTCAGCAGGTTAGAGCCAGCTTCATGAAGCAAGTTATGGCTCCACCCACATCACACACCTGACACTTGATTGATGGGAAGACACAGTCCTCAAGTAGCATATCTTATCATTGGTCAGTCGTGCCGTAGCCAGGAAGTAGAGAAGTAGTGGTTGTCTTCCTGTCCAAACGTCTCTGCCTCCTGTCTAGCCTCGTGAGGGATGGTGACATGCGCAGAGGAGTCCTTCTCCCCCCCTCACTCCCTCCGTCCCGATCCCTCTCTTGCAGATCCTTCATTAGCATCTGTATGCAGGGTATCTCCCACCACCCCCAACCGCTGTGTTAGAACTATAAAATAGAATCCAAACTATACTTACAGATTCTTGCTCAGTTGTTGTTCTCTGTGGCTGCCAGTCTGACCCCTTGCTTGTAGTTCCGACAGAGGGGAGCCAGACCGAATGATGCTGGAACGAGGAGCTGTAAGTGAGTTTGGAATCAATTTTTAAACTTCTAACATAGTGGTTGAGGGGGGGAGGTTTTGCCCTGCAATATGTTAAAAGTTATATGGAGGTGGAGATGCCCTTTAAGGGCATGTCCACCCGTTAAATTTTTTTTTATATGTGGTAGGCACCTTCCCCCAGCCCCACCGCATTATTAATTTCCAGAAAGTCCCCCATATTTACTTACCTTACCTCTTTCCCCTGCCGCACGTCCAGCCCTCTGTCTTGCACGAACTTCAAGCAGGGGGCTGGCAGCCATCACAGACGCGGCTGCTGGCAGTTAGAACGCCGAGGGAAAGAGGTAGGTAAGTAACTATCAGGGAAGTCTCTGGAAAATCTAATAATGCGTTGGGGCTGGGGAAGGAGCCCTATCATGTAGCAATGGGGTCTGGAGCTAGGAGTAGGGAGACCAAACGGGTGGAGGCTGAACGCGCATGCTACAATTCTCCTGGAGGAGAGACAGGAGGCAGAGTCCATATGGACTCTGCTATCCTCCTGGGACCAGTTTTTTATACTTGGGGGGGGGTTACAGGAGAAACCATTTGGAACTAGGATGTAAGTTAAGTATTTTATTCACTACACAAGTAGGCCATGGGTGGGAATTATAGTTTTGGAGGTGGACATGCCCTTAATACTGTGTTATTATCATAGTGTGAATAGTACTATGGTGTGGCCAGACACACATGTACCTGTGTTTTTGTTTACTTTATCAAGCATGTAAGGGATGTTTTGGTTTGCTCAGTTTACAGACAGAATTACTGCACTATTTATCCTGTCATGTGATGTTACGGTTCATTAAATAAAGGGAATATTGGACCTAACCCTGGCTCTTTTGCAAAGAAATAACACAAGGAACCAAAGCAAATAACATAGGAAAAAACCTGAAATCAAAGGACGGGTCCCTAGAAGCAGCATAGCCAAACCAGTTAATAAAAAAATAAAATAATAAAATAATTAAAAAATCTAATAAAAAAAATAATCAAAAAAATAATAAAAAAAAAAAAATAATAATAGAAATAATAATAAAAAAAAAAAAATAAAGAAAATTATAAAATACCAAAAGAAAAAAAAAATAACATAAATAATAACAAAAACAACAAAACAACCAACAATAAATATAATAATAATATTAATATAAATAATATTTAATATATAAATATTAATAATAATATATATAATAATAATAATAAAATAATATAATTAACAATAAATATTATAATCTTTCACTAGCCTAAGCATTCTGGAAAGTTCTTTATTGGTTACCCCTCATTTTCTCTCAAATGGTTTCTCTCCCGTGACATCACAGTGACATCACCAGTTAAATCATATAAATTGCAGAGCAGAAAAGGTTTTCATCAGTTATCAGAAATATTTAGAGGGAGTCACTAAAAATGGGGTATTTTTTGCAACCAAGGAGGGGATTTTTTATACGTGCAATACAACCAGTTCATCCATATTGGGATACGATGACCTGAATCCAGATATGCAAGGAACTGTATATGGTTTTAATATGGTGTACTTCACAGGAATTTTACCATATGTTTAACGTCAGATGGAGTAAGATGAAAAGGTAAGTGACACATTTTTGACTAATAAATTTAAAATAGTTTTGTATAGTAATCCATGATAAAACGGACATTTTAATATATTTATATTATAAAATTTATTTTCATAAGACATGTTTAACTAATCTATGGTAACCAATCAGATGGGAAATCTCTGGACTATTTGTGTTAATTAGATTTTAATAACGTCCTTTAAACATCGGCAACGCTGCATTAAAGGATAACTGTATCGCCTCAATGCATTTTTTTAAACTGCTTTCAAAAGAGTAAAGGTATGCAGCCCTCCCTATATGTTTTTTCCTGATTTCGAGCTTCTCTTTGCCTTCAATTAGCCCACACTGTGAAGGGTGTGGAACAATTCTGTTCGGTCTGTAACTATCCTCAAAACTAGCATGTAAGAAACACTCCTCCACCCATCCTGATCAGCTTGATTATGTAGGCTGTATCCTAGCAACAGTTCAGTTTGTTTGACTGGCAGAGCAGGAGAGAGAGGGTTGTAACAGACATTCCCAGCCAATGACAAATGATATGTTAATCAGGGCTTGGGCCTCTAGGAGCGGGCTTTTAGCACTCATCTTTGCGTGGTGATATCTAAGGGAGGGCAGCACAGTTATAAATGAGAGTAAGCGATTTTAGCTCTGGAAGTGTGGACATGTAATGGGGGTGTGTTATTTTTTTTAATATTGTTTTCTTTTAATGTAAATATTTATTCAGCACAGTAAATGTTTATAGACATGGCGGGAACTTAAATTTCTAGGACATCCGTTTAGATTTGAAATCAAGTTAAGTAAACACTTAAAGGACAATTATACTCACCTTCCCTCCCTCCTCCTCTTCTTTGTTCATTACCTTTATACTCAGGTGAGACCTGAACCACTAGGTCCTCACCCTGGGTTTGCGTAACTTAAGCACGTCCTAGTGCAAACGCTGTTCTGGTAGGCTCCGCCCCTCCCCGTCAGCGCCGAGGCCATAGTAAGGCACACTTGTTTTGTTGCAAAGCGTGGCTTCCTATTGCCTCCGCCGACGGGGAGGGGGCGGAGCCTACCAGAGAAGTGTGCACTAAGACTGTGCTTTAAGTTACACAACCCAGGGTGAGGACCTAGCGGTTCAAGTCCTCACCCTGGGTAAAAGGTACAAAAAGAGGACGGAGGGAAGGTGAGTATAATTGACCTTAATGACAAGGAAAGAGTGGAAGTGAGTATCTCGTTTTCGATTTCTTACTGTGTTACCAGTAGATGACAAGGGAGATATTTTATAAATGAGATTTATAGGCAAGTCCAGACCTCAATTAAAATCTGGTGTCATTCCCCAAAACTTTAATATTAGAAATCTGAAAGGTGTAAGACTAACCTCATGTTGCCCATTTCTGCTTCCTGGTTCTTCCAGTTAGCAACTGTCAGTCATGGATATAAAGTTGACATAAGAGCCAATGACTGAATACTAATCCCCTAGCTGCCTCTTTTAAGCGTGCTCAAGCTCATAACCAGCTGACTAAATTTCTGAAGGGGGAGGGAACAAATATAGCCTTTAACACACACTACCCCTAGATTCTACAAACATAGCAACATAAGCTAATGATTCCAGAGGACAAGGTAGGATCTCATCATATTAAAGGGGCCAATCTTTCACACAAAAAAAAAAACTCTTTGACAGTGAAGTTCCAATTAAAGCTTTTAGAATTGGATTAGAGAGCTTTATGATATTTGTTGGGTTTATTTTCATAAACAATATTTAAGAGACAATATGTAATCATTGGCTTTATTGTACCCTGCAGATTCTCCTCCACGAGATTTCCACCTTTATCTGACTGTAATTGGTAAAGAGTAGAGATCTTCGAAACTGTTGAGTTTCGTTCGTTTTCAAACTTTTGAAATTTTTGGAAAGTTCGAATTCAGACCCATTCAAGTCTATGGGAGAGTGATAGTTGGAAAAGTCAGAGTGTTTACAAGACTACATAACAATGGTAACTTACGTAAATGGCTGTGGCACATGGGAAATGGTCTGGGCAACATGTCATATCACCAAAACTTGTTAAAACACTTCCGGAAGTCAGACGGGCAATTGTCGGGTTTGCACAAGCTACATTCGCGCGATGTATTCAAGGATTATCGAATGACAAACAAACCTTCCTGTGTTAGTGAACGGTACTTTGAGGATTATCAAACAAACTAACGAAAGATCCTTCCTGTGTTAGCAAACGGATTATCGAACGAACGATCCTTCCTGGGTTAGCGAACGGTACATTATCAAACGAACGATCTTCCTGGTTAGCGAACAGTACATAAGGGTTAGTTCGGCTCGGACGTGTGGTTATTATATGGTTATTATATTACTGGGATATTATATGACTAGGCTATTATATGGTTATTATATTACTAGGTTATTATATGGTTATTATTTACGAAGATTATTATATATATACCTAGTAATATAATAAGCATATAATACCTATCATTAAACCATATAAAAACATATAATATCAATCATATAATAACCATATATAACCTAGTATAAATGACCATTATAAATACCATATAATCTAGTCATATAATAACCATATAACCTGCGTATATAACCATACAATAACCTAGTCATATAATACCATATAATAACCTAGTCATACAATAACCTAGTAATATAAAACCATATAATAACCTAGTCGTATAATAACCATATAGTAACCTAGTCATATAATAACCATATAATAACCTAGTCATATAATAACCTATAATAACCTAGTCATATCAAACCATATATACCTAACCTAGTAATATAATAACCATATAATAACCAGGTTATTATATGGTTATTATTTACGGGTTTTTATATGGTTATTATATTACTAGGGTTAGTGAACAGTACATCGAGGATTATCGAACAACATATGATCCTTCCTAGGGTTAGCAAAAGTACATTCGAAGATTATCGAAGGAACGATCCTTCCTAGCTTAGCGAACGGTACCATTCTAGGGTTAGCGAAAAACGAATGGTAAATTCGAGGGTTAGCGAACGGTCTGTAAATTCGGTAATTATTGAATTTTCAATAAAAATAGAAAACTCAAAAAATTCGGGTTTCGTGAAATCAAGGAGTTCCGAAAGTTTCGTCTGGACTTCGAAACCCTTGGATTTGATTCAAAACTGTGTTCTATTCGAACCCACAGTACATCTCTAGTAAAGATACAAACCATGGGCAGAATTTCCAAATGTTGATGAATAGAATGAACAGTGTATGGGGAACAAACGTTACGGTAGAAGCTTTACACATAATCCACTGTGTTGTAAAGATAAAACTATGTTAAGTTTATTTGGAAACTGAGACCCTCCAGCCCCTCAGAGCCACCTTGCTGCTTTAATTTGCTGACATCTTGCATCTGTTTATGGACCATGTAGCTCCGTCCTCCGAAATTCCCTGGTTCCCACATGTTTCAGTAGTGCAAAAAGGTAATTCTCGCCACGTGTGCACGCACTGAAGTCGCGTGCGCAGTTGACGTCATGGCGGCCCACATGCTGGGAAGCAGGAGAATTACCCTTTGCAACACTGAACATGTGATACCAGGGAATCTCTGAGGGGCGGAGCTACACGGTCACATAAACAGATGTCAGCCAATTTAAAGCAGCAAAGGTAGGCTCTGGAGGGGCCTAGAAAAAAAAGCCATTACTTTTGAAAGCTGCAACTTCGAAATAAACTTAACATTGTTTTACAGCATACTTATCCTTTGAATAAAACATATAGTAATACACATAAGATACGAATTCAATGAGAATGATATTCTGTACATTTGTATCGTTACTACATAGAAAGCTTTAATGTTTCTTTATTTCATCTTATAATCATTAGATCTGTAAATTATGAATGGAAAAGAAAAATGGTTCTTTATCCCCATGTATGGAGATGCACCGGCCCTTGTAGGAGAACTGGTGAACAGATTGTGAAGGTGGACGATAAGAAGAATCCGTCAGCATAGCCTCGTAACGTATTGAATATGGAATGGGTTAATGGGTTAGCTGGGTAACATATTGAATATGGAACAGGTTAATGGTTAGCTGTAGTAAAGCAGAGGAGGAAAGAAGTGCTGCCAGCTATATCCAAGTCCAACAAGGCAGTGGAATTTAAAAAGTAACCACTCCTTGGCATCACCAATCAGAGTGCAGGATCTTCACTGCATGCCTTGTGCGGTGCGCGATGACATCATGCTGGGGGCGGGGCTATGTTCTTATAAGGGAAGTTAAAGCAGAGCATTGGAGAGCGTCTGAGAGCGTAGGTCCCGGCTGGCTGTTTTCTCCTGCTTGCGATCTATAGTGTCAGTTACTTTCTGTTGTGCCTGATGGTGAGATACTCTCGTTAGGTTTGTTGTGACTGTGTGACTATTGTTGTGGGGGCATTTTAGGTAAGGTGGGGGGTCTGGCCTTCGGGGGGTCTGTTCTTGGGTAGGGGGCCAAAGTGGGCTGGTTGTGGGACTCCCCTGAACTTCTGGGAACTGATTCTGGTGGATGCCGCAGAACTTCTAAAGGACCATCTTCTGGTTCCCCAGAAGTTCACGGCGTCCCACAGAAGACAGTCCCCAGAATTTCAGTGGCGTCCCACAGAAGACATCCCCAGAAGTTCAGTGGCGTCCCACAGAGACGGTCCCCAGAAGTTCAGCGGCATCCCACAGAACATGTACCCAGAAGTTCTGCGGTGTCCCACAGAAACAGTGCCCAGAAGTTCAGCGGTGTCCCACGGAAGACGGTCCCAGAATATCAGCGGTGCCCCACAAAGACCGGTCCCCAGAACTTCAGCAGCATCATCCACAAAAGGCAGTCCCCAGAAGTTCATTCGGCGTCCCACAGAAGACGGTCCCCAGAGGTTTAGCCACGTCCCAGAAAGATGGTCCCCAGAAGTTCAGCGGGTGTCCAGAAGTCCAGTGCCATTCCACAGAAGACAGTCCCCGAAGTTCAGCGGCGTCCCCAGAAGACAGTCACCAGAAGTTCAGAGGCATCCCACAGAAGACGTCCCCAGAAGTTCAGCGACGTCCCACAAGAAGACAGTCCCCAGAAATTCAGCTGCGTTCCACAGAAGACAGTCCTCAGAAGTTCAGTGGCATCCCACAGAAAACATCCCCAGACTTTTAGCAGTGTCCCACAGAAAATGGTCCCAAGAAGTCCAGTGGTGTCCAGAAGTCCAGTGGCATTCCATAGAAGACAGTCCCCAGAAATTCAGCGGCATCCCACAGAAGACAGTCCCCAGAAGTTCAGCGACGTCCCACAGAAGACAGTCCCCAGAAATTCAGCTGCGTTCCACAGAAGACAGTCCTCAGAAGTTCAGTGGCAACCACAGAAGACGTCCCGAAGTTCAGCGGCATACCACAGAAGACGGCCCCCAGAAGTTCAGCGGTGTCCCACAGAAGACGGTAACAAGAAGCCCAGCGGCATTCCACAGAAGACAGTCCCCAGAAGTTCAGCGACGTCCCACAGAAGACAGTCCCCAGAAATTCAGCTGCGTTCCACAGAAGACAGTCCCCAGAAATTCAGCTGCATTCCACAGAAGACAGTCCTCAGAAATTCAGTGGCATCCCACAGAAGACGACCCCCAGAAGTTCAGCGGTGCCCACAGAAGACGGTAATAAGAAGCCCAGCGCATTCCACAGTAGACGGTCTCAGAAGTTCAGCGGCGTGCTACAGAAGACAGTCCCCAGAAGTTCAGCGGCGTCCCACAGAAATGGTCCCCAGAATTCCAGCAGTGTCCAGAAGTCCAGTGGCATCCATATAAGACAGTCCCCAAAGTTCACGGTGTCCCACAGAAGACCGTACCCAGAAGACCAGCGGCGTGCTACGAAGTGTCTCAAGAATTTCAGCAGCATGCTACATAAGTCTCAAAAACTTCAGCTGCGTCTCACTGAAAACAGTCCCCAGAAGTTCAGCGACGTCCCAAAGAGACAGTCCCCAGAAATTCAGCTGCGTTCCACAGAAGACAGTCCTCAGAAGTTCAGTGGCATCCCACAGAAAACATCCCCAGACTTTTAGCAGTGTCCCACAGAAAATGGTCCCAAGAAGTCCAGTGGTGTCCAAAAGTCCAGTGGCATTCCATAGAAGACAGTCCCAGAAATTCAGCGTCATCCCACAGAAGACAGTCCCCAGAAGTTCAGCGACGTCCCACAGAAGACAGTCCCCAGAAATTCAGCTGCGTTCCACATAAGACAGTCCTCGAAATTCATCTGCAGAGGACTGTCTTCTGTGGAATGCAGCTGAATTTCTGAGGACTGTCTTATGTGGAACGCAGCTGAATTTCTGGGGACTGTCTTCTGTGGGACGTCGCTGAAACTTCTTAGGGATCTCGTCTTCTATGAAGCCACTGGACTTCTGGACCTACTGGAATTCTGGGGACCATCTTCTGTGGGACGCCACTGAAACTTCTTGTTAACACGTCTTCTCGTGGGACAGCTGTAACCTCGTGGGACCTACTTATGTGGACGCAGCTGAACTCTTCAGGGGACTGTCTTCTGTGGGACACCGCTTAACTTCTGGAGACCGTCTATTGTGGAACGCCGCTGGACTTCTGGGGACCATCTTCTGTGGGACGCTGCTGAACTTCTGGGGACTGTCTTCTGTGGAATGCCACTGGACTTCTTGTTACCAACTTTTGTGGGACACCACTGAACCTCTGGAGACCGTTTTCAGTGGGACGCGGCTGAACTGCTTGAGACTGTCTTCTGTAGCATGACGCTGAACGTCTTGAGACTGTCTTCTGTAGCACGCCGGTGAACTTCTGGTGACTGTCTTCTATGGAACTCCACTGGACTTCTGGATGCCGCTGGAATTCTGGGGACCATCTTCTGTGGGACACCACTGAAATTCTGGGGACCATCTTCTGTGGGATGCTGCTGAACTTCTGGGGACCGTCTTTTTAGGGACGCCGCTGGACTTCTGGCTACCCTCTTCTGTGGGACACCGCTGAACTTTTGGGGGATGTCTTCTATGGAACGCCACTGGACTTCTGGACACCGCTGGAATTCTGGTGACCGTCTTCTGTGGGACGCCGCTGAACTTCTGGGGACCGTCTTCTGTAGCACGCCGCTAAACTTCTGGGGACTGTCTTCTATGGAATGCCACTGGACTTCTGGACGCCGCTGGAATTCTGGGGACCATCTTATGTGGGACACCACTGAAATTCTGGGGACCATCTTCTGTGGGACGCCGCTGAACTTCTGGAGGCCATTGGACTTCTGGGTACCGTCTTCTGTGGGACAACGCTGAACTTTTTGAGACTGTCTTCTGTAGCATGCCGCTGAACTTTTGGGGACTGTCTTCTATGGAACGCCACTGGACTTCTGGACTCCACTGGAATTCTGGGGACCATCTTCTGTGGGACGCCACTGAACTTCTTGTTACCTTCTTCTGTGGGACACCGCTGAACCTCTGGGGACTGTCTTCAGTGGGACGCAGCTGAACGTCTTCAGACTGTCTTCTGTAGCACGCCGCTGAACTTCTGGGGGCTGTCTTCTGTGGGAGACCGCTTAACTTCTGGAGACCGTCTATTGTGGAACGCCGCTGGACTTCTGGGGACCATCTTCTGTTGGACGCCGCTGAACTTCTGGGGACTGTCTTCTGTGGAACGTCGCTGGACTTCTTGTTACCGTCTTTTGTGGGACACCACTGAACCTCTGGAGACCGTTTTCAGTGGGACGCAGCTGAACTGCTTGAGACTGTCTTCTGTAGCATGCCGCTGAACTTCTTGAGACTGTCTTCTGTAGCATGCCGGTGAACTTCTGGCGACTGTCTTCTTGGACCTCCACTGGACTTCTGGATACGCTGGAATCTGGGACCATCTTTGTGGACACCACTGTTCTGGGCCCATCTTTTGTGGGATGCCGCTGGACTTCTGGCTAGTCTTCTGTGGGACACCGCTGAACTTTTGGGACTGTCTTCTATGAATGCCACTGGCTTCTGGACACCGCTGGAATTCTGGTGACGCCACTATCCTGTGGGACGCCGCTGAACTTCTGGGGACTGTCTTCTGTAGCACGCCGCTGAACTTCTGAAGACCGTCTTCTGTGGAATGCCACTGGACTTCTGGACGCCGCTGGAATTCTGGGGACCATCTTCTGTGGGACGCCGCTGGACGTCTTGTAACCGTCTTCTGTGGGACACCACTGAACCTCTGGAGACCGTCTTCAGTGGGACGCAGTTGAACTTCTTGAGACTGTCTTCTGTAGTACTCCGCTGAGCTTCTTGAGACTGTGTTCTGTAGCACGCCGCTGAACTTCTGGAGACCGTCTTCTGTGGAACGCCACTGGACTTTTGAACGCCGCTGGAATTCTGGGGACCATCTTCTGTGGGACACCACTGAAATTCTGGGGACCATCTTCTGTGGAATGCCACTGGACTTCTGAACGCCGCTGGAATTCTGGGGACCATCTTCTGTGGGACGCCGCACAACTTCTGGGGACTGCCTTCTGTGGAACGCTGCTGGACTTCTTGTTACCGTCTTCTGTGGGACACCACTGAACCTCTGGAGACCGTCTTCAGTGGGACGCAGTTGAAATTTCTTGAGACTGTCTTCTGTAGCACGCCGCTAAACTTCTTGAGACTGTCTTCTGTAGCATGCCGCTGGGGACTGTTCTATGGAACGCCACTGGACTTCTGAACGCCGCTGGAATTCTGGGGACCACCTTCTGTGGGACACCACTGAAATTCTGGGGACCATCTTCTGTGGGATGCCGCTGAACATCTGGGGACCGTGTTTTTTGGGACGCTGCATAACTTCTGGACTCCGCTGGTCTTCTGTAGCACGCCGCTGAACTTTTGGGGACTGTCTTCTATGGAACGCCACTGGACTTCTGGACTCCAATGGAATTCTGGGGACCCTCTTCTGTGGGACGCTGCTGAACTTCTTGTTACTGTCTTCTGTGGGACACCGCTGAACCTCTGGGGACCGTCTTTAGTGGGACGCAGCTGAACTTCTTCATACTGTCTTCTGTAGCACGCCGCTGAACTTCTTGAGACTGTCTTCTGTAGCATGACGCTGAACTTCTGGGGACTGTCTTCTGTGGGACACCGCTTAACTTCTGAAGACCGTCTATTGTGGAATGCCGCTGGACTTCTGGGGACCATCTTCTGTGGGACGCCGCTGAACTTCTGGGGACTGTCTTCTGTGGAACGCCGCTGGACTTCTTGTTACCGTCTTTTGTGGGACACCGCTGAAACTCTGGAGACAGTTTTCAGTGGGATGCAGCTGAACTGCTCGAGACTGTCTTTTGTAGCACGCCGGTGAACTTCTGGCGACTGTCTTCTATGGAACTCCACTGGACTTCTGGATGCCGCTGGAATTCAGGGGACCATCTTCTGTGGGACACCACTGAAATTCTGGGTACCATCTTCTGTGGGATGTTGCTGAACTTCTGGTGACCGTCTTTTTTGGGATGCCGTTGAACTTCTGGACGCCGCTGGACTTCTGGCTACCGTCTTCTGTGGGACACCACTGATTTTTTGGGGATTGTCTTCTATGGAACGTCACTGGACTTCTGGACACCGCTGGATTTCTGGGGACCATCTTCTGTGGGACACCGCTGAACCTCTGGGGACCGTCTTCTGTAGCACGCCGCTAAACTTCTTGAGACTTTCTTCTGTAGCATGCCGCTGAACTTCTGGGGACTGTCTTCTATGGAACGCCACTGGACTTCTGGACGCCGCTGGAATTTTTGGGACCATCTTCTGTGGGACACCACTGAAATTCTGGGGACCATTTTCTGTGGAATGCCACTGAACGTCTGGGGACCGTCTTTTTTGGGATGCCGCTGGACTTCCGTGTGAACATCTTTGAGTGACTGTCTTCTGTAGCACGCCGGTTGAATATTTGCGACTGTCTTCTATGGAACTCCCTGGACGTTCTGGATGGATGCTGGAATTCTTGGGACCATTCTTCTGGGGACACCACTGAATTTCTGGGGACCTCTTCTGTGGGGATGCCGCTGGACTTCTGGCTACAGTCTTCTGTGGGACACCGCCCTGAACTTTTGGGGACTGTCTTCTAGCGAATGCACACTGGATTCGGACAACGCTGGAATTATGGGGACCATATTCTGGGGAGCCGGTGAAACTCTGGGGGACTGTTATTACTGTTAGCAAGCCGCTGGACTTTGAGGGACCATCTTCTGTGGGACGTGCTTACTTCTGGGGACGTCTTCTGGGAAACGCCGCTGGACTTCTTGTTACCAACGTTGTGGAAACCGCTGAACCTCTGAGCCCGTTTTCAGTGGGACGCGGGCTGGGAACTGCTTGAGACTGTCTTCGTTAGCGCATGACGCTGAACGTTTGAGACTGCTTCTGTAGCACGTCGGTGGGGAATAAACTTCTGGGACGTATTCTATTGGACACTCCACTGGACTTCTGGATGCCGCTGGGAATTCCCGGGGGGACCATCTTCTGTGGGGACACCACTGATGAAATTGGGGACCATCTTTGTGGGATGCTGCATGAATTTCTGGGGGCCGTCTTTCGTAGGGAGCCGCTGGACTTCTGGCCTGTGGGACACCCACTTGGGGGCTATTCATAGCCCACTGGACTATAACGTGGAATTGGTACCTGTGGGACGCTGAACTCTGGGACGTCTCTGTAGCAAGCCGCTTTAAACTTTTGAGACTCTCTACTGAAGCATTGCCGCTGTAACTTCTGGGGACGTCTTCTATGGAACGCCACGGACTTCTCGACGCCGCTGAATTTGGTGGACCATCTCTATGGGGACACCACTGAAATTCATGGGACGATCTTCTGTGGGATGCCGTCGTTGAACTTCTACGTTTTTTGGGACGGGACGTATTGTTGGCGCCGCTGGAACTTAGCATTGACGGGTGGTAACCGTTCTCTGTGGGGGACAACGCTGAACTTTTTGAGACGTAGTCTGTAGCATGCCGCTGAATGTTTGGGGACTGTTCTATGGAACGCCACGCGGACTTACTGGGACTCCACTGGAATTCTGGGGACAATCTTCTGTGGAGACGCCACTGAACTTCTTTTACTGTCTTCTGTTGGGACACGGAACCTCTGGGGACCGTTATTCAGGGGACGCAGCTGAACGTCTTTCAGGACTGTTCTTCGTTAGCAGCCGCGTGAACTTCGGGGGCTTGTCTTCTGTAGGAGAGACCGCTTAATCTCTGGAGGGGACCGGTCTAGATGGGAACGCCGCTGGACTCTGGGGGACCATCTTCTGTCGGACGACGCGATGAAAATTATGGGGGACTTCTTCTGGAACGGCCGACGATGGACTCTTGTTACCGTCTTTTGTGGGGACACAGCTCTGGAACCTCTGGAGACCGTTTTTCAGGTGGTGACGCAGCTGAATGCTTGAGACTGTTTCTGGTAGGCATGTCCGCTGAAATCTGAGACTGTCTTCTGTAGCACGCCGGTGAAATTCTGGCCGACGTCTTCTATGGAAACTCCACTGGAACTCTGGATGATGCTGAATTCTTGGGGACCATCTTCTGTGGGACACCACTGAAATTCTGGGGACCATATTTGTGGGATGCCGGGACTTCGGTACCGTCTTCTGTGGGACCACGCTGAACTTTGGGGACTGCTTCTATGGAATGCACTGGATTTGGACAACGCTGGAATTCTGGGGACATATTCTGTGGGACGCCGCGAATTTCTGGGGACGTCTTTGTAGCACGCCGATGTGAACTTTGGGGACCGTCTTCGTGGACTGCCCAATGGACTTCTGGACACTGATGAATTCTGGGGATCATTTCTGTGGGACGCCGCACAAACTTCTGGGGGACTGCCTTTGTGGAACGCCGATGGACTTCTTGTTACGTCTTCTGTGGGACACCAATGAAATCTGGAGGACCGTCTTCTGTGGGGACAAGGCTGAACCTCTGGGGGAAAGTCTTCGTAGGAACAGCTGACTAAACTCTTGAGAATTTCTTTTGGAGCAGTTGCCGCCTGAACTTGGGACTGATTTCTATGAACGCCACGGACTTTCTGGACGCCGCTGGAATTTTTGGGGACCATCTTATGGGGAACCACCACTGAAATTCTGGGGACCATTCTGTGGAATGCGTTGAAACTTCTGGGGGCCGTATTTTTTGGGGCCGCAGCTGAACTTCTGGACACCGTTGGACTTTCTGGATACCGTTTATGTGGGACATCGCTGCCTGAAACTCTGGGGACCGTCTTCTGTAGCACACCGATCTTAAACTTCTTGGAGACGTCTTCTGTAGCATTGCCGCTGAACTTTCTGGGGGACTGCTTATAGGAACGGCCATGGACTTCTGGACGTCCGCTGGAATTCCGGGGACCATCTTATGTGGGACACACCCCGAAATTCGGGGGGACCATCTTATGTGGGCGATGATGAATCTGGACGCCATGGTACTTTCTGGGTACCATCTTCTGTGGGACAACGCTGAACTTTTGAGAATGTGCTTCTGTTAGCACGCCGCTAAACTTCTTGAGAACTGTCTTATGTAGCATTGCCGCTGAAATCGGACTGTCGTCTATGGAAACACCATGGACTCTGGACCCACTGGAATTCTGGGACCATTTCTGTGGGACGCCGATGAACATCTTGTACTGTCATTTTGTGGGACACCGATGAACCTATGGGGCCGGTTTCAGTGGGGACGAGCTGAACTTCTTCAGACTGTTTATGTAGCACACGCTGAACTTCTGAGACTGTCTTCGGTAGCACGCCGATGAACTTATTGGGACTGTGCTTCTGTGGGACACGCTTAACTTCTGGAGACAGTCTATTGTGGAACGCCGCTGGACGTCTGGGGGACCATCTTCTGGGGACGCCGCATGCGAAAACTTCTGGGGACCGTCTCTGTGGCACGCGCTGGACTTTTGTTACGTCTTCTGTGGGGACACCACTGAACCTCTGGAGACGTCTACAGTGGGACGCGAGTTGAACTTCTTAAGAATGTCTTCTGTAGCACGACGTTGACGTTTTGAGACGCTTTGTAGCATGCCGCGTGAACTTCTGGAGGACCGTCTTCGGTGGAAATGCACGGACTTCTGGACGCTGTGGATACTTGGGGACCAGCTTCTGTGGGACGCCGCACAACTTCTGGGGAACCGCCTTCTGTGAAGCCCGGCTGGGACTTCATGTACAGTCTTTGTGGACACCACTGAAACCTCTGGAGACCGTCTTAAGTGGGCCGCAGTTGAAACTTCTGAAGAATGTCTCGGTAACACGCGCTAAACTTCTGAGACTGTCTTCTTGTAGAAATGCCGCCTGAAACTCTGGGACTTTCTTCTATGGAAGCCACGGGACTTTGAACGCAGCTGGAATTCTGGGGACATCTTTCTGTGGGACACCGGGGAATTCTGGGGACAATCTTCTGTGGGACACCACTGAAATTCTGGGGACCATCTCGTTGGGGATGCGCGCTGAAATTCTGGGGGGACCGTCTTTTTTGGGACGCCGCTGAACCTTCTGGACGCCATTGGAACCTTCTGGGTACCGTCTTCTGTGGGACAACGCTGCACTTTTGAGACTGTCTTCTGTAGCATGCCGCTGAACTTTGGGACTGTCTTCTATGGAACGCCACTGGCATTTGGGACCCACTGGAATCTGGGGACCATCTTCTGTGGGACGACAATGAAAACTTTTTGTACCTTCTTCGGTGGGACACGCTGTGAATCCTCTGGGGACGGTCGTCAGTTGGGGACTGTCTTCTGTGGGACACCGCTTAACTTCTGGAGACCGTCTATTGTGGAACGCCGCTGGACTTCTGGGGACCATCTTCTGTGGGACGCTGCTGAACTTCTGGGGACTGTCTTCTGTGGAATGCCACTGGACTTCTTGTTACCAACTTTTGTGGGACACCACTGAACCTCTGGAGACCGTTTTCAGTGGGACGCGGCTGAACTGCTTGAGACTGTCTTCTGTAGCATGACGCTGAACGTCTTGAGACTGTCTTCTGTAGCACGCCGGTGAACTTCTGGTGACTGTCTTCTATGGAACTCCACTGGACTTCTGGATGCCGCTGGAATTCTGGGGACCATCTTCTGTGGGACACCACTGAAATTCTGGGGACCATCTTCTGTGGGATGCTGCTGAACTTCTGGGGACCGTCTTTTTAGGGACGCCGCTGGACTTCTGGCTACCCTCTTCTGTGGGACACCGCTGAACTTTTGGGGGATGTCTTCTATGGAACGCCACTGGACTTCTGGACACCGCTGGAATTCTGGTGACCGTCTTCTGTGGGACGCCGCTGAACTTCTGGGGACCGTCTTCTGTAGCACGCCGCTAAACTTCTGGGGACTGTCTTCTATGGAATGCCACTGGACTTCTGGACGCCGCTGGAATTCTGGGGACCATCTTATGTGGGACACCACTGAAATTCTGGGGACCATCTTCTGTGGGACGCCGCTGAACTTCTGGAGGCCATTGGACTTCTGGGTACCGTCTTCTGTGGGACAACGCTGAACTTTTTGAGACTGTCTTCTGTAGCATGCCGCTGAACTTTTGGGGACTGTCTTCTATGGAACGCCACTGGACTTCTGGACTCCACTGGAATTCTGGCGACCATCTTCTGTGGGACGCCACTGAACTTCTTGTTACTGTCTTCTGTGGGACACCGCTGAACCTCTGGGGACCGTCTTCAGTGGGACGCAGCTGAACGTCTTCAGACTGTCTTCTGTAGCACGCCGCTGAACTTCTGGGGGCTGTCTTCTGTGGGAGACCGCTTAACTTCTGGAGACCGTCTATTGTGGAACGCCGCTGGACTTCTGGGGACCATCTTCTGTCGGACGCCGCTGAACTTCTGGGGACTGTCTTCTGTGGAACGCCGCTGGACTTCTTGTTACCGTCTTTTGTGGGACACCGCTGAACCTCTGGAGACCGTTTTCAGTGGGACGCAGCTGAACTGCTTGAGACTGTCTTCTGTAGCATGACGCTGAACGTCTTGAGACTGTCTTCTGTAGCACGCCGGTGAACTTCTGGCGACTGTCTTCTATGGAACTCCACTGGACTTCTGGATGATGCTGGATTCTGGGACCATCTTCGTGGGAACACCATAAATTCTGGGGACAATCCTATGTGGATGACGATGGACTTCTGGGCTACAGTTTTCTGTGGACACCGCTGAACTTTTTGAGGCTGGCTTATATGGAATGCCACTGGACTTCTGGACACCGCGGGAATCTGGGGACCATATCTGTGGGACGCCTCTGAACTTCTGAGGGACTGTCTTCTGTAGACACGCCGTGAACTTCTGGGGGACCGTCTTCTGTGGAATGCCACGGGACTCTGGGACGCTGCTGGAATTCTGGGGATCCTCTTCTGTAAGGACACCGCACAATTCTGGGGCGACTGCATTCTGTGGAACGCGCTGGACCTCTGTTACCGTCTTCTGTGGGACACCAATGAACCTATGGAGACTATCGTTCCGTGGACACAGTTAACTTCTTGGAGAAGTCTTCTGTAGCACGCCGATGAGCTTCTTGAGACTGTCGTCGGTAGCATGCGATGAAACTTCTGGAGACCGTCTTCTGTGGGACTGCCACTGGACTTCTGAACGCCGCTGGAATTCTGGGGCCATTTCGTAAGGACACCGCCACAACTTATGGGGACTGCCTCTGTATGTGAATTGCCGCCTGTACTTCCTTGTTCAGTTCTTCTGCTGGATCGGAATGCCACTGGACTTCTGGACGCTTCTGGAATTTGGGGGCTGGGGACATTTCTGTAGGACACCGCACAACTTCTGGGGGGACTGGACTTCTGTGGACGCCGCTGGATTATGTACGTATTCTGTGGAGACACCATGACCTCTGGAGACTACTTCTTGAGAAATGTCTTCTGTAGAACGCCGCGAAGCTTCTTGAGGACGGTCTTCTGTAGCATGCGCTGAATTTGAACTTTGGAGACCGTCTTCGTGGAATGTCACGGGGGACTTATGAACGCTGGCTGGAATTTCTGGGCGACCATCTTCAGAAGGACACTACTGAAATTCTTGGGACATCTTCTGTGGAATGTCCCACTGGACTTCTGAACGCCGCGGAATTCTTGGGGAGGCCATCTTTCTGTCGGACGTGCACAACTTCTGGGACTGCCTTCTGTGGAACGCAACTGGAATTATGTTACGTATTCTGATGGGGACACTACGGACACCTCTGGAGACCCGTCTTCCAGTGGACGCAAAGTTGAAACTTCTGAAGAGATGTCTTCTGTAGAACGCCCTCTAAACTTTTGGAGACTCTCTTCGTAAATGCCGCTGACTTCGGGGACGGTTCTTCGATGGAACACCACTGGACTTCTGAACGCCGCTCTCTGGAATTCTGGGGACCATCTTTGTGGGACACCGCTGGGAATTCGGGACCATCTTCTGAGGACACCACTGAAATAGGGGACCATCTTCTGTGGGATGCCGCTGAACTTCTGGGGGACAGTCTTTTTGGGACAAGCTGACCTTCTGGACGCCATTGATTCTGCTGGGTGGGTAACGTCTTCTGTGGGACCAACGCTGAACCCTTCTGGGGACCGTCTTCTGTAGCACGCCGTTAAAACTTCTTGAGACTTTCCTTCTGCGGCTGCCCGCTGAACTTTCTGGGGGGACTGTCTTTATGGAAACGCCCCCACTGCTGGATTCTGGACGACCGCTGGAATTTTGGGACATCTTCGGTGGGACACACTGAAATTCTGGGGACATTTTTGTGGGACGCTGCTGAACTTGCTGGACGCCATTGCGACTCTGGGGTACCATCTTGTGGGACAACGTGACAATTTTTTGAGGACGTCTTCTGTAGCACGCCGCTGGAACTTCTTAAGATGTCTTCTGTAGCATGCCGCTGAACTTCTGGAACACCACGGACTTGGACTCCACTGGAATTCTGGGGACCACTCTTCTGTTGGGACGCCGCTGAACATCTTGTTATGTCTTTTGTGGGGGAACGCTGAAACATCGGGGGGACGGTTTTTTTCATGGAAGCACTGAACTTCTTCAGACTGTCTTCTGTCGCACCCGACTAACTTCTTGAGACTGTCTTCTTTAGCACGCCGCTGTAAACTTCTGGGGACGTCTTCTGTGGGACACAGCTTAACTTTTGGGAGAAAGTCTATTGTGGATGGAACGACGCTGGACTTCTGGGGACCATCTTCTGTGGGAACGCCGCTGAACTTCCTGAGGACCGGTATGCAGGGGAACCCACTGACTTCTGTTACCGTCCCTTTTGTGGGACACCGCTGAACCATGGAGACCGTTTCAGTGGGGGACGCACTGAACTGCTTGGAGACTGTCTTCGTAGGGCATGCCGCTGAACTTCTTGAGAATGTTTCTGTAGCACGCCGCTCTGAACTTAGGGGGACTGTTCTTCGTGGGACGCTGCCCTAACTTAAGGGGCACTGTTTCTGTGGAACGCCGCTGGATTCTTGTTTAACAACTTTTGTGGGGAAACCGCTGAAACATCTGGAGGACAGTTTTCAGGTTGGACGCAGCTCAACTGCTTGAGACGTCTTTGTAGCATGACGTGACGTCTTGAGGCTGTCTTCTGTGAACGCCGCTGAATTCTTAAGGAATGTATTACTGTAGCATGCAGCTTCTTAACTTCTGGGGACTGTCTTCTATGGAACACCCTGGAACTTTCTGGACTCCACTGAATTTCTGGGGACCATCTTCGTGGGCCGCCGTCTGAAACATTTGTTACGTCTTTTGTGGTGAGACACCGCTTGTGAACCTCTGGGGACGGTTTCAGTGGGACGCAGTGAAACTCTTCAGACTGTCCTTCTGTAGCACACGCTGAACTTCTTAGACTGTCTCTTTAGCACGCCGCCTAAACTTCTGGGACTGTCTCTGGGGACACCGCTTAACTTCTGGAGACAGTCTATGTGGGAACGCCGCTGACTTCTGGGGACATCTTCTGTGGGACGCCGTGAAATTCTGGGGACCGTCTTCTGATGGAACACCGCGGACTTCTTGTTACCGTCTTTTGTGGGACAACGCTGAACCTTGGAGACCTTTTCAGTGGGACGCAGCTGTAACTGCTTGAGACTGTCTTATGTAGCAGCCGCTGAACTTCTTGAGCTGTCTTCTGTAAGCAAGCCGTGAAACTTCAGGGACTGTCGTCTGTGGGACCCGCTAACTTCTGGAGACTCGTCTTGTAGCGAATCGCCGCTGGACTTCTGGGGGAGCCATCTTCTGGGGACCGCTGTGAAACTTCTGGGACTGTTCTTCTGTGGAACGCAGCTGGATTCTTGGTACCAAAACTTTTGTGGAACCCGGAACCTGCGAGACCGTTGTCAGTGGGACCGGACGCCCCCTGAAACTGCTTGAGAACTGTCTTCTGTAGCATGACGCTGAACGTCTTGAACGTCTTTGTAGCACGTCGGTGAACTCTGGTGACTGTCGTCTAGGAACTCCACTGGACTTCTGGATGCCGCTGGAATTCGAGGGGACCCAATTTCTGTGGCGACACCTGAAATTCTGGGGACCATCCTTCTGTGGGGATTGCTGAATTCTGGGGACGTCTATTCTTAGGGGACGCCGCTGGACTTCTCGGGTACCTCTTCGTGGGACACCACTTGAACTTGTTGGGGGCTGTCTTCTATGGAACGGCCAATGGACTTCTGGACACCGCTGGAATTCTGGTACCGTCTCTTGTGGACGTGCTGAATTATGGGGACCGTCTTATGTAGCAAGCCGCCTAAACTTTTGAGGAATCTCTTCTGTTAGCATGCGCGAACTTATGGGGACTGTGCTTCTATGGAACGCCACGGACTTACTCGACGCCGCGATTGGAATTCTGTGGACCATACTTATGTGGGACACCACTGAAATCTGGCGGAACATCTTCTGTGGGAGCCGCTGACGTTCTGGGGGACCGTTTTTTTGGGACGCCGCTGAACTTCTGGAGGCCATTGGACTGGTGGGTACCGTCTTTGGTGGGAAAGCTGAACTTTTGAGACTGTTTCTGTAGAATGCCGCCCCTGAACGTTTTGGGGCACTGTCTTCTATGAAACCCACTGGACTCTGGACTCCCATGGAATTCTGGGGGACCATTATGCTGGGCGCCACTGAACTTCTTGTTACTGTCTTCGTGGGACACCGCTGAACCCTTCTGGGGACCGTCTTCCGTGGGACGCAGTGAAAAGTCTTCAGAATGTCTTCTGTAGGACGCCGCTGAACTTCTGGGGACTGTCTTCTGTAGCACGCCGCTGAACTTCTGGAGACCGTCTTCTGTGGAATGCCGCTGGGCTTCTTATTACCGTCTTCTGTGGGCACCGCTGAACTTCTGGGGGTCGTCTTCTGTGGGATGCCACTGAATTTCTGAGGACTGTCTTCTGTGGAATGCAGCTGAATTTCTGGGGACTGGGAGACCGTTTTCAGTGGGAACGCAGGCTGAACTGCTTTGGACTGGTCCTCTGTAGTCATGCCGCGAACATCTTGAGACTGTCTTCTGTTACAGCGCGCCTGTGAACTTCTCTGGCGACTGCTTCTATGGGGAACTCCACTGGACTTCTGGATGATGCCTGGATTCTGGGACCATCTCTGTGGGACACCACTGAAATGCCCTGGGGCCATCTTCTGTGGATGCCGCTGGACTCTGGCCGACCGTCTTCTTTGGACCCGCTGAACTTTTGTGGGACTGTCTTTCTAATTGAATGCCACTGGCCTTCTGACACCGGCTGGAATTCTGGGGACCATATTCTGTGGGACGCCGCTGAACTTCTGGGCCTGTCTTCTGTAGCACGCCGCTGGACTTCTGGGGACCATCTTCTGTGGGACGCTGCTGTACTTCTGGGACTGTGCCTTCTGTGGAACGCCGCTGGACTTCATGTTACCAACTCTTTGTGGGAACCCATGAAGCCTCTGGAGACCGTTCTTCAGGTGGGACGCGCTGAACTGCTTGAACTGTCCTTCTGTAGCATGACGCTGAACGTCTTGAGACTGTCTTCTGTAACAACGTCGGTTACTTCTGTGACTGTCTTCTATGGAACTCCACTGGACTTCTGGATGCCGCTGGAATTCCGGGCCATCTCTGTGGGACACACCACTGAAATTCTGGGGACCATCTTCTGTGGATTCTGCTGAATTCTGGGGACCGTCTTTCAGTGGACCCGCTGGAACCTTCTGGCTACCCTCTTCGTGGGACACCGCTGAACTTCTGGGGACCCGTCTTCTTCTTTAGCAAACCGCAAACTTCTTGAGACTCTCTTCTGTAGCTGCCGCTGAACTTCTGGGACTGTCTTCTATGGAACGCCACTCTGGACTTCTCGACGCCGCTGGAATGCTGTGGACGCATCTTATGTGGGACACCACTGAAATTCTGGGGACCATCTTCTGTGGATGCCGCTGAACTTCTGGGGACCGTCTTTTTTGGGACGCCGCTGAACTTCTGGAGGCCATTGGACTTCTGGGTACCGTCTTCTTCTGTGGGACAAACCTGAACTTTTTGAGACTGTCTTCTGTAGTCAGCCGCTGAACTTTTGGGGACTGTCCTTCTATGGAACGCCACTGGACTTCTGGACTCCCACTGGAATTCTGGGGACCATCTTCTGTGGGACGCCACTGAACTTCTTGTAACTGTCTTCTGTGGGACAACCGCTGAACCTCTGGGTACCGTCTTCAGTGGGACGCAGCTGAACTTCTTCAGATGTCTCTGTATGCACCGCCCGCTGAACTTCTGGGGCTTCTTCTGTGGGAGACCGCTTAATATCTGGAGACCGTCATTGTGAACTCCGCTTGACCTTCTGGGGACCATCGTCTGTCGGACAGCCGCTGAACTTCTGGTGACTGTCTTCTGTGGAACGCCGCTGGACTTCTTGTTGACCACGTCTTTTGTGGACACCCGCTGCAACCTCTGCGAGAAACCGTTTTCAGTGGAACGCAGCTGAACTGCTTGAGACTGTCCTTCTGTACTGCCGCTGAACATCTTGAGACTGTCTTCTGTAGCACGCCGGTGAACTTCTGGCGACTGTCTTCTATGGAACTCCACTGGACTTCTGGATGATGCTGGAATTCTTGGGACCATCTTCTGTGGGACACCACTGAATTCTTGGGACCATCTTCTGTGGGATGCCGCTGGACTTCTGGCTACCGTCTTCTGTGGGACACCGCTGAACTTTGGGGACGTCTTCTATGGAATGCCACTGGACTTCTGACCAAACCGCTGAATTCTGGGGACCAATTCTGTGGGACGCCGCTGAACTTCTGGGGACTGTCTTCTGTGCCGCCGCGCTGAACTTCTGGGGACCGTCTTCTGTGGAATGCCCACGGACTTCTGACAATGCTGGAATTCTGGGATCATCTTCTGTGGGACGCCGCAACACACTCTTTCTGGGACTGCCATTCTGTGGAACGCCGCTGGACTTCTTTTACCTGTCTTCTTGTGGGACAACCAATGAACCTCGGAGACGTCTTCTTGTGGGAACACCGCTGACCTCTGGGGTACCGTTTCTGTAGCACGCTGCTAACTTCTTGTGAACTTTCTTTTGTAGCATGCCCGCTGAACTTCTGTGGACGTCTTCTATGGAACGCCACTGGACTTCTGGACGGCCGTCTGGAATTTTGGGACCATCTTCTGTGGACACACACTAAATTCTGGGGACCATTTATTCTTCTTGGAATGCCGCTGTAACTTCCTGGGGGCCTTCTTTTTTGGGTACGCAGCTTGAACTTCTTTGTGACACCGTTGGATCTTCGGAACTCTGGATACCGTCTTCTGTGGGACACGCTGTACCTGTGGACCGTCTTCTGTAGCACACCGCCTAAACTTCTTGAAGACTGTCTTCTGTAGCATGCCGCTTGAAACTTCTGGGACTGTCTTCTATGGACGCCACTGGACTCTGGACGTCGTCGGAATTCTGGGACCATCTTCTGTGGGACACCACTTGCAAATTCTGGGGACCATCCTTCTGGGGACGCTGCTGAACTTCTGGACCATTGGATTCTTGGGTACCATCTTCTGTGGGACAACGCTGAATCTTTTGAGACTGTCTTCTTAGCACAGCCGGCCGCTAGACTTCTTGAGACTGTCTTCGTAGCATGCCGCTGAACTTCTGGGGACGTCCCTTCTATGGAAACACCACTGGACTCCTGGACCCACTTGGGCTATTCTGGGACCACTTCTGTGGGGTAACGCCGCTGAACATCTTGTTATGCAAAACTAAAAAAAAAAAGTCTTTGTGGGACCCGCTGTAAACCTCTGGGGACGGTTTTTCAGTGGGAGCGCAGCTGAACTTCTTCGACTGTCTCTGTAGCACACCCGCTGAACTTTTGAGAACTGTCTTCTGTAGCACGACCGCTGAACTTCTGGGACTGTGCTTCTGTGGGACAAACCGCTACTGCTTAACTTCTGGACAGTCTATTGTGGGAACGAGCGGGGGGGGGGCGGGGACTGTTACTTCTGGGTACCATCTTCTGTGGACGCCGCGAACTTCTGGGGACGTCCTTCTGTGGAACCCGCTGGACTTCTTGTTACCCGTCTTCTTGGGACACCACTGAACCCTCTGGAACGTCTACAGTGGGACCATTTGAACTCTTAGAATTGTCTTCTGTAGCACGCCGCTGACTTCTTGAGACTGGTCCTTCTGTAGCATGCCGCTGACTTCGGGAGACCGTCTTCTGTTGATGCCCTTGGACTTTTCTGGACGGCTGCTGGAATACGGGACCATCCTTCTGTTGGACCGCCGCACAACTTCTGGGGACTTCGCCTTCTGTGGAAACGCCACTTGTACTTCATAGTTACCCCGTCTTCTCGTGGGACACCACTGAACCTCTGGAGACCCGTGTCAGTGGGCCGCCAGTTGAACTTCCTTGAGGAATGGTCTTCTGTAACACTCCGCTAAAATTCTTTAGACTGTCTTCTGTAGAATGGGCCGCTGAACTTCTGGGGACTGTCCTTCTATGGAATGCCACTGGACCTTTTCTGAACGCCGCTGGATATTCCTCGGGGACCATCTTCTTGGACAACCCTGGCATGAATCTGGGGACCATCTCTCTTTGGGACACCACTGGAATTCTGTGGGGACCATCTTCTGTGGATGCCGCTGAACTTCTTGGGTACCCGTCTTTTTTGGGACGCCCGCTGACTTCTGGACGCCATTTGGACTTCTGGTACCGTCTTCTGTGGGAGCACAACGCTGAACTTTTTGGACTGTTCTTCTGTGCCATGCCGCTGAAAAACTGTTGGGGACTGTCTTCTATGGAACGCCACTGGAACTTCATGGACCTCCCTGGAATTCTGGGGACCATCTTCTGTTGGGACGCCACTGAACTTCTTGTTAACCTTACCCTTTCTGTGGGACACCGCTGAACCTCTGGGGACTGTCTTCAGATGGGACGGCAGCTGAACGTCTTCAGACTGTCTTCTGTAGCACCCGCTGGAACTTCCTGGGGGGCTGTCCTTCTGTGGGATGACTCCGCTAAACTTCTGAGGACACGTCATACTGTGGAACGCCGCGCTTTCTGGGGAACCATCTTCTGTTGGAACGCCCCTGAACTTCTGTGGACTGTCTCTGTGGAACGTCGCTGTACTTCGTGTTACCGTCTTTTGTGGACACCACTGTGAACCTCTTGGAGACCGGTTTTTCAATGGGACGCAGCTGAACTGCTTGAGAACTCTTCCTGTAGCATGCCGCTGAACTTCTTTGAGCCTGTCTTCTGTAGCATGCCGGTGAACTTCTGCGACTGTCTTTTATGGAACTCCCTGACTTCGTTGCTGGAATTCGGTGGCATGCTTGTGGAATCTGGGACATTTCTCGTGGGACACCACTAATCTGGGACTCTGTGGGAGCCGCTGGACTTCTGGCTACCGTCTTTTGTGTGACAAAAACCGCTGAACTTTTGGGGACTGTCCTTCTATGGAAATGCCACTAGGACTTCTGGACACCGCTGGAATTCTGGGGACCATATCTGTGGGACGCGCTGAACATTCTGGTGGACTGTCTTCTGTAGCACGCAGCGCTGAACTTCTGGAGAACCGTCTTCTGTGAATGCCACTGGACTCTGGCGCTGCTGGATTCTGGGGACCACTTCGTGGACGCCGCACAACCTTCTGGGAACTGCCTTCGTGTTGAAACCCGCTGGACGTCTTGTTACCCGGTCTTCTGTGGGACAACCACTGGACAAAAAAAAAAACCTCTGGAGACCATCTTTCAGTGGGACCCGTTTGACTTCTTGAGATGTCTTCTGTGCACGCCGCTTAGCTTCTTGAGACTGTCTTCTGTGATCATGCCCGCGACTCTGGAGACCGTCTTCTGTTGAACGTCACATGGACTCTGAACGCGCTGGAATTCTGGGACCATCTTCTGTGGGACAGTACTGAATTTTTGGGACCATCTTCTGTGGAATGCATCTGGACTTCTGAACGCCGTGGAATCTGGGGGACCATCTTCTGGGGACGCCGCACACTTCTGGGGCACTGCCTCTGTGGAACGCCGCTGGACTTCATGTACCGTCCTTTCGTTGGACACCACTTGAACCGCTGGAGACCGTCTTCATTGGGACGCAGTTGACTGCTTGAGATGTCTTCTGTATAACGCGCTAAACTTCTGATACTGTCTCTGTAGAATTCCGCTGAAATTCTGGGGACTGGCCTTCTCATGGAACGCCACTGACGTCTGAACGGCCGCTGGAATTCTGGGGACCATCCTTCTTGGACAACCGCTTGGAATTTCTGGGGGACATCTTCCTGTGGGGACACCACTGAAGTCTGGGACCATCTCTGTGGGATGCCGCTGAACTGTCTGGGGACCGTCTTTTTTTGGGACGCCGCTGAACTTCTGGGACGCCATTGGACTTCTGTTAACCGTCTTCTGTGGGACCAAACGCTGAACTTTTTGAGACTGTCTTCTGTAGCATGCCGCTGAACTTTTTGGGCTGCTTCTATGGAACGCCACTGGACTTCTGACGTCACTCCACTGATTCTGGGGACCATCCTTCTGTGGACGCCACTGAACTTCTTGTTACCTTCTTCTGTGGGACACCGCTGAACCTCTGGGACCGTCTTCAGTGGGCCAGCGCGAACGTCTTCAGACTGTCTTCTGTAGCACGCCGCTGAACTTCTGGGGCTGTCTTCTGTGGGAGACCGCTTAACTTCTTGGAGACCGTCTATTGGTACACGCCGCTGGACTTCTGGGGACCATCTTCTGTTGGACGCCGCTGAACTTCTGGGACTGTCCTTCTGTGGAACGCCGCTGGACCTCTTGTGTTCACCGTCGTTTGTGGGACACCGCTGACACCTCTGGAGACCGTTTTCAGTGGACTCAGCTGAACTGCTTGAGACTGTCTTCTGTAGCATGCCCGCTGAACTTCTTGAGACTGTCTTCTGTAGCACGCCGGTGATTCTGGCGACTTTCTTCTATGGGAACTCCACTGACTTCTGATATGATGCTGAAATTCGGGGACCATCTTCTGTGGACACCACTGAATTCCTGGGGACCATCTTCTGTGGGATGCCACTGGACCTTCTGGCTACCGTCTTCTGTTGGGACCCCGCTGAACTTTTGGGGACTGTCTTCTATGGAATCCACTGGACTTCTGGACACCGCTGGAATTCTGGGGACCATATTCTGTGGGACGCCGCTGAACTTCTGGGGACTGTCTTCTGTACACGCCGCTGAACTTCTGGAGACGTCTTCTGAGGAATGCCACTGGACTTCTGAACGCCGCTGGAATTCTCAGGACCATCTTCAGTGGGACGCCGCACAACTTCTGGGACTGCTTCTGTGGAACGCCGCTGACTTCATGTTACCGTCTTCTGTGGGACACCACTGACCTCTGGAGACCGTCTTCAGTGGGACCAGTTGAACTTCTGAGAATGTCTTCTGTAGCACGCCGCTAAACTTCTGAGACTGTCTTCTGTAGAATGCCGCTGAACTTCTGGGACTGTCTTCTATGGAACGCACTGGACTTTTGAATGCCGCTGGAATTCTGGGGACCATCTTCTGTGGGACACCACTGAAATTCTGGGGACCATCTTCTGTGGGGATCCGCTGAACTTCTGGGGACCGTCTTTTTTGGGACGCTGCTGAACTTCTGGACGCCGCTGGGACTTCTGGTACCGTCTTCTGTAGCACGCCTTCTATGGAAGCTACTGGACTTCTGGATGCCGCTGGAATTCTTGGGAGCATCTTCCTTGGACACCACGAAATTCTGGGGACAATCTTCTGTGGGATGCCGCTGAACTTCTGGGGACTGTCTTTTTGGGACGCCTCCGCTGAACTTCTGGACGCCATTGGACTTCTTGGTACCGGTCTTCTGTGGGACAACCTGAACATTTTGAGACTGCCTTCTGTAGCACGCCGCTGAACATTTGGGGACTGTCTTCTATGGAAGCCACTGGACTTCTGGACTCCACTGGAATTCTGGGACCATCTTCTGTGGGACGCCGCTGAACTTCTTGTTACTGTCTTCTGTGGGACACCGCTGAACCTCCGGGGACAATCTTCTGTGGACGCAGCTGAACTTCTTGAACTGTCTTCTGTAGCACGCCGCTGAACTTCGGGCGACTGTCTTCTTATGGAACAGCACTGGACTTCTGGATGCTGCTGGAATCTGGGGACCATTTTCTGTGAAAACCACGAAATTCTGGGGACCATCTCTGTGGGACGCCGCTGACCTCTGGACGCCGCTGGACTTCGGGGTACCGTCTTCTGTAGGACACCGCTGAACTTTTGAGACTGTCTTCTATGGAACGCCACTGAATTTCTGGGGAAAGTCTTCTGTGGAACCCGCTGGACTTCTGGACAATTTTCTGTGGAACGCCGCTGGACTTCTTGTTACCACGTCTTCTGTCGGACACCACTGAACCTCTGGAGACTGTTTTCAGTGAGACGCAGCTGAAGTTTTTGAGACTGTCTTATGTAGCATGCTGCTGAAATTCTTGAGACACTTCTGTAGCACGCCGCTGGTCTTTCTGGGGACTGTCTATTATGGAATGCCACTGGACTTCTGGACTGCTGGAATTCTGGGGACCATCTTCTGTCGGGACGCCGCTGAACTTCTGGACTGTCTTCTGTGGAATGCCGCTGGGCTCCTTGTTACCGTCTTCTGTGGGCACCGCTGAACTTCTGGGGTCGTCTTCTGTGGGATGCCACTGAACTTCTGAGGACTGTCTTCTGTGGAATGCAGCTGAATTTCTGGGGACTGTCTTCTGTGGAACGCAGCTGAATTTCTGGGGACTGTCTTCTGTGGGACGTCGCTGAACTTCTGGGACTGTCTTCTGTGGAAATGCCGCTGGGCTTCTTGTTACCGTCTTCTGTGGGACAACCGCTGAACCTTCTGGGGCCGTCTTCTGTGGTATGCCACTGAACTTCTGAGGACTTCTTCTGTGGAATGCAGCTGAATTTCTGAGGACTGTCTTATGTGGAACGCAGCTGAATTCTGGGGACTGTCTTCTGTGGGACGTCGCTGAACTTCTGGGACTGTCTTCTGTGGGATGAGCCTGAATTTCTGGGACTGTCTTCTATGGAATGCCACTGGACTTTTGGACACCACTGGACTTCTTGGGACCATTTTCTGGGGGACACTGCTAAAAGTCTGGGGATGTTTTCTGTGGGATGCCACTGAACTTCTGAGGACTGTCTCTGTGGAACGCAGCTGAATTTCTGGGGACTGTCTTCTTTGGGACGTCGTGAACTTCTGGGGACTGTTTTCAGTGAGACGCAGCTGAAGTTTTTGAGACTTATGTAGCATGCTGCTGAAATTCTTGAGACACTTCTTAGCACGCCGCTGTCTTCTGGGTACGGTCTTCTGTGGGACACCGCTGAACTTTGGGACTGTCTTATATGGATGCACTGGACTCTGGACACTGCTGGAATTCTGGGGACCATCTTCTGTGGACGCCGCTGAACTTCTGGGGACTGTCTTCTGTAGCACGCCGCTGAACTTCTGAGACCGTCTTCTGTGGAATGCCGCTGGGCTTCTTATTATACCGTCTTCTGTGGCCACCGCTGAACTTCTGGGGGTCGTCTTCTGTGGGATGCCACTGAATTTCTGAGGACTGTCTTCTGTGGAATGCACTGATTTTGGGGACTGTCTTCTGTGGAACGCAGCTGAATTTCTGGGGACTGTCTTCTGTGGGACGTCGCTGAACTCTGGGGACTGTCTTCTGTGGAATGCCGCTGGGCTTCTTGTTACCGTCTTCTGTGGGACACCGCTGAACTTCTGGGGGCCGTCTTCTGTGGTTGCCACTGAACTTCTGAGGACTGTCTTCTGTGGAATGCAGCTGAATTCTGAGGACTGTCTTCTGTGGAACGCAGCTAATTTCTGGGACGTCTTCTGTGGGACGTCGCTGAACTTCTGGGGACTGTCTTCTGTGGGATGCCGCTGAATTTCTGGGGACTGTCTTCTATGGAATGCCACTGGACTTCTGGACACCACTGGACTTCTTGGGACCATTTTCTGTGGGACACTGCTAAAAGTCTGGGGATGTTTTTGTGGGATGCCACTGAACTTCTGAGGCTGTGGGACACCACTGAAATTCTGGGGACCATCTTCTGTGGGATGCCACTGGACTTCTGGCTACCGTCTTCTGTGGGACACCGCTGAACTTTTGGGGACTGTCTTCTATGGAATGCCACTGGACTTCTGGACACCGCTGGAATTCTGGGGACCATATTCTGTGGGACGCCGCTGAACTTCTGGGGACTGTCTTCTGTAGCACGCCGCTGAACTTCTGGAGACCGTCTTCTGAGGAATGCCACTGGACTTCTGAACGCCGCTGGAATTCTCAGGACCATCTTCAGTGGGACGCCGCACAACTTCTGGGGACTGCCTTCTGTGGAACGCCGCTGGACTTCATGTTACCGTCTTCTGTGGGACACCACTGAACCTCTGGAGACCGTCTTCAGTGGGACGCAGTTGAACTTCTTGAGAATGTCTTCTGTAGCACGCCGCTAAACTTCTTGAGACTGTCTTCTGTAGAATGCCGCTGAACTTCTGGGGACTGTCTTCTATGGAACGCCACTGGACTTCTGAATGCCGCTGGAATTCTGGGGACCATCTTCTGTGGGACACCACTGAAATTCTGGGGACCATCTTCTGTGGGATGCCGCTGAACTTCTGGGGACCGTCTTTTTTGGGACGCTGCTGAACTTCTGGACGCCGCTGGACTTCTGGGTACCGTCTTCTGTAGCACGCCTTCTATGGAACGCTACTGGACTTCTGGATGCCGCTGGAATTCTTGGGAGCATCTTCCTTGGACACCACTGAAATTCTGGGGACAATCTTCTGTGGGATGCCGCTGAACTTCTGGGGACTGTCTTTTTTGGGACGCCGCTGAACTTCTGGACGCCATTGGACTTCTTGGTACCGTCTTCTGTGGGACAACGCTGAACATTTTGAGACTGTCTTCTGTAGCACGCCGCTGAACATTTGGGGACTGTCTTCTATGGAACGCCACTGGACTTCTGGACTCCACTGGAATTCTGGGGACCATCTTCTGTGGGACGCCGCTGAACTTCTTGTTACTGTCTTCTGTGGGACACCGCTGAACCTCCGGGGACCATCTTCTGTGGGACGCAGCTGAACTTCTTGAGACTGTCTTCTGTAGCACGCCGCTGAACTTCTGGCGACTGTCTTCTATGGAACAGCACTGGACTTCTGGATGCTGCTGGAATTCTGGGGACCATTTTCTGTGAAACACCACTGAAATTCTGGGGACCATCTTCTGTGGGACGCCGCTGAACTTCTGGACGCCGCTGGACTTCTGGGTACCGTCTTCTGTAGGACACCGCTGAACTTTTGAGGACTGTCTTCTATGGAACGCCACTGAATTTCTGGGGAAAGTCTTCTGTGGAACGCCGCTGGACTTCTGGGGACCATTTTCTGTGGAACGCCGCTGGACTTCTTGTTACCGTCTTCTGTCGGACACCACTGAACCTCTGGAGACTGTTTTCAGTGAGACGCAGCTGAAGTTTTTGAGACTGTCTTATGTAGCATGCTGCTGAAATTCTTGAGACACTTCTGTAGCACGCCGCTGGTCTTCTGGGGACTGTCTTATATGGAATGCCACTGGACTTCTGGACACTGCTGGAATTCTGGGGACCATCTTCTGTGGGACGCCGCTGAACTTCTGGGGACTGTCTTCTGTGGAATGCCGCTGGGCTCCTTGTTACCGTCTTCTGTGGGCACCGCTGAACTTCTGGGGGTCGTCTTCTGTGGGATGCCACTGAACTTCTGAGGACTGTCTTCTGTGGAATGCAGCTGAATTTCTGGGGACTGGTCTTCTGTGGACGCAGCTGAATTTCTGGGACTGTCTTCTTGTGGACGTCGCTGAACTTCTGGCGCTGTCTTCTGTGGAAGATGCCGCTGGCTTCTTGTTACCGTCTTCTGTGGGACAACCGCTGAACTTTCTGGGGCCGTCTTCTGTGGTATGCCACTGAACTTCTGAGGACTGTCTTCTGTGGAATGCAGCTGAATTTCTGAGGACTGTCTTATGTGAACGCAGCTGAATTTCTGGGGACTGTCTTCTGTGGACGTCGCTGAACTTCTGGGGACTGTCTTCTTGGGATGACGCTGAATTTCTGGGACTGTCTTCTATGGAATGCCACTGGACTTTTGGACACCACTGGACTTCTTGGGACCATTTTCTGTCTGTGGGACACTGCTAAAAGTCTGGGGATGTTTTCTGTGGGATGCCACTGAACTTCTGAGGACTGTCTTCTGTGGAACGCAGCTGAATTCTGGGGACTGTCTTCTTTGGGACGTCCTGAACTTCTGGGGACTGTTTTCAGTGAGACGCAGCTGAAGTTTTTTGAGACTTATGTAGCATTGGCTGAAATTCTTGAGACACTTCTGTAGCACGCCGCTGGTCTTCTGGGTACGGTCTTCTGTGGGACACCGCTGAACTTTGGGGACTGTCTTATATGGAATGCACTGGACTTCTGGACACTGCTGGAATTCTGGACCATCTTCTGTGGGACGCCGCTGAACTTCTGGGGACTGTCTTCTGTAGCACGCCGCTGAACTTCTGGAGACCGTCTTCTGTGGAATGCCGCTGGGCTTCTTATTACCGTCTTCTGTGGGCACCGCTGAACTTCTGGGGTCGTCTTCTGTGGGATGCCACTGAATTTCTGGACTGTCTTCTGTGGAATGCAGCTGAATTTTGGGGACTGTCTTCTGTGGAACCTCGCTGATTTCTGGGGACTGTCTTCTGTGGGACGTCGCTGAACTTCGGGGACTGTCTTCTGTGGAATGCCGCTGGGCTTCTTGTTACCGTCTTCTGTGGGACACCCTGAACTTCTGGGGGCCGTCTTCTGTGGTATGCCATGAACTTCTGGGACGGTCTTCTGTGGAATTGCAGCTGCTGAACTTCTGAGGACTGTCTTCTGTGGAACGCAGCTGAATTTCTGGGGACTGTCTTCTGTGGGACGTCGCTGAACTTCTGGGGACTGTCTTCTGTGGGATGCCGCTGATTTCTGGGGACTGTCTTCTATGGAATGCCACTGGACTTCTGGACACCACTGACTTCTTGGGACCATTTTCTGTGGGACCACTGCTAAAAGTCTGGGGATGTTTCTGTGGGATGCCACTGAACTTCTGAGGACTGTCTTCTGTGGAACGCAGCTGAATTTCTGGGGACTGTCTTCTTTGGGACGTCGCTGAACTTCTGGGGACTGTCTTCTGTGGGATGCCTCTGAACTTCTGGTGACTGTTCTTCTGTGGGACGCCGCTGAACTTCTGGGGACTGTCTTCTGTGGAATGGCACTGGACTTCTGGACACCGCTGAACTTCTGGGGACCATCTTCTCTGGGACGTGGCTAAACCTCTGGGGCCCGTCTTCTGGTGGGACGCCGATGAACTTCTGGGGACTGCCTTTTTGTGGGATGCTGCTGAAGTTCTGGGGACCGTCTTCTGTGGGGCACCGCTGATATTCTGGGGACCGTCTTCCGTGGGACACCGCTGAACTTCTGGGCACTGTCTTCTGTGGGACCGCAAACTTCTGGGTACCATGTTCTGTGGGATGCCGCTGAACTTCTGGGGACCTCTTCTGTGGGACGCCACTGAACTTCTGGGGACTGTCTTCTGTGGGACGCCACTGAACTTCTGGGGACTGTCTTCTGTGGGACGCCGCTGAACTTCTGGAACACGAAAGAGGTCCTTTAGAAGTTCTGCGGCATCCCACAAATACAGTTCCCAGAAGTTCGGGGAGTCCCACAACCAGCCCCACTTTTGGCCCCCTACCCAAGAACAGACCCCCAAGGCCAGACCCCCCCACCTTACTAAAATGCTCCCCCACACAATAGTCACACAGTCCAACAAACCTAACGAGAGTACTCCCATCAGGCACAACAGAAAGTAACTGACACTAAAGATCGCAAGCAGGAGAAAACAGCCAGCCAGGGACCTACGCTCTCAGACCGCTCCTCCAATGCTCTGCTTTAACTTCCCTTTTATAAGAACATAGCCCCGCCCCAGCATGATTTCATCGCGCACCGCACAAGGCATGCAGTGAAGATCCGCACTCTGATTGGTGATGCCAAGGCTGGTTACTTTTAAATTCCACTGCCTTTGTTGGACTTGGATATTCTGGCAGCCACTTCTTTCCTCCTCTGCTTTACTTACAGCTAACCCATTAACCTTTTCCATATTCAATATGTTACCCAGCTACCCATTAACCCATTCCATATTCATACGTTACGAGGCTATGCTGACGGATTCTTCTTATCGTCCACCTTCACACAATCCTGTTCACCAGTCTCCTACAAGGGCCGTGCATCTCCATACATGGGGATAAAGAACCACTTTTTCTTTTCCATTCTAAATTTACAGATCAATGATTATAAGATGAAATAAAAGAACAGTTAAAGCTTTCTAGTAGTACCGATACAAATGTACAGAATATCATTCTCATTGAATTCGTATCTTATGTGTATTACTATATGTTTTATTCAAAGGATAAGTAGCTGTAAAACAATGTTAAGTTTATTTCGAAGTTGCAGCTTTCAAAAGTAATGGCTTTTTTTTCTAGGCCCCTCCAGAGCCTACCTTTGCTGCTTTAAATTGGCTGACATCTGTTTATGTGACCGTGTAGCTCCCCCTCAGATTCCCTGGTATCCACATGTTCTAGTTGCAAAGGGTAATTCTCCTGCTCCCCCAGCATGTGGGCGCGCATGACGTCACTGCGCACGCGACTTCATTGCGTGCACACGTGGCGAGAATTACCTTTTGCACTACTGAACATGTGGGAACCAGGGAATTTCGGAGGGACGGGACTACATGGTCACATAAACAGATGCAAGATTGTCAGCAAATTTAAAGCAGCAAAGGTAGGCTCTGGGGGTCTGGAGGGTCCAGTTTCCAATAAACTTAACATAGTTTTATCTTTTAACACAGTGGATTATGGTAAGCTTCTTACCGTAACGTTTGTTCCCCATACACTGTTCATTCTATTCATCAACATTTGGAAATTCTGCCCATGGTTGTTATCTTTACTAGAGAATGTACTGTGGGTTCGAATAGAACGCAGTTTTGAATCAAATCCAAGGGTTTCGAAGTCCAGACGAAACTTTCCGGAACTCCTTGATTTCACGAAACCCGAATTTTTTTAGTTTTCTATTTTTATTGAAAATTCAATAATTACCGAATTTACAGACCGTTCGCTAACCCTCTCGAATTTACCATTCGTTTTCGCTAACCCTAGAATGTACCGTTCGCTAAGCTAGGAAGGATCGTTCCTTCGATAATCTTCGAATGTACTGTGGCTAACCCTAGGAAGGATCATATGTTGGTTCGATAATCCTCGATGTACTGTTCCTAACCCAGTAATATAATAACCATATAAAACCTAGTACTATAATAACCATATAAAACCTGGTTATTATATGGTTATTATATTACTAGGTTAGGTTTATATGGTTATGATATGACTAGGTTATTATATGGTATTATATGGACTGGTTATTATTGGTTATTATTACTGGTTACTATATGGTTATTATACGACTAGGTTATTATATGGTTTATATTACTAGGTTATTGTATGAGGTTATTATATGGTTATTATACTAGGTTATTGTATGGTTATTCTACGCTAGGTTATATGGTTTTATATGACTAGATTATATGGTTTATTGGTCATTATATGACTAGGTTTATATGGTTATTATATGACTGTTATTATAGTTTTATTATATGGTTATTAATGAACTAGGTTATTATTGCTTATTATATTACTAGGTTATATATTATAATCAGTATAATAACCATAATATAACCTAGTAATATAATAACCTATAATGCCTAGTCATATAATTACCCAGTAATATAATAACCATATAATAACCACACAGTCCGAGCCAACTAACCCTATGTACTGTTCGCTAACCCAGGAAGATCGTTCGTTTGATAATGTACCGTTCGCTAACCCAGGAAGGATCGTTCGTTCATAATCCGTTTGCTAACACAGGAAGGATCTTTCGTTAGTTTGTTTGATAATCCTCAAATGTACCGTTCACTAACACAGGAAGGTTTGTTTGTCTTCGTAATCCTTGAATACATCGCGAATGTAGCTTGTGCAAAACCCGACAATTGCCCGTCTGACTTCCGGAAGTGTTTTAACAAGTTTTGGTGATAGTGCATGTTGCCCAGACCATTTCCCATGTGCCACAGCCATTTACAGTAAGTACCATTGTTAGTTTAGCTGTAAATCACTCTGACTTTTCCAACTATCACTCTCCCATAACTTGAATGGGTCGGAATTCGAACTTTCCAAAAATTTCAAAAGTTTGAAAACAGAACGAAACTCAACATTTTCGAAGATCTCTACTCTTTACCAATTACAGTCAGATAAAGGTGGATAATCTCTGGAGGAGAATCTGCAGTACAATAAAGCCAATGAATTACATATGTCTCTTAAATATTGTTTATGAAAATAAACCCACAAATATCATAAAGCTTCTAATCCAATTCTAAAAGCTTTAATTGGAACTTCACTGTCAAAATGAGTTTTTTTTTTTGTTGAAAGATTGGCCCCTTTAATATATGATGAGATCCTACCTTGTCCTCTGGAATCATTACTTATGTTTGCTATGTTTTGTAGAATCTAAGGGGTAGTGTGTGTTAAAGGCTATATTTGTTCCCTCCCCCTTCAGAAATTTAGTCCCTGGTTATGAGCTTAGCACCTAAAAGAGGCAGCTAGGGGATTAGTATTCAGTCATTGGCTCTTATGTCAACTGTTATATCCATGACTGACAGTTGCTAACTGGAAGAACCAGGAAGCAGAAATGGGCAACATGAGGTTAGTCTTACACCTTTCAGATTTCTAATATTAACAGTTTTGGGGAATATTCACCAGATTTATTTTGAGGTCGTGGACTTGCCTATAACTCTCTTATAAAATATCTCTCTCTTGTCATCTACTGGTAACACAGTAAAGAAATCAGAAAACGAGATACTCACTTCCACTCTTCCTTGTCATTAAGGTCAATTTACTCCCCTTCCCTCCGCTCCTCTTCTTTGTACTTTGACCTCTGGGGACTGTCTTCTTTGGGACGTCGCTGAACTTCTGGGGACTGTCTTCTGTGGGATGCCTCTGAACTTCTGGTGACTGTCTTCTGTGGGACGCCGCTGAACTTCTGGGGACTGTCTTCTGTGGAATGGCACTGGACTTCTGGACACCGCTGAACTTCTGGGGACCATCTTCTCTGGGACGTGGCTAAACCTCTGGGGACCGTCTTCTGTGGGACGCCGATGAACTTCTGGGGACTGCCTTTTGTGGGATGCTGCTGAAGTTCTGGGGACCGTCTTCTGTGGGGCACCGCTGATATTCTGGGGACCGTCTTCCGTGGGACACCGCTGAACTTCTGGGCACTGTCTTCTGTGGGACACCGCAGAACTTCTGGGTACCATGTTCTGTGGGATGCCGCTGAACTTCTGGGGACCGTCTTCTGTGGGACGCCACTGAACTTCTGGGGACTGTCTTCTGTGGGACGCCACTGAACTTCTGGGGACTGTCTTCTGTGGGACGCCGCTGAACTTCTGGGGAACACAGAAGATGGTCCTTTAGAAGTTCTGCGGCATCCCACAGAATACAGTTCCCAGAAGTTCAGGGGAGTCCCACAACCAGCCCCACTTTGGCCCCCTACCCAAGAACAGACCCCCCGAAGGCCAGACCCCCCCACCTTACCTAAAAATGCTCCCCCACAACAATAGTCACACAGTCACACAAACCTAACGAGAGTACTCACCATCAGGCACAACAGAAAGTAACTGACAACTATAGATCGCAAGCAGGAGAAAACAGCCAGCCAGGGACCTACGCTCTCAGACCGCTCCTCCAATGCTCTGCTTTAACTTCCCTTTTATAAGAACATAGCCCCGCCCCCAGCATGATGTCATCGCGCACCGCACAAGGCATGCAGTGAAGATCCTGCACTCTGATTGGTGATGCCAAGGCAGTGGTTACTTTTTAAATTCCACTGCCTTTGTTGGACTTGGATATATGCTGGCAGCCACTTCTTTCCTCCTCTGCTTTACTTACAGCTAACCCATTAACCTGTTCCATATTCAATATGTTACCCAGCTAACCCATTAACCCATTCCATATTCAATACGTTACGAGGCTATGCTGACGGATTCTTCTTATCGTCCACCTTCACAATCCTGTTCACCAGTCTCCTACAAGGGCCGGTGCATCTCCATACATGGGGATAAAGAACCACTTTTTCTTTTCCATTCATAAATTTACAGATCTAATGATTATAAGATGAAATAAAAGAACAGTTAAAGCTTTCTATGTAGTAACGATACAAATGTACAGAATATCATTCTCATTGAATTCGTATCTTATGTGTATTACTATATGTTTTATTCAAAGGATAAGTATGCTGTAAAACAATGTTAAGTTTATTTCGAAGTTGCAGCTTTCAAAAAGTAATGGCTTTTTTTTCTAGGCCCCTCCAGAGCCTACCTTTGCTGCTTTAAATTGGCTGACATCTGTTTATGTGACCGTGTAGCTCCGCCCCTCAGAGATTCCCTGGTATCCACATGTTCAGTAGTTGCAAAGGGTAATTCTCCTGCTTCCCAGCATGTGGGCGCGCATGACGTCACTGCGCACGCGACTTCAGTGCGTGCACACGTGGCGAGAATTACCTTTTGCAACTACTGAACATGTGGGAACCAGGGAATTTCGGAGGGACGGAGCTACATGGTCACATAAACAGATGCAAGATGTCAGCAAATTTAAAGCAGCAAAGGTAGGCTCTGGAGGGTCTGGAGGGTCTCAGTTTCCAAATAAACTTAACATAGTTTTATCTTTTAACACAGTGGATTATGGTAAAGCTTCTACCGTAACGTTTGTTCCCCATACACTGTTCATTCTATTCATCAACATTTGGAAATTCTGCCCATGGTTGTTATCTTTACTAGAGATGTACTGTGGGTTCGAATAGAACGCAGTTTTGAATCAAATCCAAGGGTTTCGAAGTCCAGACGAAACTTTCGGAACTCCTTGATTTCACGAAACCCGAATTTTTTGAGTTTTCTATTTTTATTGAAAATTCAATAATTACCGAATTTACAGACCGTTCGCTAACCCTCGAATTTACCATTCGTTTTCGCTAACCCTAGAATGTACCGTTCGCTAAGCTAGGAAGGATCGTTCCTTCGATAATCTTCGAATGTACTGTTTGCTAACCCTAGGAAGGATCATATGTTTGTTCGATAATCCTCGAATGTACTGTTCACTAACCCTAGTAATATAATAACCATATAAAAACCTAGTAATATAATAACCATATAATAACCTGGTTATTATATGGTTATTATATTACTAGGTTAGGTTATTATATGGTTATGATATGACTAGGTTATTATATGGTTATTATATGACTAGGTTATTATATGGTTATTATATGACTAGGTTACTATATGGTTATTATACGACTAGGTTATTATATGGTTATTATATTACTAGGTTATTGTATGACTAGGTTATTATATGGTTATTATATGACTAGGTTATTGTATGGTTATTATACGACTAGGTTATATGGTTATTATATGACTAGATTATATGGTTATTATATGGTCATTATATGACTAGGTTATTATATGGTTATTATATGACTTGATTATTATATGTTTATTATATGGTTATTATATGACTAGGTTATTATATGCTTATTATATTACTAGGTTATATATATAATAATCTAGTAATATAATAACCATATAATAACCTAGTAATATAATAACCATATAATAGCCTAGTCATATAATATCCCAGTAATATAATAACCATATAATAACCACACAGTCCGAGCCGAACTAACCCTTATGTACTGTTCGCTAACCCAGGAAGGATCGTTCGTTTGATAATGTACCGTTCGCTAACCCAGGAAGGATCGTTCGTTCGATAATCCGTTTGCTAACACAGGAAGGATCTTTCGTTAGTTTGTTTGATAATCCTCAAATGTACCGTTCACTAACACAGGAAGGTTTGTTTGTCATTCGATAATCCTTGAATACATCGGCGAATGTAGCTTGTGCAAAACCCGACAATTGCCCGTCTGACTTCCGGAAGTGTTTTAACAAGTTTTGGTGATAGTGACATGTTGCCCAGACCATTTCCCATGTGCCACAGCCATTTACAGTAAGTTACCATTGTTAGTTTAGCTGTAAATCACTCTGACTTTTCCAACTATCACTCTCCCATAGACTTGAATGGGTCTGAATTCGAACTTTCCAAAAATTTCAAAAGTTTGAAAACAGAACGAAACTCAACAGTTTCGAAGATCTCTACTCTTTACCAATTACAGTCAGATAAAGGTGGATAATCTCGTGGAGGAGAATCTGCAGGGTACAATAAAGCCAATGAATTACATATTGTCTCTTAAATATTGTTTATGAAAATAAACCCAACAAATATCATAAAGCTTCTCTAATCCAATTCTAAAAGCTTTAATTGGAACTTCACTGTCAAAATGAGTTTTTTTTTGTTGAAAGATTGGCCCCTTTAATATATGATGAGATCCTACCTTGTCCTCTGGAATCATTAGCTTATGTTTGCTATGTTTGTAGAATCTAAGGGGTAGTGTGTGTTAAAGGCTATATTTGTTCCCTCCCCCTTCAGAAATTTAGTCAGCTGGTTATGAGCTTGAGCACGCTTAAAAGAGGCAGCTAGGGGATTAGTATTCAGTCATTGGCTCTTATGTCAACTGTTATATCCATGACTGACAGTTGCTAACTGGAAGAACCAGGAAGCAGAAATGGGCAACATGAGGTTAGTCTTACACCTTTCAGATTTCTAATTATTACAGTTTGGGGAATGATTCACCAGATTTTAATTTGAGGTCTGGACTTGCCTATAACTCTCATTATAAAATATCTCCCTTGTCATCTACTGGTAACACAGTAAAGAAATCAGAAACGAGATACTCACTTCCACTCTTTCCTTGTCATTAAAGGTCAATTATACTCACCTTCCCTCCGCTCCTCTTCTTTGTACCTTTTACCCAGGGTGAGGACTTGAACCGCTAGGTCCTCACCCCTGGGTTCGTGTAACTTAAAGCACAGTCTTAGTGCACACTTCTCTGGTACTCCAGCCCCCTCCCCGTCGGCGCCGAGGCCAATAGGAAGCCACGCTTTGCAACAAAACAAGTGTGCCTTACTATTGGCCTCGGCGCTGACGGGGAGGGGGCGGAGCCTACCAGAACAGCGTTGCACTAGGACTGTGCTTTAAGTTACGCAAACCCAGGGGTGAGGACCTAGTGGTTCAGGTCCTCACCCTGAGTAAAAGGTAATGAACAAAGAAGAGGAGTGGAGGGAAGGTGAGTATAATTGTCCTTTAAGTGTTTACTTAACTTGATTTCAAATCTAAACGGATGTCCTAGAAATTTAAGTTCCCCCGCATGTCTATAAACATTTACTGTGCTGAATAAATATATTTACATTAAAAGAAAACAATATTAAAAAAAATAACATCACCCCCATTACATGTCCACACTTCCAGCAGCTAAAATCGCTTACTCTCATTTATAACTGTGCTGCCCTCCCTTAGATATCACACAGCAAAGATGAGTGCTAAAAGCCCGCCTCCTAGAGGGCCCAATGCCCTGATTAACATATCATTTGTCATTGGCTGGCGGGAATGTCTGTTACAACCTCTCTCCTCCTGCTCTGCCAGTCAAACAAACTTGAACTGTTGCTAGGATACAGCCTACATAATCAAGCTGATCAAGGATGGGTGGAGGAGTGTTTTCTTACATGCTAGTTTTGAGCGATAGTTACAGACAGACAGAATTGTTCCACACCCTTCACAGTGTGGCTAATTGAAGGCAAAGAGAAGCTCGAAATCAGGAAAAAAACATATAGGGAGGGCTGCATACCTTTACTCTTTTGAAAGCAGTTTAAAAAAATGCATTGAGGCGATACAGTTATCCTTTAATGCACTGCGTTGCATGTTTAAAGGACGTTATTAAAATCTAATTAACACAAATAGTCCAGAGATTTTCCCATCTGATTGGTTACCATAGATTAGTTAAACATGTCTTATGAAATATAAATTTTATAAATATAAATATATTTAAAATGTCGTTTTTATCATGGAGTTACTATACAAAACTATTTTAAATTTATTAGTCAAAAATGTGTCACTTACCTTTTCATCTTACTCCATCTGACGTTAACATATGGTAAAATTCCTGTGAAGTACACCATATTAAACACCATATACAGTTCCTGCATATCTGGATTCAGGTCATCGTATCCCAATATGGATGAACTGGTTGTATTGCACGTATAAAAAATCCCCTCCTTGGTTGCAAAAAATACCCCATTTTTAGTGACTCCCTCTAAATATTTCTGATAACTGATGAAAACCTTTTCTGCTCTGCAATTTATATGATTTAACTGGTGATGTCACTGTGATGTCACGGGAGAAACCATTTGAGAGAAAATGAGGGGTAAACCAATAAAGAACTTTCCAGAATGCTTAGGCTAGTGAAAGATTATATAATATTATTATTGTTAATTATATTATTATTATTTATATTATTATTATTTATATTATTATTATTACTATTTATAATATTAATATTATTATTTATATTATTAATATTATTATTTATATTATTATTGTTGTTGTTTTGTTGTTTTTGTTATTATTTATGTTATTATTTATATTATTATTTAGGTTATTTATATAATTATTAATAATATTTATATTATTATTTATATTATTTTTATTATTATTTATATTATTATTTATATTATTTTTATTATTATTTAGATTATTATTTTGATTATTTTTATTATTATTTAGATTATTATAATTATTATTATTATTATTATTATTTTTATTATATAACTGGTGTGGCTATGCTAAGCTCTCAATAGGAGAACTGTCCTTTGATTTACAGGGTTTTATTAATCAAAATAATTTGTTATTTGCTTTGGTTCCTTGTGTTATTTCTTTGCAAAAGAGCCCAGGGTTAGGTCCAATATTCCCTTTATTTAATGAACCGTAACATCACATGACAGGATAAATATGTGCAGTAATTCTGTCTGATAAACTGAGCAAACCAAAACATCCCTTACATGCTTGATAAAGTAAACAAAAACACAGGTACATGTGTGTCTGGCCACACCATAGTACTATTCACACTATGATAATAACACAGCTATTAAAGGGCATGTCCACCTCCAAAACTATAATTCCCCCCACCTCTGGCCTCACTGTGTAGTGAATAAAAATCCTTAACTTACATCCTAGTTCCAAATGGTTCTCCTGTAACCCCCCCCCAAGTATAAAAAACTGGTCACCAGGAGGATAGCAGAGTCCATATAGGACTCTGCCTCCTGTCTCTCCTCCAGGAGAATTGTAGCATGCGCAGTTCAGCCCTCCACCCGTTTTGGTCTCCCTACTCCTAGCTCCAGACCCCATTGCTACATGATAGGGCTCCTTCCCCAGCCCCAACCGCATTATTAGATTTTCCAGAGACTCCCCTGATAGTTACTTACCTTACCTCTTTCCCTCGGCGTTCTGAACTGCCAGCAGCCGCGTCTGTGATTGGCTGCCAGCCCCCTGCTTGAAGTTTCGTGCAAGCAGAGGGCTGGGACTGTGCGGCAGGGGAAAGAGGTAAGGTAAGTAAATATTGGGGGACTTTCTGGAAAATCTAATAATGCGGTTGGGGCTGGGGGAAGGTGCCCTACCACATATAAAAAAAAATTTTAACGGGTGGACATGCCCTTTAAAGGGCATCTCCACCCTCCATATTAACTTTTAACATATTGCAGGGCAAACCCTCCCACCCTCAACCACTATGTTAGAAGTTTAAAAATTGATTCCAAACTCTACTTACAGCTCCTCGTTCCAGCATCATTCTGGTCTGGCTCCCCTGCCTGTCGGAACTACAAGCAAGGGGTCAGACTGGCAGCCACAGAGAACAACACTGGAGCAAGAATCTGTAAGTATAGTTTGGATTCTATTTTTATAGTTCTAACACAGCGGTTGGGGGTGTGAGGAGATACCCTGCAATACAGATGCTAGATGAAGGACTGCAAGAGAGGGATCGGGACGGAGGGAGTGAGGGGGGGGAAGGACTCCTCTGCGCATGTCACCATCCCTCACAGAGGCTAGACAGGAGGCAGAGACGTTTGGACAGGAAGACAACCACTACTTCTCTACTTCCTGGGCTACGGCACGACTGACCAATGATAAGATATGCTACTTGAGGACTGTGTCTTCCCATCAATCAAGTGTCAGGTTGTGATGTGGGTGGAGCCATAACTTGCTTCATGAAGCTGGCTCTAACCTGCTGAATTTCCATTTTCCTGGTTTTTTTTTACAGCTTGTCACACTATTGCACAAAAGGCTTGTTTTTCTTAGTCGAGGTAATAGAGAATCTATGCTTACTGACCCCAACAGCTTCTCTTGTTATTCAGAAGCTGCTAATGGCCTAATTAATAAAGCTTTAGGGTGTCATGTTTTGCTGCAAAGTGGCAAAAAATTTAATTTTCCATTATCAAGCCAAATAAAGTTTAAAAAACAAACAAATGTAGCATTGTTCCAGACAAACAGATTACTTCAGAGATTCCTGAAATCTGTTTATTGTTGGATTAAAACATTAATCAAAAAAATTGTCTTAAAGGAATCACATCTCAAATTCTGTTTTAGATGCCAAGTTCCATGGAAATGTTTATTTTAAAAATTCTATTACATTAAGATTATTTTTTTCTAAAATAATACCATAATAAAATGATTTTCATGTTGTAGGGACATATTTCTAAATGAAGGTATCTGCCTCCTCCCTCTGCTCGAAAAGTTTTTTATAGGCTTAATCATGAGCAGATAAGGCAGCATGTAAAACAGAAGTTGATCATTGAATATGATGTCACTTGTCACAGCTTTGAATGACTGCGCGGAGAGAGGGGACAGCTTTATCTGCCAGAATGGGAACAATAATTATGCTTAAATATCTGGTTAGTAATGGAAAAATCAATAATACATAAACAGGGTTTTTCAATAAAAGTTCTTATCATTTAAAATGGAGCTAATTGTGCCCAAACCAATCAGATCTTATTTAACATTTGAAAGCTAACATCTGATTGGTTGGGGCAAAATTAGCACCTTTTTAAACGATACGAACTTTTATTGAATAACCCTGTATATGTATTATTTATTTTTATTTTAAAGCTATGTACCTTTGCTGTTTAAATGTAGAAGGTAGGATGGAGTATTCCTACATAGTATTCTTGTGCACTATGCATGCACTGTACAGTAAGTCAGGTGATGAAATTTAGTCATCAAAATATAGAGGTGGAATAAAACTCATTGGGTTCAGACATTTCTAGCACAGAGTAATTTACATAAAACATATTATTTGACAATCGTTAACTTTAGATTACAGTTTTGGAATCCCATATAAAAAAGGGACATCTGGAAATGGAAACTTCGGAACTGTCTTCCAGCAGAGGTGATAATGGCAATTTCATTAAATTGCTTTAAGAGGGAGCTGGATACAGTAAGTTTCTAACACATATTGCGAATTACCAGTATTAATACATATACAGTACTGTAGTTCTGGTTGGTACAGGGATACTATATAATATTTGAAGTACTGTATTAATTACATATACTGTAGTTCTGGTTGGTACAGGGATACTATATAATATTGAGAATTACTGGTATTAATACATATACTGTAGTTCTGGTTGGTACAGGGATACTATATAATATTGAGAATTACTGGTATTAATACATATACTGCAGTTCTGGTATGTATCTTTGTATCTTTATACAGCCCCCAATACTATGTTACTATTAGATAGGCATTATGGGTAGGGTATAAAGGTTGGACTAGATGGATGTATGTCTTTATTTAACTTCTAATACTACGTTACTATGTAACTATTAGACAGGCATTATGGGTAGGGTATAAAGGTTGGACTAGATGGATGTAGGATACCTATATAATATTGAGAATACTGGTATTAATACATATACTGTAGTTCTGGTGGTTACGAGGGATACTATATAATATTGAGAATAATGGTATTAATACATTACGTGTAGTTCTGGTTGGTACAGGGATACTATATAATATTGAGAATTACTGGTATTAATACATATACTGCAGTTCTGTTGTACAGGGATACTATATAATATTGAGAGTTACTGGTATTAATACATATACTGCAGTTAGCTGAACTTCTGGGGACTGTCTTCGTGGATGACGCTGAATTTCTGGGACTGTCTTCTATGGAATGCCACTGGACTTTGGACACCACTGGACTTCTGTGGACCATTTCTGTGGGACACTGCTAAAAGTCTGGGGATGTTTTCTGTGGGATGCCACTGAACTTCTGAGGACTGTTTCTGTGGAACGCAGCTGAATTTCTGGGGACTGTTTCTTGGGACGTCGCTGAACTTCTGGGGACTGTTTCAGTGAGACGCAGCTGAAGTTTTTGAGACTTATGTAGCATGCTGCTGAAATTCTTGAGACACTCTTGTAGCACGCCGCTGGTCTTCTGGGTACGGTCTTCTGTGGGAACCGCTGAACTTTGGGGACTGTTATATGGAATGCCACCGGACTTCTGGACACTGCTGGAATTCTGGGGACCATCTTCTGTGGGACGCGCTGAACTTCTGGGGACTGTTTCTGTAGCACGCCGCTGAACTTCGGAGACCGTCTTCTGTGGATGCCGCTGGGCTTCTTATTACCGTCTTCTGTGGGCACCGCTGAACTTCTGGGGGTCGTCTTCTGTGGGATGCCACTGAATTTCTGAGGACTGTCTTCTGTGGAATGCAGCTGAATTTTGGGGACTGTCTTCTGTGGAAGCAGCTGAATTCTGGGGACTGTCTTCTGTGGGACGTCGCTGAACTTCTGGGGACTGTCTTCTGTGGAATGCCGCTGGGCTTCTTGTTACCGGTTCTTTCTGTGGGACACGCTGAACTTCTGGGGGCCGTCTTCTGTGGTATGCCACTGAACTTCTGAGGACTGTCTTCTGTGGAATGCAGCTGAATTTCTGAGGACTGTCTTATGTGGAACGCAGCTGAATTTCTGGGGACTGTCTTCTGTGGGACGTCGCTGAACTTCTGGGGACTGTCTTCTGTGGGATGCCGCTGAATTTCTGGGGACTGTCTTCTATGGAATGCCAACTGGACTTCTGGACACCACGGTACTTCTTGGGACCATTTTCTGTGGGACACTGCTAAAAGTCTGGGGATGTTTTCTGTGGGATGCCACTGAACTTCTGAGGACTGTCTTCTGTGGAACGCAGCTGAATTTCTGGGGACTGTTTCTTTGGGACGTCGCTGAACTTCTGGGGATGGTTCTTCTGTGGGATGCCTCTGAACTTCTGGTGACTGTCTTCTGTGGGACGCCGCTGAACTTCGGGGTGTCTCTGTGGAATGGCACTGGACTTCTGGACACCGCTGAACTTCTGGGGACCATCTTCTCTGGGACGTGGCTAAACCTCTGGGGACCGTCTTCTGTGGGACGCGATGAACTTCTGGGGACTGCCTTTTGTGGGATGCTGCTGAAGTTCTGGGGACCGTCTTCTGTGGGCACCGCTGATATTCTGGGGACCGTCTTCCGTGGGACACCGCTGAACTTCTGGGCACTGTCTTCTGTGGACACCGCAGAACTTCTGGGTACCATGTTCTGTGGGATGCCGCTGAACTTCTGGGGACTCTCTGTGGGACGCCACTGAACTTCTGGGGACTGTCTTCTGTGGGACGCCACTGAACTTCTGGGGACTGTCTTCTGTGGGACGCCCGCTGAACTTCTGGGGAACACAGAAGATGGTCCTTTAGAAGTTCTGCGGCATCCCACAGAATACAGTTCCCAGAAGTTCAGGGGAGTCCCACAACCAGCCCACTTTGGCCCCCTACCCAAGAACAGACCCCCCGAAGGCCAGACCCCCCCACCTTACTAAAATGTCCCCCACAACAATAGTCACACAGTCACACAAACCTAACGAGAGTACTCACCATCAGGCCAACAGAAGAAATAACTGAAACTATAGATCGCAAGAGGAGAAAACAGCCAGCCAGGGACCTACGCTCAGACCGCTCTCCAATGCTCTGCTTTTAACTTCCCTTTTATAAGAAATAGCCCCGCCCCCAGCATGATGTCATCGCGCACCGCACAAGGCATGCAGTGAAGATCCTGCACTCTGATTGGTGATGCCAAGGCAGTGGTTACTTTTTTTCCACTGCCTTTGTGGACTTGGATATATGCTGGCAGCCACTTCTTTCCTCCTCTGCTTTACTACAGCTACCATTAACCTGTTCCATATTCAATATGTTACCAGCTAACCCATTAACCCATTCCATATTCAATACGTTACGAGGCTATGCTGACGGATTCTTCTTATCGTCCACCTTCACAATCCTGTTCACCAGTCTCCTACAAGGGCCGGTGCATCTCCATACATGGGGATAAAGAACCACTTTTTCTTTTCCATTCATAAATTTACAGATCTAATGTTATAAGATGAAATAAAGAACAGTTAAAGCTTTCTATGTAGTAACGATACAAATGTACAGAATATCATTCTCATTGAATTCGTATCTTATGTGTATTACTATATGTTTTATTCAAGGATAAGTATGCTGTAAAACAATGTTAAGTTTATTTCGAAGTTGCAGCTTTCAAAAGTAATGGCTTTTTTTTCTAGGCCCCTCCAGAGCCTACCTTTGCTGCTTTAAATTGGTGACATCTGTTTATGTGACCGTGTAGCTCCGCCCCTCAGAGATTCCCTGGTATCCCCTGTTCAGTAGTTGCAAAGGGTAATTCTCCTGTCCCAGCATGTGGGCGGCATGACGTCACTGCGCACGCGACTTCAGTGCGTGCACACGTGGCGAGAATTACCTTTTGCACTACTGAACATGTGGGAACCAGGGAATTTCGAGGGACGGGGCTACATGGTCACATAAACAGATGCAAGATGTCAGCAAATTTAAAGCAGCAAAGGTAGGCTCTGGAGGGTCTGGAGGGTCTCAGTTTCCAAATAAACTTAACATAGTTTTATCTTTTAACACAGTGGATTATGGTAAAGCTTCTACCGTAACGTTTGTTCCCCATACACTGTTCATTTCTATTCATCAACATTTGGAAATTCTGCCCATGGTTGTTATCTTTACTAGAGATGTACTGTGGGTTCGAATAGAACCAGTTTTGAATCAAATCCAAGGGTTTCGAAGTCAGACGAAACTTTCGGAACTCCTTGATTTCACGAAACCCGAATTTTTTGAGTTTTCTATTTTTATTGAAAATTCAATAATTACCGAATTTACAGACCGTTCGCTAACCCTCGAATTTACCATTCGTTTTTCGCTAACCCTAGAATGTACCGTTCGCTAAGCTAGGAAGGATCGTTCCTTCGATAATCTTCGAATGTACTGTTGCTAACCCTAGGAAGGATCATATGTTTGTTCGATAATCCTCGATGTACTGTTCACTAACCCTAGTAATATAATAACCATATAAAAACCTAGTATATAATAACCATATAATAACTGGTATTATATGGTTATTATATTACTAGGTTAGGTTATTATATGGTTTTGATATGACTAGGTATTATAGGTTATTATATGACTAGGTTATTATATGGTTATATATGACTAGGTTACTATATGGTTATTATACGACTAGGTTATTAATGGTTATTATATTACTAGGTTATTGTATGACTAGGTTATTATATGGTTATTATATGACTAGGTTATTGTATGGTTATTTACGCTAGGTTATATGGTTATTATATGATAGATTATTATGGTATTATTGGTCATATATGACTAGGTTATTATATGGTTATTATATGACTTGATATTATAGTTTATTATATGGTTTATATGACTAGGATTATTGCTTATTATATTACTAGGTTATATATAAATAATCTAGTATATAATAACCATATAAAACCTAGTAATATAATAACCATATAATAGCCTGAGTCATATAATATCCCAGTAAATAATAACCATATAATAACCACACGTCCGAGCCGAACTAACCCTTATGTACTGTTCGCTAACCCAGGAAGATCGTTCGTTTGATAATGTACCGTTCGCTAACCCGGAAGGATCGTTCGTTCGATAATCCGTTTGCTAACACAGGAAGGATCTTTCGTTAGTTGTTTGATAATCCTCAAATGTACCGTTCACTAACACAGGAGGTTTGTTTGTCATTCGATAATCCTTGAATACATCGGCGAATGTAGCTTGTGCAAAACCCGACAATTGCCCGTCTGACTTCCGGAAGTGTTTTAACAAGTTTTGGTGATAGTGACATGTTGCCAGACCATTTCCCATGTGCCACAGCCATTTACAGTAGTTACCATTGTTAGTTTAGCTGTAAATCACTCTGACTTTTCCAACTATCACTCTCCCATAGACTTGAATGGGTCTGAATTCGAACTTTCCAAAAATTTCAAAAGTTTGAAAACAGAACGAAACTCAACAGTTTCGAAGATCTCTACTCTTTACCAATTACAGTCAGATAAAGGTGGAAATCTCGGGAGGAGAATCTGCAGGGTACAATAAAGCCAATGAATTACATTGTCTCTTAAATATTGTTTATGAAAATAAACCCACAAATATCATAAAGCTCTCTAATCCAATTCTAAAAGCTTTAATTGGAACTTACTGTCAAAATGAGTTTTTTTTTTGTTGAAAGATTGGCCCCTTTAATATATGATGAGATCCTACCTTGTCCTCTGGAATCATTAGCTTATGTTTGCTATGTTTGTAGAATCTAAGGGGTAGTGTGGTTAAAGGCTATATTTGTTCCCCCCCCTTCAGATTTAGTCAGCTGGTTATGAGCTTGAGCACGCTTAAAAGAGCAGCTAGGGGATTAGTATTCAGTCATTGGCTCTTATGTCAACTGTATATCCATGACTGACAGTTGCTAACTGGAAGAACCAGGAAGAGAAATGGGCAACATGAGGTTGTCTTACAACCTTTCAGATTTCTAATTATTACAGTTTTGGGAATGATTCACCAGATTTTAATTTGAGGTCTGGACTTGCCTATAACTCTCATTATAAAATATCTCCCTTGTCATCTACTGGTAACACAGTAAAGAATCAGAAACGAGATACTCACTTCCACTCTTTCCTTGTCATTAAGGTCAATTTACTCACCTTCCCTCCGCTCCTCTTCTTTGAACCTTTTACCCAGGGTGAGGACTTGAACCGCTAGGTCCTCACCCCTGGGTTCGTGTAACTTAAAGCACAGTCTTAGTGCACACTTCTCTGGTAGGCTCCGCCCCCTCCCCGTCGCGCCGAGCCAATAGGAAGCCACGCTTTGCAACAAAACAAGTGTGCCTTACTATTGGCCTCGGCGCTGACGGGGAGGGGCGGAGCCTACCAGAACAGCGTTTGCACTAGGACTGTGCTTAAGTTACGCAAACCCAGGGGTGAGGACCTAGTGGTTCAGGTCTCACCCTGAGATAAAGGTAATGAACAAAGAGAGGAGTGGAGGGAAGGTGAGTATAATTGTCCTTTAAGTGTTTACTAACTTGATTTCAAATCTAACGGATGTCCGAAATTTAAGTTCCCCCCATGTCTATAAACATTTACGTGCTGAATAAATATATTTACATTAAAAGAAAAATATTAAAAAAAAAAAACTCACCCCCCTTACATGTCCACACTTCCAGCAGCTAAAATCGCTTACTCTCATTTATAACTGTGCTGCCCTCCTTAGATATCACACAGCAAAGATGAGTGCTAAAACCCGCCTCCTAGAGGCCTAAGGCCCATGCCCTGATTAACTATCATTTGTCATTGGTGGCGGGAATGTCTGTTAAAACCTCTCTCCTCCTGCTCTGCCAGTCAAACAAATTGAACTGTTGCTAGGATAAAGCCTACATAATCAAGCTGATCAGGATGGGTGGAGGAGTGTTTTCTTACATGCTAGTTGAGCGATAGTTACAGACAGACAGAATTGTTTCACACCCTTCACAGTGTGGGCTAATTGAGGCAAGGAGAAGCTCGAAATCAGGAAAAAACATATAGGGAGGGCTGCATACCTTTACTCTTTTGAAAGCAGTTTAAAAAAATGCATTGAGGCGATACAGTTATCCTTTAATGATGCGTTGCATGTTTAAAGGACGTTATAAAATCTATTAACACAAATAGTCCAGAGATTTCCCATCTGATGGTTACCATAGATTAGTTAAACATGTCTTATGAAATATAATTTATAAATATAAATATATTTAAAATGTCGTTTTTATCAGGAGTTACTATCAAAACTATTTTAAATTTATTAGTCAAAAATGTGTCACTTACCTTTTCATCTTACTCCATCTGACGTTAACATATGGTAAAATTCTGTGAAGTACACCATATTAAAACACATATACAGTTCCTTCATATCTGGATTCAGGTCATCGTATCCCAATATGGATGAACTGGTTGTATTGCACGTATAAAAAATCCCCTCCTTGGTTGCAAAAAATACCCCATTTTTAGTGGACTCCCTCTAAATATTTCTGATAACTGATGAAAACCTTTTCTGCTCTGCAATTTATATGATTTAACTGGTGATGTCACTGTGATGTACGGGAGAAAACCATTTGAGAGAAAATGAGGGGTAACCAATAAAGAACTTTCCAGAATGCTTAGGCTAGTGGAAAGATTATATAATATTATATTGTTAATTATTTATTATTATTTATATTATTATTATTATATTATTATTATTACTATTTATAATATTAATATTATATTATTATTCATTATTATTTATATTATTATTTGTTGTTGTTTTGTTGTTTTTGTATTATTTATGTTATTATTTATCTTATTATTTAGGTTATTTTATAATTTTCTATTTTTTTTTTTATATTATTTTTATTATTATTTTTATTATTTTTTATTTTTTTCTTATTTGATTTTTTTGATTCTTTTATTTATTTAGATTTTTATAATTATTTTATTATTTTATTTTCTTTACTGGTTGGCTTGCTAGCTTCTGGGACTGTCCTTGATTTCAGGGTTTTTTCAATATGGATTGCTTTGGTTCCTGTGTTATTTCTTTGCAAAAGAGCCCGGGTTAGGTCCAATATTCCCTTATTTAATGAACCGTAACATCACATGAGGTAAAATGTGCAGAATTTGTCTGCTAAACTGAGCAAACCAAAACATCCCTTACATGCTTGATAAAGTAAACAAAAACACAGGTACATGTGTGTCTGGCCACACCATAGTACTATTCAAACTATGATAATAACACAGCTATTAAGGGCATGTCCACCTCCAAAACTATAATTCCCCCCACCTTGGCCTCACTGTTGTAGTGAATAAAAATCCTTAACTTACATCCTAGTTCCAAATGGTTCTCCTGTAACCCCCCCCAAGTATAAAAAACTGGTCACCAGGAGGATAGCAGAGTCCATATAGGACTCTGCCTCCTGTCTCTCCTCCAGGAGAATTGTAGCATGCGCAGTTCAGCCTCCACCCGTTTTGGTCTCCCTACTCCTAGCTCCAGACCCCATTGCTACCTGATAGGGCTCCTTCCCCAGCCCCAACCGCATTATTAGATTTTCCAGAGACTCCCCTGATAGACTTACCTTACCTCTTTCCCTCGGCGTTCTGACTGCCAGCAGCCGCGTCTGTGATGGCTGCCGCCCCCTGCTTGAAGTTTCGTGCAAGCAGAGGCTGGGACTGTGCGGCAGGGGAAAGAGGTAAGGTAAGTAAATATTGGGGGACTTTCTGAAATCTAATATGCGGTGGGCGGGGGGAAGGTGCCTACCACATTAAAAAAAAATTTAACGGGTGGACATGCCCTTTAAAGGGCATCTCCACCCTCATATTAACTTTTTAACATATTGCAGGGCAAACCTCCCACCCTCAACCACTATGTTAGAAGTTTAAAAATTGATTCCAAACTCTACTTACAGCTCCTCGTCTCCGCATCATTTGGTCTGGCTCCCCTGCCTGTCGGAACTACAAGCAGGGGTCAGACTGGCAGCCACAGAGAACAACACTGGAGCAAGAATCTGTAAGTATAGTTTTGGATTCTATTTTATAGTTTCTAACCAGCGGTTGGGGTGGTGAGGAGATACCCTGCAATACAGATGCTAGATGAAGGACTCAAGAGGGATCGGGACGGAGGGAGTGAGGGGGGGGGGAAGGACTCCTCTGCGCATGTCACATCCCTCACAGAGGCGACAGGAGGCAGAGACGTTTGGACAGGAAGACAACCACTACTTCTCTACTTCCTGGCTCGGCACGACTGACCAATGATAAGATATGCTACTGAGGACGTGTCTTCCCATCAATCAAGTGTCAGGTGTGATGTGTGTGGTGGAGCCATAACTTGCTCATGAAGCTGGCTCTAACCTGCTGAATTTCCATTTTCCTGGTTTTTTTTTACAGTTGTCACACTATTGCACACAAAAGGCTTGTTTTTCTTAGTCAGAGGTAATAGAGAATCTATGCTTACTGACCCCAACAGTTTCTTGTTATTCAGAAGCTGCTAATGGCCTAATTATAAAGCTTTAGGGTGTCATGTTTTGCTGCAAAGTGGCAAAAAAATTTAATTTTCCATTATCAAGCCAAATAAAGTTTAAAAAACAAACAAATGTAGCATTGTTCCAGACAAACAGATTACTTCAGAGATTCCTGAAATCTGTTTATGTTGGATTAAAAAATTAATAAAAAAATGTCTTAAAGGAATCAATCTCAAATTCTGTTTTAGATGCCAAGTTCATGGAAATGTTTATTTAAAAATTCTATTACATTAAGATTATTTTTTTCTAAAATAATACCATAATAAAATGATTTTCATGTTGTAGGGCACATATTTCTAAATGAAGGTATCTGCCTCCTCCTCTGCTCGAAAAGTTTTTTATAGGCTTAATCATGAGCAGATAAGGCAGCATGTAAAACAGAAGTTGATCATTGAATATGATGTCACTTGTCACAGCTTTGAATGACTGCGCGGAGAGAGGGGACAGCTTTATCTGCCAGAATGGGAACAATAATTATGCTTAAATATCTGGTTAGTAATGGAAAAATCAATATACATAAACGGGTTTTTCAATAAAAGTTCTTATCATTTAAAATGGAGCTAATTGTGCCCCAAACCAATCAGATCTTATTTAACATTGAAAGTCTAACATCTGATTGGTTGGGGCAAAATTAGCACCTTTTAAACGATACGAACTTTTATTGAATAACCTGTATATGTATTATTTATTTTATTTTAAAGCTATGTACCTTTGCTGTTTAAATGTAGAAGGTAGGATGGAGTATCCTACATAGTATTCTTGTGCACGATGCATGCACTGTACAGTAAGTCAGGTGATGAAATTTAGTCATCAAATATAGAGGTGGAATAAAACTCATTGGGTTCAGACATTTCTAGCAACAGAGTAATTTACATAAAACATATTTATTGACAATCGTTAACTTTAGATTACAGTTTTGGAATCCCCATATAAAAAAGGGACATCTGGAATGGAAACTTCGGAAACTGTCTTCCAGCAGAGGTGATAATGTAATGGATTTCATTAAATTGCTTTAAGAGGGAGCTGGATACAGTAAGTTTCTAACACATATTGCGAATTACCAGTATTAATACATATACAGTACTGTAGTTCTGGTTGGTACAGGGATACTATATAATATTGAGAATTACTGGTATTAATACATAACTGTAGTTCTGGTTGGGTACAGGGATACTATAAATATTGGGAATTACTGGTATTAATACATATACTGTAGTTCTGGTTGGTACAGGGATACTATATAATATTGAGAATATACTGGTATTAATACATATACTGTAGTTCTGGTTGGTACAGGGATACTATATAATATGAGAATTACTGGTATAATACATATACTGTAGTTCGGTTGGTACAGGGATACTATATAATATTGAGAATTACTGGTATTAATACATATACTGTAGTTCTGGTGGTACAGGGATAATATATAATATTGAGAATTACTGGATTAATACATATACGTAGTTCTGGTGGTACAGGGATACTTATAATATTGAGATTACTGGTATTAATATATACTGTAGTTCTGGTTGGTACAGGGATACTATATAATATTGAGAATTACTGGTTAATACATAACTGCAGTTCTAGTTGGTACAGGGATACTATATAATATTGAGAATTACTGGTATTAATACATATACTGCAGTTCTAGTTGGTACAGGGATACTATATAATATTGAGAATTACTGGTATTATTACATATATCCATTATGTTCCATTGCCAGATGCAGGCTCTGTAAGGTGAAGCACACGCCCCTTTATCTTCTGCTTCTATGACCCGAACTCCCATGTTGTGCGCCACTTGTGGCGAAATTCAGTATTGCAAGAAGGAGGATTTATTTATTGTCCTTCTGAATTCAAAATGTTGGGAGGTAATTAATTAAATCCTGTATTACCGTACATATTAATGTAAGATGGTGCATTTGCCATTAGAATTGCTTAATGCTTACACTATAAAATAAGATTTTAATAGATAAGGAGTAGAAAACCATTACATCTAGAGTCAGTAAAATATTATCTTGTCTATAAAGGCGTGGAGAGTACTATTTATCATTCCCTCTTTAAGCATTGCGCATATAGTGCAAGCTCGTTTAATTGAAGAACGGGAGGTAAGACATTGCTCCTTTATCTACCGTTCTTCAACTACATAAAAAACCCAAACTCACTTTTTGCAATGGAGAGATACTTTGAAACCCATCAATGGTTGTTCACTAATAGATCTTTCCTGAGAAAACATGACATCCTTAAGATAATAAAATTAGTTATCAAAAGCTCCCCAACCTTCTGGACTGACAAGTTAGTCCTAGGTCAGGTGCTTGTGTGGACTAGGGGCATGGCGTGGGAGTTTAGGTAGAGCTCTGATGAAGTTTTCAATACATAAAACGCCTCAGTGTGGTCGTGTTCAGTATGTATATTGGATTTAATAAAGTATACCTAGAGTATATGGGGTTTCGGTTGCACAGTCCTTTGCTTCATGTTTTGAGTTCTGTGAGGCAGGGCTTAGACAGAGTTGAAAGGACAAATGTTATTGTCCAAACTTTCCCCGCTCAGTCTGGGAGTATCCAATGGGTAAAATTGCCGGAAGGGGGGTTGTAACAAATCACATAATTATCCTTGAAAAAGGGTGCCAACAGCCCTGCCCATTACTCGCCTGGGCCGCATCCCTTCCAGACCAAGATGGGAGTATAGTTTCTATCATCATTAATTAAGTATCCCTTATGAGGATTCCTGATGTTTTGTCCTCCTGATCATGTCATAAATGGGAAGATATCATTGGTGCAGTGAAAGAACTGAACCTGATAGAGTGTATAGTATGTTTTATTAACCCTTTACATCTGTTTTACAAAAATACTTCTCTGCTATATTCTGTATTTAAACATTGGCAAATATTGAATGTCCTTGTCTAGACTAGTAACTAAGCAGACCTGTTTTCCATGGCCATTGATGTCATAGGTGGGAGTGGGCACATTATAATAATAAAACAAGTAAAAACTGGGTGTGAAATCCAGTGGATGTGGTACAATGTGCAGCAAGAAGACTTGAAGGCAGATTTTTATTGCAAGTCCAGGAAACTCCCCTGAAAAATGTAGTGTGTAAAGAAAAAAGAGTGTGATATATTAAAACCTAGCGCAGGCTGTAAAAGGTCAGGTTAACTTGAATGTGGTAGCGAGCAAAGGGTATTTTACTCTGCTAGTCGAAAGGAAATCCCTCAACAGATGTGCCGTCAGATATCTGTGTTGATATGATAAAGTAGGCAAAAACTGATCCTCACTAAAGAACAAACGCAGACTGCCTGAGCTGCTATAGATACTTGGGTAAGAGTGAGAGGGGCTCAAACACGAATAGCTAGCTGACGCCATAAAACCAGGTTTAACCCCTACCAGGCACTTGACACTGTGGAACCTATTCTTATTTCTTACTGTTTAGACTTGATTCCTCTGACACTTGTTTGGAATACTGACTGTATGTTTTCTTTATGGGGGTGGGGGCTGGATCTGTAGCCATAAGCGCCTATGAGATCTAGAACTACATACTGAGGTCTACAAGGAGTAAATAAGTTGTGGTTAAAGAGAAGATTAGATTAAAAAATGGAAGATAAAGAGTTTTTACAAGCTGAAATATACACAATACACATTTCAAGAAATTATATTATAATTTTTGCCCTGGTATTATTTAAAATAATATGCACAGAAGAATGAAAACACGTGACCAAGTAATCTAGCTATGACATGCTTATGCACTGCATCTCCACTGATAATACCCCCTTTTTTTCTATTCCGTTTTATTGAAGAACGGGTAGTAAAGGAGCTGTGTCTTACCGCCCGTTCTTCAATAAAACCTTCAGCAGCCGGGAATGAAGGGACGGAATTTTCCAAACGCTCACTCTCCACTGCTTCATCTGACAGGTCCCGACGGACTCTGTACTATATGCGCGTGCATAGACTACTAAGTCTGTCAGATGAAGCGGTGGAGGAATGAGCGATCGGTAAGTTCCTTCCCTTCCTTTCCGGCTCCTGAAGGTTTTATTAAAGAACGGGAGGAAGACACAGCTCCTTTACCTCCCGTTCTTCAATAAAAAACTGAATAGAAAAAGGGGGTATTATCAGTGGAGATACACAGTGCATATAGCATGTCATAGCTAGATTACTTGGTCACGTGTTTTCATTCTTCTATGCATTTATTTTTAAATAATACCAGGGCAAAAATTATAATATAATTTCTTGAAATGTGTAAAATGAGTTTTACCAGTGGAGATACCTTTACTATATACTATATTTGCACTAACTCCTTACTTAAACCCTTTCTATATATACATAGACACAACACCATGAGCCTCCTGGATTTTTGCATTCGTCTACACAATAAATGTGGATCAATTAAGATAGTTGGCTGAGGCCACACTGTAACATGCTCCGCGTGCACTGAAGTGCACGTTCCCAGTGGGCAAGAGCACGTTGCCCTGTGTGTGAGTTTGCAATCGCCCATGTTTTGCAATCAGATCACGTGATTGCACAAAAAAAATGCAGATTGCACGCACAGCGCACGCTAGTTGTGGCCACATCAATTGGGCCACACTATTGTGTGCTTTTAAAAGCACAATCGGATCACAATTGGGATCGAATCAGCTTAAAAGCGCTAAGTGTGACCTAGCTCTTAAAGGAGATGTAAAAGCTGAAAAATAGCCAGAAAAAACCTTATAGTAAAAGGGTCACCTGACATCACTGTATGGGCTAATTTTTATATGCAGTCTTACTTCTGTTATATCAGTCTCCCACAAATCATTACAACCCAAAAAAGTTTGACTGACAGGTGAAGGAATTAAATGGAACTGCCCAGATGTCATATTTATGCCATAGTTAAATGAAACCAGACAGCACTACGAACATATTAAGACACCAAAGTAACATCCTTCTTTTACCAAGCTGTAAAATCGCTGTGTAAAAAATGACCGTCGTGTAAAATAACAATTGGACAATGTTGCGGGGTAAAAATCATTATTTTAAAATACAAAATATGTAATATACTGTGGCTGAACGATCCTGGTTTGCCCACAAATTTGATCAAACATTTTGGATAATTTTGGCAATTGTATATTCATGTGATCGGTCATGGTGAATATTAGCGGTTTCTTGGTTTCCCTCTGGCAGACGGACAATCAGTTTATTTTCGTGTATGTTGGTCTGAACAATAGAGGTAAAATTACTTAGGAACCAGAGAAATATAAAACAAGTGACACACCACTTGACTCAGACAAATATGGGCACCTTGGAAGTTGTCAGTAGAGCTGATTTAAAACAGCTGATCGTGGAGGGGATGGGTCAGGGGCCCAGCTCCATTTCGTGGGGGACAGGGCCCCTTCAGTTATGCCCCTGTGTTAACCTCATAAAAAACTTTGACATCATTGTGCTCTCTCACTCTAAATAAAAACAACAGATTTCAGGGAGATTAATATAATTTCAGGGAGACTCCCTAAACGTCATGGAGAGATGGGATGCCTGCATGTGTGTCTGACTGTTTTTATGGTGTGTTTCTGTTGTGATCGGCATTGTATACATGTGCGTGTCTGTATGCATGGATTATGCATTTATCTTGGGGTGGGGGTCTGGGGCTTTAGGGGTAGGTATCCTCCCGAAATAGTGGGCACCTCCCTGAAATGAATTTTGACAAGATGGGATGTCTGGTATCTATACATTTTTGCACTTGTGTGATAGCTTTAGCTTGGCATGCTAGTGTATCTGTATGCGTGTGTTAATTATGTATGATATGTGCCATCTTGTATTCGTGTGTGCCATTGTGTATGCGGTGGGCATCTTGTATTTTTCAGTCTGTATTGTGGGTATATTTACCAGTCACTAGCCCTCAATTCACCAGAGTATAATGACAGCCAACAGCCAGTGTTAAGTCAACACCCACTTCCAAAACATGGCCATATCCACTTTCCCAATGAAGCCACAACCACTTTTTCCACGCCCCTGTTTGCCTATATGCACCTTTCAAAAGTGTTTCAGGTGCCAAAAAGCTAGGAACACCCCTGCTACCACTGCTAATGAACTGGAGGTCTGGCAACACTGGCTATTGAAATGGAGGGATGCTAAATGTGGCTAATAAACTGGATGACTGGCAACATGGATTATAAATGGAGGGCTACTAAATCAGGAAATGGGGGGCGCAACACTAAACTATGAACTGGAGGGCTGGAAACACTGGGTAATAAACTGGAGGGTGGCAACACTGGCCAATGAACTGGAGGACTGACTAACTCTGACTAATGAACTGGAGGGTTTGCAACACTAGTAATGAACTGGAGGGCTGAGTAACACTGGAAAAAACGGAGGGCCAATTACACGCCAATGAACTGAAGGTCGACTAACACTGCTAATAAACTGGAGGGCTTACTAACTCTGGCTATTGACTAGAGGTGGACAACACTGGCTAATAACTGGATGGATGACTAACATGCTAATAAATTCCCCCGATGTTAAGTCCCCGCCCTCTGCTTGCATGAAACTGCAAGCAGGGGGCAGGACTGGCAGCCGCATCCGTGATTGGCTGAGAGGCGCGGCTGTACTGAACGTCGGTGGAAACAGGCAATGTACTTACTTAGATTGGGAGAGTTTTGCTGCAAATAACTATGGTGGGTGGGGTGGAATCCCTCATTAACAGAAAGGGGATTAGAGCTAGGGGAGGGAGGAGAAAAACTGAGGGGGGAGGGCTGCACTGAGCATGTCATTTTTCTCCCGGAGGAGAGACAGGAGTCCTATATGGACTGGCCAGGCTCCTGGTGTTCACTTTTTTGGACTTTGAGGGACATTGCAGGGCAGTCATTTGGAGCCGATGTGATGTACGGTAAGTGTGGTTAAATGTAGTTGGGGGAGTGGACATGCCTTTAATCACAGCAATATGCCTCTGGCCACATTTCTTTACAGCTGAAAAAGCAATAAAAGATTGAACACAATAGTTTGTTTTTATCAAAACTCCTACAGACATTAAAGTACCGTATAAAAGTGAGTATTCTCAGTATCTGTTCATATACGCTATAGTAACAATTTAAAGGGTAGAATAAAGACATTTGCCTGTCATCTTAGAGTTTATCCAGGGGAAAAAATCTTCTAAACCCCATATTATTTCTCCAGAGGTAGAAAAATCTCTTCTCATCTTCTGGAAAAATATTGCCCAGTTATTATTGGGGGAAAAATGTTTTTCTCTTGTGCAATGTTAAGGTTGGACTTGTTAAACATATGTTTTTATTCAAACTCAATTATGTTACAATACCCATATGTCCTCAGAGGCAATGTGCTGTAAAGCCAATCTTAATTAGTACAGAGTGAGTAATCTAGGGGTGATCCTATTTTTGTGGCACCTGAAACACCTAGGAATGTGCCTATAGGCAAACGGTGCAGGGCACAGCTTCACAAGGAAAAGTTGGTGCGGCTTGTGGAGGTGGGTGTGGTGGGCAGATGTTAAACACTGGCTGGAGGTGACTTACCTGACTGGTGAACTGGAATGCGGACGTACCACTGAATGGTGAACAGAGGGCTGACGTACCACTGAATGGTGAACTAGAGGGCTGATGTAACACTGATTGGGAACTGGAGGCTGCTCAACACTGATTGGTGAAACTGGAGGGGTGACTTAACATTGACAGGTTAACTAGAGGGCTGACTTTAACTGGCTGGTGGACTAGTAATATATAAGTGCCCACAACACAGACTGGTACATATAAGATTCTATGCCACCCCCACATAGATGGTACATATAAGATGCCCAGATGAAGGATGATATGCCACCCCGAAACGTTGGATTGCATTGTGTCTGAATAAACTATAGGGATATTCCCCTTATATTACCTGTTCATCCGAGTAGCGTTCTGGTTCTTCTTTTGTTTGCAGTGACAGTTGTCCCTTTGAAAATGGCTTTGAATGGAGCAGCACCTGCGAAAACTAGCAGATGTGTGAGTGTTCCTATCCATTATTGTGTTATACTCAACCCGCACAGACATGTAAATATAAGATGCCCTCATGCCCAGCCAACACAGACTTGTAAATATAAGATGTCCTTAAGCCCAGCACACACAGACTTGTACATATAAGATGCCCTCGTGCCCTGCCCACACAGATTGGTACATAAGCAAATCCTCATGCCCAGCCCACACAGATTGGTACATAAAGGATGCCTCATGACCCATGATGAGCAGAAAGGCCTAAGTGCTGCATGATTAGTTCAGTTGCTGTCTGCATCACAGATGGACTCTTTTTCAGCAACTCCCTGTGCTTGGGCTCCATCCTTGGGGAGGAAGCAGAATAAGCTAACTATGGCTGCCCCCTCTTCCCCTGAAAGTACAGATGGGGATTTGTATGTATGTACAGTATGTGAGTATGAGAATTTGCCTTGAATCCTTCTTATTCCCTCTCTTTATTACCTTCCCCCTGGAAAGTCTCAATAGTCGGCATTCTAGAATGGCAGCAGCAGTTAGTGCAGGGCAGTATTTGTTTTCCTACTCTGTACTAACTGCCACCTTTCTAGTGGACACAGGGGCACGATATGAGCAAACGTTTCAGTTGCTTCATGGTAGACATGCCCTGATAGTGGGATCCCTCTTGTAGTGGGTTATAGGCGTGTACTGGCCATCAATGAAATACCGATTGGAAGGACAGGACTGTTTTTCCAGTAGCTGCGTGGTATGTGGCACCCTAGTTCTTGCCTAAGTGGCCTATGACAAAAACTGTTTTGGGGTGAGACAGATATGGGTTAGTGTTTCTTAACTCTCTCTTCTGAAGCCTTTTACCAAATGGTTTATTACTGTGCAAGGTAAAATGTAATATTACCAATTCGCTTCAAATTGCACATTATTAATTAGCTCAGTGCAACTAGTAAAAGGTCACCAAAGTTTTTTGGGGATGGGATTAAGAGAGGCAGGCAGAAGGACAGATTAGTGTTATCCACAAGTGCAGAGTTGCCAACTGTTACAGATCACCCCCAACCATTCTGATTTCGGTAAGAGAGGCTCGTGACACCCTACATGCTCCTTCCATCTTCCCCCCCCCCATTTTTTTTAATACGTTCTGTAGCTGAGTATAGTTCCCAGAGCAGACAACTACAGTGCAAAATAATTAAAAAGGGTCACATTGATTTCAAGCTGATCCATTCAGCTGGATGCATTCGACACAGCCTTGCTTGTTCATACAGCTTTAAAGGATGGTGGAGTCTACTATAAGGAAACCTAAGAGGAAAGTAAGTATGCAGTCTTTAGGTTATTAGGGTAGAGAAGGTAAGTATAAAGGTTTATATGGGGGAGAACATGCCAATGAACCCTGCACCCTGAACAAACGTGCCATACCATTTCTAAAAGGTTCAAAAAAGTAGAAGAAGCTGGACATACCACACTTTTATTGTAACGTTTCAGTACTCACAGGTACTTCCCACTGACAAATTATATAAGTTTGTCTGAGGTCTCCAATTCTCCACACTAGTTAGGATATAAAAAATCCTTTCATGGTACCTCAAATGAACCCTAAATCAAATCTTCTAGATACAATTTCTGAGACGTTATTGCTAGAAACTTACTATTTCAGCCATGTGGCCAGCTTGTAGTTTGTGACCAGAGCCTCTGCGCTGCATTAATAGGCTACCATCACAACTGTCAATTTTTTAAACAATTGTCCAGGTCCTCTTGCACTGCATTAAAACTGAAACATGCTTCTTATCTGGGGTGGAGGGGCAGGGTAGAGGTCAGGTGATGGCCGCTCTCCGGTTGCAACATTGCGGAACTGACCGGAACTACAACAGAAAGCGTGCGCCCAGTTATTCGGGGGTTCGGTTCTGACCTGGTGGATAAATGAAAACAACCCTACGGTGGACTAGAAGCATACACGGGCAGCTTGTCAGTCTGGGGTTCAGTGAAGACCTGGTAGATCAAATAACGCAACCCGACCAGACTACAATCACACACTGGTGGCCGTCAGTCGTTGGTTCAGATTAATGAACGCTGACCGATCAGACTATATACACGTGGGGACCAGGGTTTGTCTCAAAAAGGTGGATCGATGAATGTAGACCAACAGACTACAACGCCGACCTGACCAGACTAGATACACGTGGGTGGCCAGGGTTCGGCTCCGAACTGGTGGACCACCCGAACATCGGCCTGACCGGACTACAACCCCATGTGGTTGTAGTCAGCGCATGGGAGGTCTTTAAGCAGGTCAGAACCAACCCCCGGCTTACCGGCTACTGCATGTGGTGGTATTCTGGTGGGTTAGCTTTCCTAATCCTCCAGGACGGCACCGAACCCCCGACTGTCTGTCGTCATCCCCCCCGTGTGGTTGTAGTCTGGGTAGGTCGACGTTCATCAATCAAGCAGGTCAGCAGCTCAAACCACCGACTGGCTGCATGTGGTTTAGTCCGGTCAGGTGTGGCTTTCGTTGATCTAACCAGGTTGAAACCAAACCCCCAAGTGGTTTGACATATTATATCAAACTGAGAGGCTGACTGCGTGTGCTTGTATTCCGGTCGGCGTTTATCAATCAAGCAGGTGGGCACCGAACCACAGACTGAATGACCACCCAGGTGTGGTTTTTAGACTGTTCAGGTTGGGTGTCATTTACCACCTGTCAGCACCAAACCTCCGACGGCTGTGTGCGGTGTGAGTCCGGTCAGTCTGCGTTCGTCGATCTACCAGGTTGGAACGAACCATGAAAGGGTTGCAATATTACATCAATCTATTTGACTATCTGTCAGTAGAATCTGCATCTCTGAATAATTTTAGAGTGTGGCAACTACTGCAAGATGTTAATGAAAAGGAGCAAACTTTATTCTCAAAGTTATAAATTTAATATGGGCTTGTAAATACAACTAAGGGTGGCTAAAAGAGTGGATAAATATATAGAAGGGGTGAACAATTACACAAGTCCTAGCACAAAATTACATTATCTCTTTATTTGTAATTAATATACTGTACACCAATCAATTAAAATCAGAACGCCCAACACAATGATTCATTTGCTAGAAATTGCTAAACCAAGCCATATATTACTTGTAGTAGAAAGCAGGTCGGGAATTTTACCTAGCACTCTGGAAATCTCTAGAAAATGATTGTAACTCTAAGGATGTTGTCATATAACTTTTACACCCAAAAATTCTAGTGAACTCTGTATAAATGCCATATAAAGGTTGACATTTAATAGTCAAAGTCTAATTTGTTTGGGCTTGTGTAGTAACCAAGACAATTTCACCAATAATGAAGTGGTTTCCTCGGTTCAACTGATTGGTAGGAACATTCCCCAGCATATTTTAGATGTACTGTATACATTAACATACTGTAAATGAAGTCCAGTTAAAATTGTGTGAGGATAAGTAGTAGTAGTAGTTAGATCTTTAATTACTAAGGAAGTCTAGTTGATTTGACCTACTGTATATTGTTAGATATATACGGACCTGGATGAAACACAGACAAATAAAGGTTGCTTTAAAAGAGACTATATGTTTTATCACCAAATATATACAGATTACCGGGTTTTATTTTAGCTCACCTGTGTATTCCTTTTGCCATTTCTGTTTAATGGAATAGCAAGTATAAATATTGATTTAAAGATAAGGCACATGTTTCCTGTCTAAAACTTCCCAAATGTAATTCAGTTTTCAGTTACTTAACTTTGTTAACTTGGAAGAGTGGTGGGGTAAAAACTTATGTTGTCAAAAGTCCCATCCCCTACACCATCTGTCTCATTGCTGCTAAAGGAAATGAAGTTGATTGCACATGCCCAATGACTGTATTGCATCCAGTAACTGCTCAACTTTGTAGTTGTAAGATGAGTCAGCAATCCGGGTTCAGGCTTGTTGCTTTATCTCAGCCAACATTAAATTTTGCAGGTTAGTTCGCCTTTAATTCAAGGTAAGTGTTTTCACTAATTAAAGTGTTGTAATTTACAGAGGAATGGGAATTGTAAGCTGAAAATACAATTATTATGCCATTATGTTTAGTAACCACTGAAAGATTTGCAGCATAACTATGACATAGCTCTTCTGGCAATTATACCATGAACACAAGTACTCTGAAAGATTATATTACCCGCCTGCTAGGACCTTACCACTACAGCAGAAATTTCACGAAAATGAAGAGATAAAGAAACATTACATACGCAAGAAATTAGGTACTAATGAGATTGGTCATTGCACAAAATTAGAACTGACATAGTCTTCACAAAACTCTGAGATGCTGTCGCGCTTAGGTGCAATGGCATTTCAATTCAGTAGCATTATAGTGGGTCTCAGTGATCGTGTTACTTTGCAGAACTCTTAAACCCAGGCATCGGCTGGCATATAGTGGTGTGGGAACGTTTTGCGAAAACCTGCAGCCTGGCACTAGCATTATTACGGTACATCTGTTACCATGACTTTAAGACCTAATTTAGAGTTGCAACACTTGGCAACCAGCCTTATGGTATAGAATGAAAAACACACTTTTGTAGGGATTTACTTGCCGTCTTAGAAAAACACCTACAAACTTTAGGAGCCAAACATCCTACCGAATCATAAGTCTCTAGCAGTAGTATATAAGTTATTTCCCAACTCTGTCACATGCTTCATTCAAAGACCAGCCTTACATCCTTACATCAAGATTCTGTGCTGAGGTATTACGTCTCACCCCTCTCAGTTCAGATTCATAAGGGGAAACACCGGAATGTTTAGAAATAGGCAAGAAACCCCAGACTGTCACCAGTCAAGTGTTAAGTGTTAAAAGGGTGGCACATGCAAAAGCTATATTTATGCCTCAAATTGTTCTACAGAAATGAACCACAGTTAGAACAGTCTAGAGACAGGGCTAAGGTTGCAGAGCCATAAATTCATCTCTGAGACAGCCAGTGTTTCTGAGCACTATGTGATACTACTGTCTTTGGCTTCTGAAGTGTGAGAATTGGAAGTCCTCTAAAAAAAGCTACATATAAGTTCATGACTAAAAGCCCACAACTGTAAATTGACTCAAAATATATCTGATTAAAAAAATGTTTTATCTCCTCTAAACTTTGCAGAAAACCCACAGATGGCCATAACAGATATTATTAAGATTATTGTAAAGGGTTTTATTAGCTCACAAATACGATAGTACACATAGTATAAATGATAATGTTGATTGTTATTGCTGTTAGGGTCAGTGGTGTTTGCAGGACGTGGTTCACATTAATTATCAAATTTTGGGCCATATTCATAAACGGGCCTGCGCGTTTCGCTATCACTAAATGTGCTGCCGTACATTAGCCGAACGTTTGGTAGTAGAGATTACACCGCATGGTGTTCTAATGGGGATCATAAATCTACGATTGTGTTTTCGTGAGATTTAGTTTGGTAACTTTTTACGACCGTTATCATTAAAGGGCATGTCCACCCCCAAAATATAATTCCCCCACGAATGGCACACTGTAGTGTGTTTGTAAAACCCTACCTTAAATCCCAGTTCCAAATAGTTTCCTACAATCCCCCCCAAAGTCCAAAAAAGTGGCCACCAGGAGGATAGCAGAGTCATATGGACTCTGCCTCCGTCTCCCCTGTGGGAGAAGTTTGGATGCGCATGCAGGCCTCCCCCTTTTGCCTTTCAGCCAATCACAGATGTGGTGCTGCGTCCCGCCCCTGCTTGCAGTTCCATGCAAGCAAAAGGGCCGGGAGTGTGCGGCGAAGGAAGAGGTAGGTAAGTTGATCGGGGACTTCTGGCAATAATATTATAGCGTTGGGGGCTGGGGAAGCATGGCTATCACATACTAAAGATGTATTAGGGTGAACATGTCCTCTATGTATGTATGCAAATTAACAGTCAATAAAACCAATCGTTAAAGGCACAGTATCCTTTATGTAAGATAGTATGTGTACTACATTTTGCGGAAGTGCTACTGATCTGGTCAAACCATTTTTTACAACATAGAAAAAGGTAATCAATGCACCTTCCAGGCCCCATACTACTTTTCTGCACACTGGCATACTTTGTAAACAAGGGTTTTAGTAGGACTTACATGTGATCACATGAATGACAGCCTCCAACCACATCAAGTTAACCCCAGTCTGACAATGGTCCTATGTCTTCTGTGGGACGTCGCTGAACTTCTGGGGACTGTCTTCTGTGGGATGACGCTGAATTTCTGGGGACTGTCTTCTATGGAATGCCACTGGACTTTTGGACACCACTGGACTTCTTGGGACCATTTTCTGTGGGACACTGCTAAAAGTCTGGGGATGTTTTCTGTGGGATGCCACTGAACTTCTGAGGACTGTCTTCTGTGGAACGCAGCTGAATTTCTGGGGACTGTCTTCTTTGGGACGTCGCTGAACTTCTGGGGACTGTTTTCAGTGAGACGCAGCTGAAGTTTTTGAGACTTATGTAGCATGCTGCTGAAATTCTTGAGACACTTCTGTAGCACGCCGCTGGTCTTCTGGGTACGGTCTTCTGTGGGACACCGCTGAACTTTTGGGGACTGTCTTATATGGAATGCCACTGGACTTCTGGACACTGCTGGAATTCTGGGGACCATCTTCTGTGGGACGCCGCTGAACTTCTGGGGACTGTCTTCTGTAGCACGGACTGTCTGCTGTAGCACGCCGTGAAACTTCTGGGGGCTGTCTTCTGTGGGAGACCGCCCTTAACTTCTGAGACGTCTATTGTGAACGCCGCTGGACTTTGGGGACCATCTTCTGTTGGACGCGCTTGAACTTCTGGGGACTGTCCGTGTGGAACGCCGCTGGACTTGTTTACCGTCTTTTGTGGGACACCGCTGAACCTCTGGACCGTTTTAGTGGGACGCAGCTGAACTGCTTGAGACTGTCTTCTGTAGCATGCCGCGAACTTCTTGAGGACTGTTTCTGTAGCACGCCGGTGAACTTCTGGCGACTGTCTTCTATGGAACTCCTGGACTTCTGATGATGCTGAATTCGGTTGGGACCATCTTCTGTGGGAACCACTGAAATTCTGGGACCATCTTCGTGGGATGCCTGGACTTCTGGCTACCGTCTTCTGTGGGACCAACCGCTGAACTTTTGGGGACTGTCTTCTATGGAATGCCACTGGACTTCTGGACAACCGCTGGATTCTGGGGACCTATTCTGTGGGACGCCGCTGAACTTCTGGGGACTGTCTTCTGTAGCACGCCGCTGAACTTCTGGAGACCGTCTTCTGAGGAATGCCACTGGACTTCTGAAAGCGCCTGGAATTCAGGACCATCTTCAGTGGGACGCCGCACAACTTCTGGGACTGCCTTGTGGAACGCCGCTGGACTCATGTTACCGTCTTCTGTGGGACACCACTGAACCTCTGGAGACCGTCTTCAGTGGGACGCAGTTGAACTCTTGAGAATGTCTTCTGTAGCACGCAGCTAAACTTCTTGAGACTGTCTTCTGTAGAATGCCGCTGAACTTCTGGGACTGTCTTCTATGGAACGCACTGGACTTCTGAATGCCGCTGGAATCTTGGGGACCATCTTCTGTGGGACACCACTGAAATTCTGGGGACCATCTTCTGTGGAGCCGCTGAACTTCTGGGACGTCTTTTTTGGGAGCGCTGCTGTGAACTTCTGGACGCCGCGGGACTTCGTGGTAACCGTCTTCTGTAGAACCGCCTTCTATGGAAGCTACTGGACTTCGGGTGCCGCTGGAATTCTTGGGAGCATCTTCTTGGACACCACGAAATTCTGGGGACAATCTTCTGTGGGATGCCTGCTGAACTTCTGGGGACTGTCTTTTGGGACGCGCTTGAACTTTTGGACGCCATTGGACTTCTGGTACCGTCTTCTGTGGGACAACGCTGAACATTTTGAGACTGTCTTCTGTAGCACCGCCGTGAACTTGGGGACTGTCTTCTATGGAACGCCACTGGACTTCTGGACTCTCCACTGGAATTCTGGGACCATCTTCTGTGGGACGCCGCTGAACTTCTTGTTACTGTCTTCTGTGGGACACCGCTGAACCTCCGGGGGCCATCTTTCGTGGGACGCAGCTGAACTTCTGAGACTGTCTTCTGTAGCACGCCGCTGAACTTCTGGCGACTGTCTTCTATGGAACAGCACTGGACTTGGATGCTGCTGGAATTCTGGGGACCATTTTCTGTGAAACAACACTGAAATTCTGGGGACCATCTCTGTGGGACGCGCTGAACCTGGACGCCGCTGGACTTTGTGGGTACCGTCTTCTGTAGGACACCGCTGAACTTTTGAGACATGTCTTCTATGGAACGCCACTGAATTTCTGGGGAAGTCTTCTGTGGAACGCCGCTGGACTTCTGGGGACCATTTTCTGTGGAACGCCGCAGGGACTTCTTGTTACCGTCTTCTGTCGGACACCACTGAACCTCTGGGACTGTTTTCAGTGAGACGCAGCTGAAGTTTTTGAGAATGTCTTATGTAGAATGTGTGAAATTCGAGACACTTCTGTAGCACGCCGCTGGTCTTCTGGGGACTGTCTTATATGGAATGCCACTGGACTTCTGGACACTGCTGGATAGGGACCATCTTATGTGGGACGCCGCTGAACTTCTGGGGACTGTCTTCTGTGGAATGCCGCTGGGCTCCTTGTTACCGTCTTCTGTGGGCAACGCTGAACTTCTGAGGGTCGTTCTTCTGTGGGATGCCACTGAACTTCTGAGGACTGTCTTCTGTGGAAGGCAGCTGATTCTGGGGACTGTCTTCTGTGGAACGCAGTGAATTTCTGGGGAATGTCTTCTGTGGGACGTCGCTTGAACTTCTGGGGCTGTCTTTCGTGGAATGCCGCTGGGCTTCTTGTTACGTCTTTGTGGGACCAACGTGAACTTTGGGGGCCGTCTTCTGTGGTATGCCACGTGAACTTCTGAGGACTGTCTTCTGTGGAATGCAGTGAATTTCGAGGACTGTCTTATGTGGAACGCAGCTGAATTTCTGGGACTGTCTTCTGTGGGACGCTCGCTGAACTTCTGGGGACTGTCTTCTGTGGGAGACGCGCTGAATTTCTGGGACTGTCTTCTATGGAATGCCACTGGACTTTTGGACACCACTGGACTTCTTGGGACCATTTTCTGTGGGACACTGCTAAAAGTCTGGGGATGTTTTCTGTGGGATGCCACTGAACTTCTGAGGACTGTCTTCTGTGGAACGCAGTGAATTTCTGGGGACTGTCTCTTTGGGACGTCGCCTGAACTTCTGGGGACTGTTTCAGTGAGACGCAGCTGAAGTTTTTGAGACTATGTAGCATGCTGCTGAAATTCTTGAGACACTTCGTAGCACGCCGCTGGTCTTCTGGGTACGGTCTTCTGTGGGACACCGTGAACTTTGGGGACTGTCTTATATGGATGCCATGGACTTCTGGACATGCTGGAATTCTGGGGACCATTTTGTGGGACGCCGCTTGAACTTCTGGGGACTGTCTTGTAGCACGCCGTGAACTTTGAGACCGTCTTCTGTGGAATGCCGCTGGGCTTCTTATTACCGTCTTCTGTGGGCACCGCTGAACTTCTGGGGGTCGTCTTCTGTGGGATGCCACTGAATTTCTGAGGACTGTCTTTCGTTGGAATGCCACTGAATTTCCCCCTGTAACCCAGGATTGCATCCCCATTACAACCCCTGTAACCCAATGTCCCATCCCCATTACACCCCCTGTAACCCAGGATTCCATCCCCATTACAACCCCTGTAACCCAGTGTCCCATCCCCATTACACCCCCTGTAACCCAGGATTCCATCCCCATTACAACCCCTGTAGCCCAGGAATAACACCAGGTGTGCGAAGATGTGTAACATTAAGAAAATATAGTTTTGGGGGGTTATTCTAATATAGAGGGGTGTTGTACTGACAAATCTGAAAAGTTGCTGTAATTGGGCCATGTTCATTGGCTCACTTTGTGGCTAGTTGATTCCACGGTTGCGTGTGTAACCATACATAGGGCATACCGTTTGATTCAGGACATTGGAGAGATTGATATTTGGTTAACTTTTTTACATTACTTGGGATTTGGCATGATTTTCTACCTTTGAGAGTGTTTTTATTCAAAATTTTTTAAAAATCTGCTAAAACTGTGAACTTCTACGAAGAACTGCGCCCACACCAATTGATGGTACGAATGAACAAACTACAGAATTTCGTAGAATAAAGGTGTGTTGGATTGAGAAATATATGGTTTGTGGGGTTGTTTTTGGGGGAAAAATTGCAGACTGTTCAAATTCAGATTTGGCTGATATTTTTGCGTTTCTGAGCCATCGTGCATTGTTTCACTTTGTGGCTTTGGCTTCACGTCCACGTGGTAACCACACATATGACATATCGTTTGATTCAGGACATTTGGGAGATTGATATTTAGTACTTTTTTTTTACATTCCATGAGGTTTTTGCATGATTTCTACCTTTTGAAGTTGTTTTTTGTATCATTTTTTCAGAAAATGCGAACTTCTATGAAGAACTGCGCCCACACCATGTGATGGTATGAATGAACAAGCTACAGTGTTACATAGCTGAAGGTGTGTAAATTTCAGGAATATATAGTTTGTGGGGGTTTTTCTAAGTTACGGGGGTGTTTCGTGAAAAAAACTGCAGAATGGTCAAATTCAGAGTTGGCTAAATATTTCCGCTGTTTTGAGCCATCGTGCATTGTCTCACTTTGTGGCTTTTCGCTTCACGTCCGCGTGTGTAACCACACATATGGCATACCGTTTGTTCAGGACATTTGGAGATTGATATTTAGTAACTTTTTTTTACATTCCATGAGGTTTTTGGTATGATTTACCTTTTGAGTTGTTTTTTTGTTATTTTTTTCAGACAAATGCGAACTTCTATGAAGAACTGCGCCCACACCATTGATGGTATGAATGAACAAGCTACAGTGTTACATAGCTGAAAGTGTGTTTTAATTTCAGGAATATATAGTTTGTGGGGGTTATTTCTAAGTTACGGGGGGTTTGTTTGTGGAAAAACTGTAGTGTAGACTGTCAAATTCGGAGTTGGCTAAATATTTCTCTGTTTCTGAGCCATCGTGCATTGTCTCACTTTGTGGCTTTTCGCTTCCACGTCTGCGTTTGTAACCACACATATGGCATACGTTTGATTCAGACATTTGGGAGTGATTGATATTTAGTAACTTTTTTTACATTCCATGAGGTTTGGCATGATTTCTACCTTTTGAAGTTGTTTTTTTTGTTCATTTTTTCAGACAAATGCGAACTTCTATGAAAGAACTGCGCCCACATATTGATGGTATGAATGAACAAACTACAGTGTTTACATAGCTGAAGGTGTGTAGATTTCAGGAATATATAGTTTGTGGGGGTTATTTCTAAGTTACGGGGGTGTTTGTGGAAAAAACTGCAGACTGTCCAAATTCGGAATTGGCTAAATATTTTCGCTGTTTCTGAGCCATCGTGCATTGTCTCACTTGTGGCTTTTCGCTTCCCGTCCGCGTGTGTAACCACACATATGGCATACGTTTGATTCAGGACATTTGGGAGATTGATATTTAGTAACTTTTTTTTTAGATTCCATGAGGTTTTGGCATGATTCCTACCTTTTTGAATGTTGTTTGATGTTCATTTTTTTGAAAATCTGGTAAAGTGCAAATTTCTACGAAGAACTGCGCCCACACCATTGATGGTATGAATGAACGACTACAGCGTTACATAGCTGAAGGTGTGTATATTTCAGGAATATATAGTTTGTGGGGGGTATTTCTGAGTTGGGGGGGTGTTTTGTGGAAAAACTGCAGACTGGTTCAAATACAAAACTGGCTAATTTTTTTTTTGCTGCTACTGACATTTGGCCTGGTCACGCTCTGGGTTAGTTGGTAGCCATGTCTCTGGGGTACACCCATGAATGTGGCATAACGTTTATTCGGGAGGGTTAGGCTTTCATATTTGAGATGCGTTGAACTTTCCTCTACAGCTTTTAGCTGAAATTCGCATTTGATTTTGTCATCTGATTTTACAGTTGAGGAAAAAAGAAAAAAAGGAAAATGTGAGAAAATAACTTACAATTGGACGAAGAGCTGCGTCGGGTATCTGCCATTTTGATCGAAACTAACCTCACTCATATAAAATCCTGCGGGTGTGTAGTTTTAAAAATATCTCACTTGGGGATATTTTAGTTAATTTGGAAGATATTCTATGTTAACTGTCAGTAGTGGTTATTGTGAATATTCTTGAAGGTGAAGTTTTAGTTTGGGGGGTTCTCCTGTACAGAAAAGTCGGGTACCTACATATATCTGGTATTGTTGTACTCGGAGTACTGAGCTTTTAGAACAGTAAGATTTTTGTGGTAACCTTAAGATAACTATCAGTAAAAATGGGAAAAATCCATGAAAATTTGCAATTTTATTTTTTTTACATATTTACCCATAATTCCAGTAAATTTCCAGAAAAGTTACAAAATTCTGTTACCATGTTAAAGTAGACTTTGTGCTGAAAAAAACAATGTATAATATTCTGATTTACTGCAAGGTTTCCTACTGTAAAATTAGTCTAAAACGATTTGAGGCAAAAATCCTGAAAATTCTTCTGGCAGTTAACGCAAAAAAAAAATGAAATCTCCCTGGCAGAAAAGGGTTAAAGGTTCCCCCAGTTTTTTTATTACTAAAAAAAAGAAAATAAATGTTATTCTAATAATTTATTAGTTTACTGAAGTACTAACAATTTCATTTGTGTTTTTTATTAAAGATCAGTATGAAGAGAGAAAGAGAAGAAGATGAAAAATTCTTATTCTCCCCAAGTCTCTATTCACAAGTTGCAGTAGAGGGTCTGACATAAAATCCCCTGTAACCAGAGGTCCCATCCCCATTACACCCCCGTAACCCAGGATTGCATCCCCATTACACCCCCTGTAACCCAGGATTGCATCCCCATTACACCCCTGTAATCCAGTGTTCCCTCCCCCCTTACACCCGTAACCCAGGATTGCATCCCCATTCATTCAACCCTTGTAACCCAGGGCCCCATACCCCATTACACCCCCTGTAACCCAGGATTCCATCCCATATTACAACCCTGTAATCCAGTGTTCCATCCCCATTACACCCCCTGTAACCCAGGATTCAATCCCCATTACAACCCCAGTAACCAAGTGTCCCATCTCATTACACCCCTGTAACCCAGGATTGCATCCCCATTACAACCCCTGTAACCCAGTGTCCATCCCCATACACCCCCTGTAACCCAGGATTCCTCCCCATTACAACCCCTGTAACCCAGTGTCCTATCCCATTACACCCCCGAACCCAGGATCCATCACCCATACACCCTGTAACCCAGGATTCCATCCCCATTACACCCCTGTAACCCAGTGTCCCATTACACCCCTGTAACCCCAGTGTCCCTTACACCCCTGTAACAGGATTCCATCCCCATTACAACCCCTGTAGCCCAGTGTCCCAATCTCCATTATACCCCCTGTAATCCACGAGGTCCTATCCCCATCACACCCCCGAATCCAGGATTCCATCCCCATTATACCTCCTGTACCCAGTGTCCTATCTCCATTACACCCCCTGTAACCAAGGATTCCATCCCCATTACAATCCGTAACCAAGTGTTCATCTCCATTATACCCCTGTAACCCCATGTAACCCAGGATTCCATCGCATTACACCCCTGTTAACCCAGGATCTATACCCATTTCAACCCCTGTAAACCCAGCATTTTATCCCAATAACACCCTAACCCAGTGTTCATCTCCACTTATTACCCCTGTAACCCAGGATTGCATCCCCATTACACCCCCTGTAACCCAGATTGCATCCCCATTACAACCCCTGTAACCCAGGATTGCATCCCCATTACACCCCCGTAACCCAGATGCATCCCATTACCCCCCTGTAATCCAGTGTCCCTCCCCATTACACCCCCTGTAACCCAGGATTGCATCCCATTACAACCCTGTTAACCCAGTGTCCCATCCCCATTACACCCCTGAACAGGTTTCCATCCCTATTACACCCCTGTAATCCAGTGTTCATCCCATTACACCCCCGATTAACACCAGGTTCCATCCCCATTACAACCCCTGTAACCAAGTGTCCCATCTCCATTACACCCCCTGTAACCCAGGATTGCATCCCCATTACAACCCCTGTAACCCAATGTCCCATCCCCATTACACCCCCTGTAACCCAGATCCATCCCCATTACAACCCTGTAACCCAGTGTCCATCCCCATTACACCCCCTGTAACCCAGGATCCATCCCCATTACAACCCCTGTAACCAGGTTCCACCCAGTCAACCCCATGTAACCCAGTGCCATTACAACCCCTGTACCCCAGGATTCCATCCCCATTACAACCCTGTAGCCAGTGTTCCAATCTCCATTATACCCCCTGTAATCCAGAGTCCTACCCATTCACCCCTGAAATCCAGGATTCATCCCATTAACCTCCGTAACCCAGTGTCCCATCTCCATTACACCCCCTGTAACCAGGATTTCCATCCATTACAATCCCTGTAACCAAGGTGTCCCATCCCATTATACCCCCTGTAACCCAGGTAACCAGATTCCATCCGCATTACACCCCCTGTAAACCAGGATTCTATCCCCATTTCAACCCATTCTTCTTTCTTTTCATATCACCGATAGTAACATAGTCTTTCAGGGTTATATTTGTATATAAATGTAGTCATATCACCAATGTAACATAGTCTTTTCCAGGGTTTATATTTGTATATAATGTGATTATACCATAACGTAACATAGTTTTCCAGGGTTTAGTATTTGTATATAAATGTCATTCATATACAACAGAAACAAGTTTCAGGGTTTATTTTGTATAAATGTCATTCATATCACCAATAGTAACTAGTCTTACAGGGTTTATATTTGTATATAATGTCATCTATCACCAATAGTAGCATAGTCTTTTCGGGTTCATATTTGTATATAAAGTTGGTTCATATCACTAATAGTAACATAGTCTTTACAGGGTTTATATTTGTACATAAATGTGATTCATATCACCAATAGTAACATAGTATTTCGGGTTATATTGTATATTAAATGTGGTCATATCACCAATAGAACAATAGTCTTTCCTGGGTTTATATTGTATATAAATGTGGTTCATATCACCCTAGTAACATGTCTTTCCAGGGTTAATATTTGTATATAAATGTTTATCACCAATAGTAACATAGTTTTCCAGGGTTTATATTGTATATAAAGTGGTTCAATCACCAATAGTAACATAGTCTTTCCAGGGTTTAATTTTATAAAAAAGTGATTCATATCACCAACTAGTAACATAGTTTACAGGGTTTATTTTGTATATAAATGTGATTCATTCACCAATAGTAACATAGTCTTTCCAGGGTTTTATTTGTATATAAAGTTGATTCATACCACTAGTAACATAGTCTTTACAGGGTTATATTTGTATATAAAGTTGATTCACTCACCACTAGTAACATTGTCTTTACAGGGTTTATATTTGAATATAAATGTGATTCATATCACCAATAGTAACATAGTCTTTCCAGGGTTTATATTTGTATAAAATGTCATTCATATCACCAATAGTAACATAGCTTTCCAGGGTTTAATTTGATATAAATGTGATTCATATCACCAATATAACATAGTCTTTCCAGGGTTTATATTTGTATATAAATGTCATTCATATCACCACTAGTAACATAGTCTTTCCAGGGTTTATTTTGAATATAAATGTGATTCATACACCAATAGTAACATAGTCTTTCCAGGGTTTATATTTGATATAAATGTCATTCATATCACCAATAGTAACATAGTCTTTCCAGGGTTTATATTTGTATATAAATGGTTCATATCACCACTAGTAACATAGTCTTTCCAGGGTTTATATTTGTAATAAATGTCATTCATATCACCATAGTAACATAGTCTTTCCAGGGTTTATATTTGAATATTATTTTATTCATATCACCATAGTAACATAGTCTTTCCAGGGTTTATATTTGTATATAATGTCATTCATATCACAATAGTAACATAGTCTTTCCAGGGTTATATTTGTATATAAATGTGATTCATATCACTAATAGTAACATAGTCTTTCAGGGTTTATATTTGTATATAAATGTCATTCATACGGGGCACTTCTTGGTTTTTGCTGCCTGAGCCAAACTTTTAAATGCCACCCTTGATTGTTTTCAGGCACGGCGCACCCATGCTGTGTTAAATTGGGTGTGGCTTTTTCGGTGGCCATGGTTCAACTGTAACAATACATAGACATGCCATACTTTGTAGTATAAAAGATTTTAGCCAAAGATTTGAAAGCCTGCCACCATGTCAAGGTAGACTCTTTCAGCAGGGCCTTAACTAATCTAACTAGTCTAACAAACTAACTAAAGCTAACCCAACCAAACAAAATAATTTTAACAAAATCATATCTGTTACTACGGAAAATTCTTTTTCTTCTTCACCGGTCAAAAAAAATGGTTCCATCCCCCACTACTGCCTGTTCGCCGCCTTTCTTCTTCAGTGCAGGGATGCCGCCTGAGACAATGTCTCATCTGCCTAATGGTAGATGTGGCCCTGCATTCATATCACCAGTAGTAACATAGTCTTTCGAGGGTTTATTTGTATTAAATGGGATTCATATCACCACTAGTAACATAGTCTTTCCAGGGTTTATATTTGTGTATAAATGTCATTCATATCACCACTAGTAACATAGTCTTTCCAGGGTTTATATTGTATTTAAATGTGGTTCATATCACAATAGAACATAGTCTTTCCAGGGTTTATATTTGAATATAAATGTGATTCATATCACCAATAGTAACATAGTCTTTCCAGGGTTTATATTTGTATATAAATGTCATTCATATCACCACTAGTAACATAGTCTTTCCAGGGTTTATATTTGTATATAAATGTGATTCACCAATAGTAACATAGTCTTTCCAGGGTTTATATTTGAAACTTTCCAGGAGCAAATTGTGATGTGTTACAGACCTTAAGGGAAACGTCTGGTTCTCTCTGTTATAAAAGCTGTTGTCCTGTGTGTGTAGCTCTCTGAGTTGTGTAGCTGTACATTACACTGTTGTTGTGTCACTGAAGTGGACTCTGTCTGTGTTGTTGAAGTCGGGCAGCACACAGAGTCCAGGCCCTTCATCTGAGTTACTAAATTGGGGAATCACACTCTGCAAGTGACATGCAGGATTTTTATTGTTCAAACTGGACTTCATGGGCGTCGGCCCTTTTAGTGAGCGTCGCCGTTCTGTGGAAGCATTCAGGGGTGTGGCTGTGAGGTGAGCATATACATACATACATACATACAAGATTTCTACTTTATATAGTAGATAATTTTATTTTAGCCCACTTGGGTACCCCGCGCTGTACCTTGTCTAAAGACATGGGTATCGCCGTCTCTTGTTGACGCCGCAACGCAATGAACAGAAGAAATAAACATTTAAGTCAATGTCATAGATAGGTTAAGAAAACATAATATTAGTAAATTTATGGATAATTGATATAAGTGCAGTATACCATGACAATACCATACAGTTTCTGTTATGCTACATGAAACCTCTAAATTGGAGTGCTTGAGATGGTCCAGATTCCCCATTACTTTTATAGTTGAGGATTCTGTTTTGGAACATGAAGGATAAAACCAATGGTATTTGAAACTCAGTAGGAAGGATCTATAACTCTCACCAGGAACTCTCTCTTCTCCCGTCAGGAAAGACGCTGTAGTTAAACACTCAGGCGGGAAAATCTTACGTTGCTCTGGGGGGTGAGAAAAGGTGACACGAGGAGGGAAGGGACGGGAAGAGAGCGGATGAAAGGAAAAGGGGGAAAAAGAGAAAAGAAGAGGAAAAGGGGGAAAAGGAGGCCACGGACAAGACAGGGGGGGAAGAAAGAACGAGAACGCCCGCGGACCAGGGATGGCACACGAGGGAGGGGTGTAAGGCAGCCGGAAGGGCATCATGGGAGGGGTGGGAAGTGTGGGTGGGGTGTCGGGGGGCACTAATTCAGGGTTGGGGTGGTGGTGGAAGTCAGTACTGGGGGGGGGTTTCGTTGGATGGAGGAGGGTGGACCAGTGAGTCAACAAAGAAAGGCGCAAGGGGGAGAAGAGGAAAGGCAGAGACAAGAGATACAGGGAGGGTAAGGCGGGAAAGGAGAAGAAACAGAGAATGGAAGGCAAAAAAAAGAAGGGGGAAAAAAAAACAAGGGAAGGGGAGGGGGGAGGGGGGGGGGAGCGGGGGCGAAAGCAGGCGAAAGAGGACGGGGTCCCCCCCCCCCCCCCCCCCCCCCGGAAAAAGAAGGCAAAACAGTGGTGTGCGTCTCGTCGCCTAAGCCCGGCGCGTTACTCTTACGCCTCAATCAATTGAAGGAAAGCAGAGGGCAAAGAGGGAAGGAGGGCGGAAGGCCGAACGACAGAGAGCGGAACGCCCCGCAAGTGCTGAGAGCACAAGGGGGAGGGGGAGGAAAGCAACAGGGAGGGGCAGGGAGGCGGGCGCGGCGAGACCCAGCCACAGGGGCGCGCAGACCAAAGCGGGGGGAACAAACAGGCCGGGTTGCAGGGAGTGGGGGCAACATGGCTAGTTGCTCTGGAAACCATTCACTAGGGAAATTAGAGGTTGTAGAAGGGTTGAGGGATACCTGGCCAGAGGCCAAGGGCTCCATAGCCTACAGCACCCGCTCGAAATTAAAATAAAAGCGCAGACAGGAATAGTTAAAGACAGAATCTCGTGCAAAAAAAAAATTTTAAAAGGCTGCGCTCCCACAGCAGGAAGAACACGAGCTAACCCACAAATGATTGTCCAGTGCTTAATGAGGTCTCATGTAAATTATTTTAATTAAAGTCAGTCATTTTAATAGGAGCGTTCATTAAATCATACTCTAGAAAAGGGGTTATTGCATGGGGTTTGTGGTTATTATTTAAACCCGTTACTGAGGCAAATCTGATTTCTACTTCCCTGTGAAACCTATGGAGCATCCTTTTACTTCTAAATACAATGAATGCAGAAGTGTCACTAATCACTCAAGGTGTTATAAAAGAATATGGAGTCTAAGCAGGGATGTACCTGGCAATGAGTCAAAAAGGATTGTGTCTAAATTACAACTACATTTTGCAGAAGTGCTACTGATCTGGTCAAACATTAATACAACCATAACTGTAGCAAACAATGCCAGGCAGCAACGAAGCTAGAGATGAGTATATATTCTTGTATAAGAGGGGAATAGATTGAGAAGAAAAACATTATACTCCCTCTTTACAGGCAGTGGTAAGGCCTCATTTAGAATAGGCGGTGCAGTTTTGGAATCCCATATACAAAAGGGACATCTTGGATGGAAGCAGTTCAGAGAAGGCGCACAAATTAATAAGGGGAATGGAGGGGCTTGACTATGCAGGCAGATTAGACAAGTTAGGGCTGTTTACATTAGAGAAGCGACATGTGCGTGGGGATATGATCACTTTATATAAATATATTAATGGGCCTACGTGTAAACTCTCTGGTGCATTGTTTACTAATAGGTCATATCAGAGGACACGTGAACATCCTTTAAGTTTGGAAGAAAAGACGTTTCATCTTAGGTTAGGAAATGTTTCTTTCAGTGAGAATGGTGAAACTGTGGAACTGCCTTCCAGCAGATGTGGTAATGGCAAGTTCATGAATAGCTTTAAAGGCCTGGATAAGTTTCTAAAACTAAAAAATAATGAGAATTACTATGTTAATACATATACTGTAATTCTGATGATACAGGGATAGTATAATATTGAAGATTACTGTTATTAATACACGTACCATAATTGTGGTTGGTACAGGGATACTATATATATGAAAATTACTGGTATAATACATATACTGTAGTTCTGGTTGGTACAGGGATACTATATAATATTGGGAATTACTGGTATATACATGTCTGTAGTTCTGGTTGATCCGGGGATACTGTATAATATTGAAATTACTGTTATTAATTCATGTACTGTAGTTCTGGTTGATCCAGGGATACTGTATAATATTGAGAATTACTGGTATTAATACATATACTGTAGTTCTGGTTGGTAAGGGGATACTATAATATTGAGAATTACTGGTATTAATACATATACTGTAGTTCTGGTTGTTACAGGGATACTATATATATTGAGAATTAGTGGTATTAATACATATACTGTAGTTCTGGTTGGTCAGGGATACTATATATATTGAGAATTAGTATTTAAACATGTACTGTAGTTCTGTTGATCCAGGGATACTGTATAATATTGAGAATTACTGGTATTAATACATATACTGTAGTTCTGGTTGGTAAGGGATACTATATAATATTGAGAATTACTGTATTAATACATATACTGTAGTTCTGGTTGGTACAGGATACTTATAATATTGAGAATACTGGTATTAATACACATACTGTAGTTCTGGTTGGTACGAGGATACTACATAAATATTGAGAATTACTGGTATTAATACATATACTGTAGTTCTGGTTGTACAGGGATCTATATAATTGAGAATTACTGGTATTAATACATAACTGTGTTTCTGGTTGTTACAGGGATACTATATAATTTGAGAATTCTGGTATTAATATCAGCTAGGATTGTATATCTGCACAGAAGGAGAGGAAGTTGAGCGTGTGTAGGTCCCCACCTTTAAGACCGTTACTGGCCAATCAGTTTAAGACAGTGACTGGCCAATCAGCACAATCAGGAAGTCTGCAAGTGATTTCTGATTGTTACAGCAGCAGAGAAGGTACGGATCGTGGACACACACACACCAAGGCACCAAAAAAATAGATTGTAATACTTTTATTACAATCTTACCACCAGAGATGGATTAAGATCATATGGGGCCCAAGGCAGGGCCATTATTTAGGGCCCCCTTTTTTGCTACATATATTGTGTGACTGTAATTTTGTTACTGCTTCTGAAGCTGGGCCCCCAGAAGTTTCCTGGGCCTTAGGCAGGTGCCTAGGGTTGCCTTGTGTATAATCCTGCTCTGCTTACCACGTCCAATTGTGACTTACAGGGTAGAGCAACTCAAAACACCATACTACCAAGGCACGCCAATAAGTGAGGAGGCGCCGTAGAAATGACGCAAGTCGTGGGCATACATAATTAAGAGCGGTGTCATAGCACATATATTACGTGTTTCTAAAACGGAAGTTAGGGCTTAATGCAGCCTGCATACATGGAGGATTATCTTGTTAAATTTAGGTTTTGGGAGAATCCATCTTGGCGATCCAGGTCAGTTATGTTTTGCTAAATGTTTAGTGATGAATAGAATGGCAGTTGTGCAACTGATGACTGATTCATCTCCAATCAGAATCTGTTTTTAAATAATGAATTGAGGGTTGCTTGACAATAAATTATATCTGCATTAGCCTGTGTACCCATAAGTCTTATGTGTTTTGAAAATAAAATGTTAAAATTTAAATGGGCATATGTAGGTAAGAAAATGGTTCAGTTCCTCAATATTTTGTTTCATTTCATGAACAGGTTAAGCTAGCAAGTTGCAGAGTAAAGCTGGGTACACATGCACGATCTTTAGAAAATGACAGAAAGAATCTGCAAAAATCTGTCTACAAACAGTCCTGAGCCTTCTCCCTAAGTAATGCATAAGGGGAACTCTAGAGACTGCGATTTCCCTCAGCCATCCCATTCCTATAATTTAGTATATGGAGACTACTGTGGGCGAAGTAAATTTTTGGGCATTTCTGGACAATCCAGAGGCCAATGGGACTGAATGTATCCTCTTTATCGTTAGTGTGTGTACCCACCTTTAGAAATATGCCCTCTCAATGTTTTACATCTAACTCCTATGTTTGCTTACGGATGGTTGATTTCAAGCAAACAGCTACCTGATTGCATTGATCAATATGTTGGCCATCTGCAAGTAGAAATTAAAGCAGGATGGAGATAAATCACCTGGAATAAAATATTGTTTAAAACTGAATGGTAATTTAAAAAATTGATTAATTAGAAAAAAATGTAAAAGCAATATGGAACCTTTTTTATAAACTGCTGTTAGCTAATTACCTATCTGGGGGTTATTAACACTCTGCTTGGAATAAAGACGCAGTGCACATCTATTGGGAAAAATATAGTGTCATTGTAAACTGATGGCAAAGACACTTGATGCAGCCAGAGCAACTGCACATGTGATGTTATATAGGATAGCAGCTCTCAGTGCATTGCCAACCAGTTTAACCATTTCTGGAATTAACGACAGCCATAGCTGGAATAAAAAGTCTTGCAATGGTTACCTTCTTGTCTATATAACATTGTTTTTGAGGCGGCGTGGTTAACTTTTCCATAACCCAAGCAACTTCCCACAAGCATGGCATTAAGTCATAACAGTACATGTGGCAATTTTGCGTTAAAGGTGCAGCAACATAACCAAAAATATGCCTCATCACCTTCTTAAAAAGACGACATCTTGGATATAAAGTAATACAATACTGAATCTTGTAAACACACTATTTTATACAGGACACGCAGCTGCGATTTTTCGGCGTTTGCGTTTTTTTCAAATCATTGGAATCGCAGCAACGCACCAAAAACGTTTTTTTGGGTGCGATGCGATTGCGCTTGCGATTGCGTTCCGCATTTTAAAAACGCAATCACATGCGTTTTCCAATACTTAATGGAAAAAACGCACGCGCAAACGCAACTAAATCGCACATGAAATCCCATGTGATTCCGTGTCCGATTGCGTTTGCATTGCAGTGTCCGTGCCCTAAAGAACAAGACTACTGACAGATAACGGATGTTCCTTTTGCCCCCATGCCTGGCAATGGCTGTGGTAAATAAAACAGTAAATATACATTCAATAATCACAGCAGGTAATAACAGGTATTACATTTAGACCTCATAATGTCCTATTTGAAACCTGTAATTTGGTTGAATAAGTCTTTTACCTCTATACGTCCCCTATCACGCACAACAGTACATGCAGGGTTTTTGCAATGCGCAGCTGTGCATGATATGCTATGCACTACAAACATGTACCCATCTGCGATATATGCAAAAAAGTCATACACCCATGCGTTCCAATAATTGATCGGAGCACAGTGCGATAATGGGAACACTTCAATACCAATGCATTGCCAGGTCCAATCCGAAGTGCATTCGGAACTCAAAAAGTGGGATCTAGCCCTTATCCGCCAAATTAATAAAGATATTTGATAAACACAAGTCCAAATGATGAACAGTTTAGATTACCTATTTTCATTTAACTTATTAAATAGCGAGGAAAATCCTTATTTATATAAAGATCTATTTAACTGTTAATACAGGAAAGCCATCCATGTTTCCAACGTTTTACATTTTCCAATTGCAGGTAGTAGTGATAGAGTTATGTACTAGAGTGAAAAGGAACAGTTCACAGTTTGACTGATACATCCAATCCATATGATATTTAAATTACCCTCAAAATCTCCAAGGTGGAATATGAATCAAATGTCAATCACGAAATCAATTTCGTTCTGTTCAAGGTTAAAACAATTGTCATCTACCTCGCTGGGAAATTTATTTTCCAAACTGTCCACTTTATTAGATGAAATGAAAAAGCTGTTTCTTTTTATGATAGAGATTGACAGTTTACTATATGAAACACTCACAGTAATAGAGTTAAAGGAAAATGGGCTCCAAGGAAGGTTTTACCTTATCACCTTTCATTTCCCCCAATGAGAACCTTTTTATTTCCCTTGTCATTGTCTAATAGAAAAACTAAGAAAGAAATTTAGAATTGCATCCTTCATTTCACGTTTCTTTGGTTCTTAAATAATTCGGCTGCATTGAAATTACCCATGTAAATGCTGAACTTGTCAGTGGAGGAAGAAATGAAACTTAAAAATCCAGCCAAGACAAAAGACAAATAAAAGACTGGAAGGATCATCTGAACAGGAGACAGTGGGCATTCTGGGATAGAATCCTGGGATAGAATAACAAAAGGGACCAGAACAAAAGCTAGAATAAAAAAAAACTAGAGTAAAAAACCACAGGCTGAATTCCTGGAACCCAAATTCTTACTATAGTACAGTATCAGTTTATAATATAATTCTTGTGCTCACTGCCATACTTATATAGTAATATAGCAGTTTTGTTTAGTTCGAGAAAAACATTAACCTAGAATGCTCAATCATGTTACTCACACATAGAGGATGAACAGAACCTGCGAGTTTCATTCCAATTAAATTTAGTATTATTAATTATTATTAGAAATTCACCTTCTTAACACTGAATTGTCGACATAGATTTTAATAAAATTTCCACTAAGTTCCGAAAGTTCTGCCGAAATGCAAATTTTGAAGCCCAAAGGATCATATTATAATCCGCAGTAACGGCAACTTCCGATACCTTGGGCTATTGCACAATTTACGGCCACGGACTTATTGTACGATTGCCTGTTCGTACAATACCATGCATACATTACGATTGTGGCCGTACATTTTACGATAACTATCACGATCGTACATTTACGATCACGGTAAAGACCGTTAAACCCACGTTTATTGCAAAATAGCCACTCTGAGTTTTGCAATGGAAAACAATCCCTTCTTCCATTACACATGCCCTTTTGAAATGGGGTGTTTTTTTTCTTAAAACCATTTCCATACAAAAAAATTCTGTCTATTCATATAAGATGCCTTCTCCACAGTCTTCTGGGAAGGGCATTACAAAGAGAGTGTTGTAAGGAATCATTAATATTTTATACATAGCACTATCAATATGAAACACAACCTGTCATTTGTCTACACTGAATATGACCTACCAACAGAAGGCACCAATCTGTATGCAGTAATACCATGCTCATGGACATATGCCCCATGGTGTTTTCCATCTTAGAGAGCACTGTAAAATATAATATTTATCCCACATCAGGAATAATTCACATTACAGGTCGCTTAACACGGGACACATCTCACTACATGATATGGGCTTCCTCCCATCTGTTTAACACACCTAAACCATATTTTTCTTATCACAATCAGCTGAAGTGCAATTTGCAGACTGCATTGGTTTCTTTGCGGTTGTACATAACATATTTAACAAATAAACGATCAAGATTACTTTGAATTTCCACCAGCAATCAAGGTACTGTATATCTGAGGTATTAAAGGACACTATACTGAAAAAAATACTTTGCCTCATCTTAATCTATAACTGAATACAGCAGTAGCACTTACTCTGATTTGTGTGTGTTGCTGCATGCCTTCAATCCAGTACTCATTTTGTTTAGGACAGTATCCCCCCTCCCTCTTTTAACCACTCCCACTTCTATCCGACCTGATTTTTTTCCCCACAAACCAACTGTCAAGCCTGCACACAGCATACAGCTCCAACTGTCAAAACTCTGTCACCATTCCAGCTACAGTAAAACTACTCACAGAAGAATAGCTTTTGAGAGCAAGGAACTTGATTGACAGCTGAAATATAAGAAGTTTTAGATTGGATATCTAAAGAATATGGGGCAGATCAACAAAAATACGATACAGTGTGGTTAGGAAGAATTATATTTCCATTATGTCAATTTAAAATAGCCTATTTTTCATTATACTGTAGATGCCCTTTAAAAGATCAACTGAACCTGAAGTTTAGCTCTGGTTATACGACTGACTTTCTCAGCATGACTTGTTCAAAAATCTTGTGACAATAAATACCCAGGAATGTCTACAGCAAGGTGCAGGAGACCTCTGCAAGGTGTTGATTGGATTGTCGCTAAGAATGTTCTTAAACTAGTCAGGTGTCAAAACAACATTATATAGGCAGACAATAAATGCAAAACCCCCACATACACCTCTTTTAGGTTCTTTTTTCATTTGATCCAGGGGCATAGCTACCAGGGGAGCAACCCAGGGAACCGGAAGCGAAGGAGGCCCATCTTCTTATTTTTCCTATGACAGATATAGCCTCCTAGAAAACCACCGTGGATGAAGCATGGATAGGGGCCCCATCATAGTTTGTTGGGCCCCAGTGATTTCTAGTTATGCCAATGTTTGAACCAGTCCTCCATTTTGTCTAGGATGGGATAACCAGTTCTTTTCTCCTGTCAGGCCTCTCACCTTATCTGGTGGTATTTGTGTTCTTCTATCATACTTACAGTTTAGACAAATGCCTAGTCCAGATATTCACACGTTTTATCCTTAGCCTCTGTGCTAGTGGGAATGTTCTGTACTCTGTTGTAGGGTTTATAATGACCCCCAGCTTGTGATCATAACGGGGATCGAAGTCAAACTTTAAGTACTGGTGTGTGTTGTTTTTTTCTCTAGTTTACTATTCTCGCTGATTTCAAACAGTCCATAGGGCCATGTGTTGTTTTGTTCATCTTTTTTGTGTAAATCTTATGTTTTGGTCAACAGCACTGATGTGCCCTGTTAAGACTTGTGCTGACTTATACACAAAGCCATCCACATCTGAACCAGTAGCTGGTTCCAATTCTCCTGAATCCAAGCCTGAATGGGATGGAGGGTTGTGTATTGTCTGCTATTTATAATACTGTTTTGACACCTTACACAAATGGTCAGGACACGTGGACATCCTTTAAGTGGTAAAGAAAGTTCATTTCAGGTTAGGAAAGGTTTCTTTCAGTGAGAATGTGAAACTGAAACTGTCTTCCAGCAGATGTGGTAATGGCAATTTATTGAAAGTTTTAAAAGTGGGCTAGAATAGTTTCTAAAACTATAAAATATTGAGAATTACTGATAAAATACATGTACGTGTAGTTCTGGTTGATCCAGGACACTGTATAATATTGAGAATTACTGGTATTAATCACTATACTGTAGTTCTGGTTGGTAAAGGGATACTATATAATATGAGAATTACCGATATTAATACATATCTGTAGTTTCTGGTGGTACAGGATACTATATATTGAGAATTACTGGTATTAATACATATACTGTAGTTCTGGTTGGTACAGGGATACTATATAATATTGAGAATTACTGGTATTAATACATATACTGTAGTTCTGGTTGGTACAGGGATACTATATAAATTGAGAATTACTGGTTTAATACATATACTGTAGTTTCGGGTTGGTACAGGGATACTATATATATTGACAATTACTGGTATTAATACATATACTGTGGTTCTGGTTGGTACAGGATACTATATAATATTGAGAATTACTGGTATTAATACATATACATTAGTTCTGGTTGGTAGAGGGATACTATATAATATTGAGAATTACTGGGTATTATACATATACTGTAGATCTGGTTGGTACAGGAAACTATAATATATATGAGAATTACTGATATTAAATACATATACTGTAGTTCTGGTTGGTACAGGGATACTAATAATATTGAGAATTACGGTATTAATACATATACTGTAGATCTGGTTATCTAGGGATACTTTCCAAAGGACTTTTGGAGTCAGGAAGCAATCTTTTCCCCCCTTTTTAGCTGTTTTTTTGCCTTCATCTGGATCAACTATTAGGTAGGGTTAATGAGTAATCACAAATAGGCATGGGTGGCACTCAAACTGTAATTTATTCAATACAGACCAAACATCTCACAACGTTTGGGGGTACGTGCCCCTTCCTCAGTGATCACCTGAGGAAGGGGGCACGTCCCCCCGAAACGTTGTGAGATGTTTGGTCTGTATTGATAAAATTACAGTTTGGAGTGCCACCCATGCCTATTGTGATTCCTGAATTGAATATCCATTAAGGTTGGATTGTTTGGAGGAGTGAGCACCCACGCTTGGTACGAGTGCAGAGGACACTATTGTTTCTTCGAGGGTTAATGAGTCTATAAAGGTTGGACTGTAAGGATATATTACTTAATTCAACATCCATTACTATGTTACTATGTAACACGGGCAGTTTGATAACACATCTTAGCCACAACACCTTGCATTCAAGATGTCCCTGACACCTTGCTATTTTATTGATTGAGCAACATTCCAGAATAGTTACTGCCAAAAGATTCTGTTCAAGTCTGAATTGAAAAAGCCAGTCGGATGTCCAGTTGATCTAACGGAACACAACAGATATACAATGACCTGGATGAATGGCAAAAGTACATTTCTTGCTTTGATTTTGTAATGAAAGCTTAAAGGGCAAGTCCAGCCCCAAAATGAAAACTTACATACAGGTAAATCACCCCCCAAAACCCTAAATGGTAATAGTTTGAAATCTGAATATATAAGTCTGACCTGAAATCCTGCACAATGTCCAGTTTCCCGTTTCTGCTTCCTGGTTCTTCTAGTTAGCAACTGTCAGTTATGATTTGACAGTTGACATCACAGCCATGACTGAATGTTAATCCCTGTCGCTTTCTTCTGAGCATGCCCAGGCTCAGTACAGGTTTCTAAATGCTCAGTTTCCATGAGGCATCCAGAAGCATAGCAGCCATACAGTATGAATTCATAGGACACACTATGATATATCAACATATTTTAAAGAGGCCATTCTTTCTAAAAGATGTTCTTATGAGGTGGAGTTGTCCTTTAATGAATGTAGTGGTGATGTGAAAAACAAACGAACTTTGCTCTCACAATTTTTAATTTTAGCATTTTATCATACCGCCCAACCATACCAGTTGCAAACCTTGTGATGAAGTAGGTGGGCTTGGGTGGTATTGAGTAGGCACCTCCTCACTACCAAAATTGTGAGGTGATTTTAATATTAACACCAAATAACCCCTGATCCTCAGGATTTGCTCATTACCATGAGTTTTTGGGGAAAAATACATCACCTATTCTTAAATATTTCTTATATTTTGGTAACCTTGTAACAATTCTTATTTTGATGTACCAGCAATATGAGGAGTATTCAATAATTTATAGAGCAAACCACTTCTGTTTTAATAATGTATCTACGTATGCATTATATATATCTGTGTTACTGATCTGAACTCTTCATGGCCACCATCATGGAGGGTACAAGAAATACTCTGTACTGGACCCAAGCTGGCCAGTGAGAACACAAAGACCAAAGGGGCTTGTTTGCAGCTTGAATGTACTGCTGCACTGCTACTGGGGAACAACATTTTCTACATGGGTGAATGTTGCCTTTTATTTAATGGGTGGAGTGGCCTCTACTTAGGTAGTTAGTTTTACAGATCTACTTTCATAAACTTGCACTTGCTGGTCCAGTCTGCCAGGGTGAGGACGTATCGTTTAGATTCTCCCCGGATACTTGGGGATAAAGGGGGAGGGGGGTTGGGATTATTAAACTTGATTTTTTCTTTAATTCTACTGATAGGAGATTGTCTTTAGCTTGCACTTGAGGGAGATCAGCACATCTTGACATGCACTTTAAGGTAATTTTAGTAGAGTCACTTAGCCAGGGAAAGTGTCACAGTCAATATGAGAGTCTATGAGACATTTTTTATAAAGAAGCCTTATGGCTAGTTATGATATGACTCCTTACACTGCTGTATGGGTGATTTGCAGCTGTGGTGGTATTTTATGATTGCATTGTACAATTCTGACCATGGATCTAATGCCAACATAGCTTTATTTTGTGGCCACATGGCATGGCCTTATTCGCAACCATTGCACTATTTTCTGACCACACATGTTATTTTTCACACTGTAAGGAAATTCTGATAATATCTGATAATTATTAATCAAATATTAATATTATATAACCATATTAATATTAATGAGCAGGGTGAAGTACATTACCAGGGTGTACAGAGCACACCCTGTAGGGAGGCAGCCATTTTGTTCCAGAAAAAAAAATTGCATTGCACCTCAATTTGCGACATATGCCTGGGCCAGGGCCAGGATTTCCAACTAGACACACTAGGCCCATGCCTATAGGCAGGGGACAGGTAGAGGAGCTGTCCCTTTCAATCTTGGCCCCTTCTCTTTCGGTGTGGCTTCTTTTAATAAGCCCAGATCTGGTTCTCCTGTCTGCATGCCTCATCGCGCGCACTGTCACTGTCACGCAAGGTTTCATGTCTCCTTGTGTGCGAGATTAATTTTCCTCTCTGCCACTCTGATTTGGACTTAATAAAAGGTGCACAACGAGAAAGAAGGGGCCGGGATTAAGGGAGAAATAGCTTGCTGTGCCTGTATGAAACTTCCTAATACGGCAGTCACTGTGGACAAACTTGATACCAGTCACTGTGGACAAACCACCCACTCTGTGTGTAATTTTCATGTTTTAAAAGTGGCTGCTGTTGGAATTCATGCCACATGTGTCAACTATCACCGTAAGCCACTTGAATAAAAAAGTGAGCCCACCATCCACTGATAATGACCCAAGGAGGCAGTACCATGTTGGGAGAATGACCCAAGAAATGATATTAAAAGTAATGAGGTGGTTTTAACCATAGGATTTTAGGTAGAAGTTATTAAAATCTCCTCATAAAAAGGAATTCTTATGTTTCATGGCATTCTTCCCTTCCTTCTTGGATCAAGGCAACACTACTAGATATGGGATCCTCCCATCTATAAGCAGAAACACTTTATTTTTTTTTATTACTTATTAGCTGTAATACACATTGCAGACTGCACTGATTTATTCACAGCCACACATAACTAATAAAATAATCAATGGAATAGCGAAATTACACCATACTTCTTTTCTTAAGAATAGCCAGGTAGAATTTCTGCTTTTTATGTCCTCACACTTATATTCAAATAAAAGGGTTGTTTTTACATATTTTAAGCTCCCCTTTTATATGTCCAGCTATGAATACACATTCTGCCCTTTCTGCCCTTTCATAGATCTCCTTGTTCTTTTTGTTCTCTTACTGAACTGCATTGGGACAGTATTACAGAAAGTAAACCTAGTTTTGTTTAATTCAGCGAGTTGTTCATTGATAAACCCCCCTCCCTCATGTATTACCTCTGCAATTTGTGTAAAGATTTGTTTTATTTTATTCAAATGATCCAGAAAAAACATTAAAGCCAAATATAATTGGAAAAACGAACCCTAAAGTGACAATAAATTGCAAAGGAAAAAGTCATTCTGTTTAATGGTTTTTTTCCTAAAGATCTGGGTTAATAAGGAAATAAAATATTCTGAATATCTAGGAGGGTTGCCTGGTTTTCTAATTGTTACTGAAGGATAATGCCTGAATCAGAATTCTGCTGTCTTGTTTTAGAGGCAGCTGTACCCCATGCTGTGTTTCATACATAAAACATTAAACCCATATGGCATTTGGGTTCCCGGGTCTCTGGAGGAATTATGTATGCAGCTCCTCTCACTGTGGGGAATGGCATGAAGAAGATACGCAGACCAGGCTAAAAATGATAGGAATACAAAGAAAAGCAATTCTAGTTTTAGCATCCATTTCTTAAACAGCACGTGTATTGTTGGCCTTGTATTTGGCACATTGGTACGTTTAACTGAGACAACATGCTTGCATTTTCACAAAATTGACATTGTTTGTAATCAAATTTGTATTTACTGGTAAAATGTGTAAGTGAATAATGTTGAATGTCAGGGTGTGTTACATGGTAAATTGTGATACAAACAGGAAGTTGATAGATAATCTGATGGTATTTCCAGGTCTCTCTACCCTCTGCTGTCATATTTCTAAAGCTGTATGAATGTGATGAGGGCATGTCATGCGCTATACTACTGTAAACAACACTTTATTGTGGCAAGGTAGATTTTCAATTTCACCAAATCTGAGGTACACCCTGGCTTCTAAAGTCATTCATTTTCTGAATAACAATAAATAACCCCTACCATGTTTCTTTACAATGCCTTCATGTGTAACTTACTGCTGTACTAGCTTATTCGTTCTAAGACTTAACTACAGTTAACTATTTAGACTTAAAATTTAAAAAAAAAAAGAAATGAATGAACCTTATAGCAAAAACCTATAGAAATTGGTGAATCCCAAAAACCTCTGTAGGGTTTTCAAATTATTTTACAGCAGGAAGTTTATCAGAAATGATGTAGGGACTTGGTGACTTAAAAAAGAGACTTTCCAATTTAGCTAACAGATGTTATCCATAAGTTTACTAAGAACGGCTCTGACATGAGATTGGTCTGAGTAAGATTTGTCTTTATGCTATCGTGGCCTGAGTGAAAACGATTGCCTCCAGGTTTAAAAAGCTTCAAAGTATCTGGACTTGGCTGGGACACCCAAGAGTTAGACAGAGCACTAGGAAAAGAATAGGCAGACGAATAGGCCGATATAAAAGGCAGAGAAGGAGAACTTAATTAGACAAATCAGAGTCAAAGGGAGCAAAGGTCATACACAACCAGGGAATACGGTATCAGAGGGTTAGATGGGGTGGGGTCAACAATCAATCAGAGGTCAGTTCAGGCACTAGAGGATCAGAGTCTATCTTTAGGATGAAGCCTTGCGCGAAACGCATCTGAGCTGGAGCACAAGGTTGGACACTCTACCTTTGTTCCCTCTATTAGCTTTACTTGACACATCCACAGACGCTTTGGTCTACCGTGTCCCACAAGTTATCTTGGTGGAAACTCTGCTTCAATACTATGTGGGCCTGTTGTGTGTGTAGTACGGTTTAAATTGTTGAGATGGAGGTTGTTAAATATTAAATGTTTTTAAGTACATTTCACTGTTTTTGATTTATGCTGGTACTAAATAAAGATATAAAATTTCTATATCACAGTGCACCTTAGGGTCTTTTTCTTCTTTTTGGTTTGTTGTACAATATTTATTATTTACCCTTATGGCGGCACATAAAAAAAGTTTTTTCCCCATGATTAGACTTATTTGGTAGTTGCACAGCTATACACTTTCAGGGCGATTTTACTCTGGGTAAATCTCCCAAATGCAATTCAATATGTGTTTGCACTGATATTAGCGGCATTAAAATTGTAATAAATCGCGAGTGCCAGATGCGCAGGGTGTATTTTACAAAACCCTGAGCATGTAGCACTAATATGGTTAAGGTCGTGCTAACCAGTAGTGAATCGGTGAGCGTGACTCCAATAATTGCCCAGCGCCTCTGAGTAAATCACATTCTGTTTAAGAGGATGAAGTCAATAACTGGCAAGAAGTTCAGCAACAGAATATCAGGAAAATATAATACACCACTAGCTGACAGGAACTAAATGCTATTGGGCACAGGGAAGATTGGCCAATTCACAATCCCCTTCTCATAGCCTAGCCAACAGCATTAGCTGAAAGAGGGAAAGATGAAGCCCCTATGTGGTGCTGAGATGTCAGCAGTGAGGGAGTGAGAAACCCTGTTAAGTGGGCCCAGGACAAATCGTCAGTGAAAATCCCCGAAGAGGGCTAAGAAGCAAATGTCCCGGGTAACGCTGACTTGGGTGTCCTGACTGATCATTAGGGAAGTGCATTTTTTAATGGAAAGGTATTAGGTTGTAGTGTAATCCTTCTTCTATTTCATGGATCTCTAAGTTGTACTCTTGTTATTTTCTATATTAACTATACTATATAATATAACTGTCATCACGTAAATATTAACTGTTTAAATTTACCTTGCTTTCTACTTCTACATCACGTCTCAGTCATAACTGCACTGCTGCCGGTCCGGCCCCTTTTGCAGAAGCGCCAAGGAAGTGCTGGTAGTAAGTTTATTTAGAAGCCTGCTATAGATACATAGATTTACATGTTCTGAGTGTTGATCTCAATTTTAGTTTTGGGGGTGGAATGTGCCCTTTAAAAATACTAACATTATTTGTACTATACATTTATCATAAAGAAAACTAATGTTCATTTGAAGTAGCCCTATACTGAAGCTACCCAGCATGCCGTCAGAATAGAATGCCCAGCTGTACATGTTTTTCAGATAGCAACAAAGCTGTATAGTGAATCAATAATGGAAACTGTCAGATACACCTGTCCTACTGACTCAGGCATCTGTGCTCCGTTGGGATACCTTGAATAGATGCTGCAAGCACTGGTTTAAAAAAATCATACCACATAATGCAAAATAACAATAAAGAGAGGCTCCTTAGGCTGTTGCAATTAATATTTCAAGATTTTCCCTCAGCTACCTCCCTGGACCTTTTATTAACAAACCATAGTGTCTCCCTTTATGTGCTTTTACCGACTGAAACCTTTGTATAGGGGTAGCCAATAGAATTACCTTATCCTTCAGTCCTCAGGTAGATACGGGCCAAGACACAACAGAGTGTTGTCAATAAATATTCATCTTTCACACACCGGCCTCTGTGTTTGAAAAATGGCTTAAGTGATTCTAATTGTCTACAACCAGAAACAAACAATCCCTCCAACTGTACAGGCACAATCAATCTTATAAACATGTAGCCATGCTCTCACAATTAAACGGCTTTCCTAGCACAACATCGATTAACCACTCAGCAAGCTCTGGGCTCTGCAATGTGTTTTGGATGAACGTCATAGTTAAAAACTTTTACTTTAACTTCTAGGAAACTTACTCCAGTATTGTCCTCATTAGCCCTTCACAGAAGGTGTTGTCTACCTATTGTCTACCTATTCAGGTGCTTTAAAGGGCATTTCCACCCAAAAAAAATTTTACACACATAAAACTAGGACCCCCAAAAACCCCAAGATCAGAATACTTGGTCTCCAGTGTTCCTGATCAGCGATTCCTTCAGTACATATAAATGGCTGCATAATATAGGCCCTGGATACATTAAAGAGTTGTTGCAACCTATTTGCTCCCCCGCAACCGAGATATCAGCAGGTTCAAACCTAGTCATCCCCAGAGTCCACTACATCCATTGGTCCCAGAGTCTTCTATCATGGCCACACAGGGGTGTTTCTAGGGATTTTGGCACCTGAAACAACTTTTGATGGCGTCTATAGGCAGGGGTTATGTGGGCATGGCTTCACTGGAGAAATAGGGATGGCTTGTGGCGGTGATGTGGTACGCTGACTAACACTGGTTACCATCACTGCACTATATGTACAATGAATATACAAGCATGCACCTGTTGTTTATTTCCCCAAAAGCATGTGTAAGTCAAATGTTTGTCTGTGGAATTGCCTAACACTGATTGGTAACTGGAGGGCACTAAACACTGACAGGTAAAACTGGAGGGCTGACAACACTGACTGGTGAACTAGAGAGTGACCTAAACACTGACTGGGAACTTGGGGCTGACTAAACACTGACAGGTGAACTGGAGGTTGACTTAAAACTGACAGGTAAACTGGAGGGTTGAACTTAACACTGGCTGGTAAACTGGAGGGTTGACTTACACTGACTGGTGAACTGGGGTTGACTTAACTGGTGAACTGGAGGGTTGACTTAACACTGGTGAACTGGAGGGTCAGCTTAACACTAGACTGGTGAACGGGAGAGTGGACTTAAACAGTTGAACTGGAGGGGTGGCTTAACACCTGACTGGTGACTGGAGTGTTGACTTAACACTGGTGAACTGGAGGGTTGACTTAACACTGGCTAGTGGGACACAGTTGACTGTTGCCAACAGTGATTGGTACACAAGTGCCCACAGTGATGGCCACAAGTCTATGGAACTTACCCCACGTCAGCCAGAACTTGCCCATCCCCAGGGTTTAAATCCAGACTGAAACACAACCTGTTTCAGGCATTTGCAGACCTGTAGATTGCATCCTCTGTGACAAAATTCAACCTACCACCAATTACTTAAGCGATTTAAGTCCCTTGGAGAAACACGCTATAGAAAGTAATTAAATAATTTATTAAGGAATTCAATGTGTCACACACTCCCCTACAAAATTAGATGTCGTCCGACATCTCTAACGGTACCCAACTAAAGATTTTGCAATCTGATATACTATATATAACATTTTTATGACACCAAGATATAGTCTATCTACTAGTTTTAGCAATCATTCCTAGCAATAAAGTTGACTATCTTCATATTGCACAGCTCTAAATCTAGTTCATTCCTAATAGGTCTGAATGAATTGGGGTTGGTAAACTTGAAATGATTGGCCCACAGTCATTAGTTGATCATCTTAATTGGCATTGGATGATATGGATAAAACATCTCATTAGAATGTGCTTTGATCATCAGTTTTCATGCAGTACATTTTCCTGCTGCTGTTACTCTCTCAATGTTTGTTATGGACATTTCATCCATAAAATTGTCATCACTGATATCTCTCATCACCGAGAACTGATATCTCTTGGTCATGGGTATCACATGTTCAATGGTTCTATCCTCCACGGATGCTTGAGGTGGTTAATACTGGCTGGTATTAGTACAAACATCATCCTCATCAACTTTTTAGCTTGTCTCTGTCATTATTTGTTTTTGCTTGGGTGCTGCTTTTGGCTGTATCCAAGGGTAAGTGATCACAAGTAACACAAATTACAATGCATAGTTCTTGATCTTCATCTTCCTTGTTCAGGCTGGATCTCATAGACAGAGTTCTATTTCCCAGTTGACGGATCACAACATGGATGTTTTCTTCCCAACGGTTACAAAGCTTCCAGTGCCTCCTCTAGGTGCATATTTCTAACAAGGACATGATCACCAGGACACAATAATGAGTCTTCTACTTTGCATCACAATATTTTTTACCTCTTCTTCTGACTTTTTTACATGTTCTTGTGCTATGTCATGTGCATCCTCATTCTTGTTTCCATTTCTCTACATTGATTGAAGGTCTAATTTTCCTGTTCCTGAGGTGAGACCAAACAAAGCTCTATAGGTAAATGTGGAGATCTTCCGAATAATAAGTAAAAAGGAGAAAATCCTGTCACTTCATATTTTGTGCAGTTATATGCATAATAAGTTTATTCATGGGCCTCTTTCCAATTTCTCTTCTTTGTCTCAATTAGAGTCTTTACGTATTTGTAGTATTGTCCGGTTAAATCGTTCAAGTTGTCCATTTTCTTGCGGGTGGTATGGAGTTGTTCTTGATCCTAGTGGCCACAGTTTCTTTTCGCTGGGAAAGTTGATTCGGAACTTGCCACCTTGATCGTGATGTATCTACATTGGCAACTTAAACTTCAGGGCATAATCGTTTAAATTTCGATCAGCAACTGTTTTTGCAGACTTGTTGTGGTGGGGTAAGCCTGAGCAAAACGAGTGAAGTGGTCAACAATGACTAAAATATATTTATACCCAATCTTTGACACAAGTTCAATTGGCTGTTGGTAACAATATTAATAAGTGGTGCCGTATCTCTTTAGTGTTTCTTTGTTTTAGACAGGTACAAGTCTTTGCACCATAATGTTCATTTCCTTCTACATATAAGGCCAAAAGAATCTATCTCTGATCAGTGATGTTGTTCGATCATAACCTTGGTGGCCCATCTTGTCATGTAACTCTTCAACACATGGCTATATATTTTTTAATTATTACAAGTGTAATTTCTTGTCTTCTGTAAAAAATACCTCTGTCATCTATGTGAAGTTTTTCCCATAGTTAGTGTAGTTTAACACTTGCTTTGCTTATTGACCTTCAAATTTATGTCCTGATGGTTTTATATTCTTCTGCTTGCACTCATCCTGGACCAATTCCCTTGTCATCTTGCTGTGCTCATTGAATCTCAGCAATAGAAAATGGTTTTGTACATCCCTTCACTTACTGCTGTATCTTAGGTGGATAATAGATATGGTCAAACCCATGGCACACTGGAATCTTGATTCTCAACCTTGGATGTTGTCTGCACACATCTGATACAATTCTTCAACACATTGTTCCATCATCGCCTCAACATCTACAGCATTCTTGATAGGCTATCTGCATCCACATTCTTTACCAGGCAGGCCGATAACGAATTGTAAAAGGAAAGTCTGCCAGTTCTGCGACCCATCTGTATAAGTGGATTATTGTCAAACACCATAAATGTGGGTGCATAATACAGGTATCTTGAAACTTTCCTAGTTGGTACAGGGATACTATATAATATTGAGAATTACTGGTATTATTACATATATCCATTATGTTCCATTGCCAGATGCAGGCTCTGTAAGGTGAAGCACACGCCCCTTTATCTTCTGCTTCTATGACCCGAACTCCCATGTTGTGCGCCACTTTGTGGCAGAAATTCAGTATTGCAAGAAGGAGGATTTATTATTTGTCCTTCTGAATTTCAAAATGTTGGGAGGTAATTAATTAAATCCTGTATTACCGTACATATTAATGTAAGATGGTGCATTTGCCATTTAGAATTGCTTAAGCTGCTTACACTATAAAATAAGATTTTAATAGATAAGTAGTAGAAAACCATTACATCTAGAGTCAGTAAGATATTATCTTGTCTATAAAGGCGTGGAGTACTATTTATCATTCCCTCTCTTAAGCATATGCGCATATAGTGCAAGCTCCGTTTAATTGAAGAACGGGAGGTAAGACATTGCTCCTTTATCTACCGTTCTTCAACTACACTGAAAAACCCAAACTCACTTTTTGCAATGGAGAGATACCTTTGAAACCCATCAAATGGTTGTTCACTAATAGATCTTTCCTGAGAAAACATGGACATCCTTTAAGATAATATAAAAATTAGTTATCAAAAGCTCCCCAACCTTCCTGGACTGACAAGTTATGTCCTAGGGTCAGGTGCTTGTGTGGACTAGGGGCATGGCGTGGGAGTCTTAGGTAGAGCTCTGATGAAGTTTTCAATACATAAAACGCCTCAGGTGTGGTCGTGTTCAGTATGTATATTTGGATTTAATAAAGTATACCTAGAGTATCTGGGGTTTCCGGGTTGCACAGTCCTTTGCTTCATGTTTTGAGTTCTGTGAGGCAGGGCTTAGACAGAGTTGAAAGGACAACTGTATTGTCCAAACTTTCCCCCGCTCAGTCTGGGATGTATCCAATGGGTAAAATTGCCGGAAGGGGGGTGTAACAACATCACTATAATTATCCTTGAAAAAGGGTGCCAACAGCCCTGCCCATTACTCGCCTGGGCCGCATCCCTTCCAGACCAAGATGGGGAGTATAGTTTTCATCATCATTAATTAAGTATCCCTTATGAGGATTTCCTGATGTTTTGTCCTCCTGATCATGTCATAAATGGGAAGGTATCATTGGTGCAGTGAAAGAACTGAACCTGATAGATGTATAGTATGTTTTATTAACCCTTTACATCTGTTTTACAAAATTACTTCTCTGCTATATTCTGTATTTAAACATTGGCAAATATTGAATGGTCCTTGTCTAGAACATAGATAACTAAGCAGACCTGTATTTCCATGGCCATTGATGTCATAGGTGGGAGTGGGCACATTTATAATAATAATAAACAAAGTAAAAACTGGGTGTGAAATCCAGTGGATGTGGTACAATGTGCAGCAAGAAGACTTGAATGGCAGATTTTTATTGCAAGTCCAGGAAACTCCCCTGAAAAATGTAGTGTGTAAAGAAAAAAGATGTGATATATTTATAAACCTAGCGCAGGCTGTAAAAGGTCAGGTTAACTTGAATCGTGGTAGCGAGCAAAGGGTATTTTTACTCTGCTAGTCGAAAGGAAATCCCTCAACAGATGTGCAGTCAGATATCTGTGTTGATATGCTAAAAGTAGGCAAAAACTTGATCCTCACTAAAGAACAAACGCAGACTGCCTGAGCTGCTATAGATACTCTGGGTAAGAGTGAGAGGGGCTCAAACACGAATAGCTCAGCTGACGCCATAAAACCAGGTTTAACCCCTACCAGGCACTTGACACTGTGTAACATATTCTTATTTCTTACTGTTTAGACTTGATTCCTCTGACACTTGTTTGGAATACTGACTGTATGTTTTCTTTATGGGGGTGGGGGCTGGATCTGTAGCCATAAGCGCCTACTGAGATCTAGAACTACATACTGAGGTCTATCAAGGAGTAAATAAGTTGTGGTTAAAGAGAAGATTAGATTAATAAAATGGAAGATAAAGAGTTTTTACAAGCTGAAATATACACATTTACACATTTCAAGAAATTATATTATAATTTTTGCCCTGGTATTATTTAAAATAATAATGCACAGAAGAATGAAAACACGTGACCAAGTAATCTAGCTATGACATGCTATATGCACTGCATCTCCACTGATAATACCCCCTTTTTTCTATTCAGTTTTATTGAAGAACGGTTAGTAAAGGAGCTGTGTCTTACCGCCCGTTCTTCAATAAAACCTTCAGCAGCCGGGAATGAAGGGACGGAATTTTCCAAACGCTCACTCCTCCACTGCTTCATCTGACAGGTCCCGACGGACTCTGTACTATATGCGCGTGCATAGACTACTAAGTCTGTCAGATGAAGCGGTGGAGGAATGAGCGATCGGTAAGTTCCTTCCCTTCCTTCCCGGCTCCTGAAGGTTTTATTAAAGAACGGGAGGTAAGACACAGCTCCTTTACCTCCCGTTCTTCAATAAAACTGAATAGAAAAAAGGGGGTATTATCAGTGGAGATACAGTGCATATAGCATGTCATAGCTAGATTACTTGGTCACGTGTTTTCATTCTTCTATGCATTATTATTTTAAATAATACCAGGGCAAAAATTATAATATAATTTCTTGAAATGTGTAAAATGAGTTTTTACCAGTGGAGATACCCTTTACTATATACTATATTTGCACTAACTCCTTACTTAACCCTTTCTATATATACATAGACACACACACTGAGCCTCCTGGATTTTTGCATTCGTCCTACACATATAAATGTGGATCAATTAAGATAAGTTAGGCTGAGGCCACACTGTAACATGCTCCCGCGTGCACTGAAGTGCACGTTCCCAGTGGGCAAGAGCACGTTGCCCTGTGTGTGAGTTTGCAATCGCCCAATGTTTTGCAATCAGATCACGTGATTGCACAAAAAAATGCAGATTGCACGCACAGCGCACGCTAGTGTGGCCACATCAATTGGGCCACACTATTGTGTGCTTTTAAAAGCACAATCGGATCACAATTGGGATCGAATCATGCTTAAAAGCGCTTAAGTGTGACCTAGCTCTTAAAGGAGATGTAAAAGCTGAAAAATAGCCAGAAAAAACCTTATAGTAAAAGGGTCACCTGACATCACTGTATGGGCTAATTTTTATATGCAGTCTTACTTCTGTTATATCAGTCTCCCACAAATCATTACAACCAAAAAAAGTTAGACTGACAAGGTGAAGGAATTAAATGGAACTGCCCAGATGTCATATTTATGCCATAGTTAAATGAAACCAGCAGTACATACGCAACATAATTAAGACACAAAGTACATCCTTCTTTTACCAAGCTGTAAAATCGCTGTGTAAAAAATAATGACCGTCGTGTAAAATAACAATTGCACCATTGTTGCGGTAAAAATCATTATTTATAAATACCAAAATATGTAATATACTGTGGCTGAACGATCCTGGTTTGCCCACAAATTTGATCAAACATTTTGGATAATTTTGGCCAATTGTATGGTCATGTGATCGGTCATGGTGAAATATTAGCGGTTTCTTGTGTTTCCCTCTGGCAGACGGACAATCAGTTTATTTATCAGTAGTATGTTGGTCTGAACAATAGAGGTAAAATTACTTAGGAACCAGATGAAATATAAAATCAAGTGACACACCACTTGACTCAGACAAATATGGGCACCTTGGAAGTTGTCAGTAGAGCTGATTTAAAACAGCTGATCGTGGAGGGGATGGGTCAGGGGCCCAGCCTCCAATTTCGTGGGGGACAGGGCCCCTTCAGTTATGCCCCTGTGTTAACCTCATAAAAAACTTTGACATCATTGTGCTCTCTCACTCTAAATAAAAACAACAGATTTCAGGGAGATTGTATATAATTTCAGGGAGACTCCCTAAACGTCATGGAGAGATGGGATGCCTGCATGTGTGTCTGACTGTTTTTATGGGTGTGTTTCTGTTGTGATGCATGCATTTGTATACATGTGCGTGTCTGTATGCATGGATTATGCATTTATCTTGGGGTGGGGGTCTGGGGCTTTAGGGGGTAGGTATCCTCCCTGAAATATGTGGGCACCCTCCCTGAAATGAATTTTGGCATGGTGGGATGTCTGGTATCTATACATTTTTGCACTTGTGTGTATAGCTTTAGCTTGGCATGCTAGTGTATCTGTATGCGTGTGTTTAATTATGTATGCATATGTGCCATCTTGTATTCGTGTGTGCCATTGTGTATGCGTGGGCATCTTGTATTTTTCAGTCTGTATTGTGGGTATATTTACCAGTTCACTAGCCCTCCAATTCACCAGCCAGTATAATGACAGCCCAACAGCCAGTGTTAAGTCAACACCCACTTCCAAAAACATGGCCATATCCACTTTCCCAATGAAGCCACAACCACTTTTTCCACAGCCCCTGTTTGCCTATATGCACCATTCAAAAGTTGTTTCAGGTGCCAAAAAGCCTAGGAACACCCCTGCTACCACTGCTAATGAACTGGAGGTCTGGCAACACTGGCTATTGAAATGGAGGGATGACTAACTGTGGCTAATAAACTGGATGACTGGCAACATTGGCTTATAAAATGGAGGGCTGACTAACTCAGGAAATAGGGGGGCGCAACACTAACTAATGAACTGGAGGGCTGGAAACACTGGGTAATAAACTGGAGGGCTGGCAACACTGGCCAATGAACTGGAGGACTGACTAACTCTGACTAATGAACTGGAGGGTTTGCAACACTAGTTAATGAACTGGAGGGCTGAGTAACACTGGCTAACAAACTGGAGGGCCAATTAACACTGCCAATGAACTGAAGGTCTGACTAACACTGCTAATAAACTGGAGGGCTTACTAACTCTGGCTATTGAACTAGAGGGTGGACAACACTGGCTAATTAACTGGATGGATGACTAACACTGCTAATAAATTCCCCCGATGTTAAGTCCCCGCCCTCTGCTTGCATGAAACTGCAAGCAGGGGGCAGGACTGGCAGCCGCATCCGTGATTGGCTGAGAGGCGCGGCTGTACTGAACGTCGGTGGAAACAGGCAATGTACTTACTTAGATTGGGAGAGTTTTGCTGCAAATAACTATGGTGGGTGGGGTTGGAATCCCTACATTACAGAAAAGGGGATTAGAGCTAGGGGGAGGGAGAGAGAAACTGGAGGGGGGAGGGCTGCACTGAGCATGTCATTTTTCTCCCGGAGGAGAGACAGGAGTCCTATATGGACTCGGCCAGGCTCCTGGTGTTCACTTTTTTGGACTTTGGAGGGACATTGCAGGGCAGTCATTTGGAGCAGTGATGTACGGTAAGTAGTGGGTTAAATTGTAGTTGGGGGAGTGGACATGCCCTTTAATCATACAGCAATATTGCCTCTGGCCCACATTTCTATTACAGCTGAAAAAGGCAATAAAAGATTTGAACACAATAGTTGTTTTTATCAAAACTCCTTACAGACATTAAAGTACCGTAAAAAGTGAGTATTCTCAGTATCTGTTCATATAACGCTATAGTAAACAATTTAAAGGGTAGAATAAAGACATTTGCCTGTCATCTTAGAGTTTATCCAGGGGAAAAAAATCTTCTAAAACCCCCATATTATTTTCTCCAGAGGTAGAAAAATATCTTTCTCATCTTCTGGAAAAATATTGCCCAGTTATTATTGGGGGAAAAAATGTTTTCATCTTGTGCAATGTTAAGGTTGGACTTGTTAAACATATGTTTTTATTCAAACTCAATTACTGTTACAATACCCATATGTCCTCAGAGGCAATGTGCTGTAAAGCCAATCTTTAATTAGTACAGAGTGAGTATATCTAGGGGTGATCCTATTGTTTGTGGCACCTGAAACACCTTAGGAATGTGCCTATAGGCAAACGGTGCAGGGCACAGCTTCACAAGGAAAAGTTGGTGCGGCTTGTGGAGGTGGGTGTGGTGGGCAGATGTAACACTGGCTGGAGGGCTGACTTTACACTGACTGGTGAACTGGAATGCGGACGTACCACTGAATGGTGAACTAGAGGGCTGACGTACCACTGAATGGTGAACTAGAGGGCTGATGTAACACTGATTGGGAACTGGAGAGCTGGCTCAACACTGATTGGTGAACTGGAGGGGTGACTTAACATTGACAGGTTAACTAGAGGGCTGACTTTATACTGGCTGGTGGACTAGTAAATATAAGTGCCCACAACACAGACTGGTACATATAAGATTATCTTATGCCCAGCCCACATAGATTGGTACATATAAGATGCCCAGATGAAGGATGAATATGCCACCCCGAAACGTTGGATTGCATTGTGTCTGAATAAACTATAGGGATATGTCCCCTTATATTACCTGTTCATCCGAGTAGCGTTCTGGTTCTTCTTTTGTTCTGCAGTGACAGTTGTCCCTTTGAAAATGGCTTTGAATGGAGCAGCACCTGCGAAAACTAGCAGATGTGTGAGTGTTCCTATCCATTATTGTTTTATACTCAACCCGCACAGACATGTAAATATAAGATGCCCTCATGCCCAGCCCACACAGACTTGTAAATATAAGATGTCCTTAAGCCCAGCACACACAGACTGGTACATATAAGATGCCCTCGTGCCCTGCCCACACAGATTGGTACATATAGCAAATCCTCATGCCCAGCCCACACAGATTGGTACATAAAGGATGCCCTCATGACCCATGATGAGCAGAAAAGGGCCTAAGTGGCTGCATGATTAGTTCAGTTGCCTGTCTGCATCACAGATGGACTCTTTTTCAGCAACTCCCTGTGCTTGGGCTCCATCCTTGCCTGGAGGAAGCAGAATAAGCTAACTATGGCTGCCCCCTCTTCCCCTGAAAGTACAGTATGGGGATTTGTATGTATGTACAGTATGTGAGTATGAGAATTTGCCTTGAATCCTTCTTATTCCCTCTCTTTATTACCTTCCCCCTGGAAAGTCTCAATAGTCGGCATTCTAGAATGGCAGCAGCAGTTAGTGCAGGGCAGTATTTTGTTTTCCTACTCTGTACTAACTGCCACCTTTCTAGTGGACCACAGGGGCACGATATGAGCAAACGTTTCAGTTTGCTTCATGGTAGACATGCCCCTGATAGTGGGATCCCTCTTGTAGTGGGTTATAGGCGTGTACTGGCCATCAATGAAATACCGATTGGAAGGACAGGACTGTTTTCCAGTAGCTGCGTGGTATGTGGCACCCTAGTTCTTTGCCTAAGTGGCCTATGACTAAAAACTGTTTTGGGGTGAGACAGATATGCGGTTATGTTTCTTAACTCTCTCTTCTGAAGCCTTTTACCAAATGGTTTATTACTGTGCAAGGTAAAATGTAATATTACCAATTCGCTTCAAATTGCACATTATTAATTAGCTACAGTGCAACTAGTAAAAAGGTCACCAAAGTTTTTTGGGGATGGGATATTAAGAGAGGCAGGCAGAAGGACAGATTAGTTGTTATCCACAAGTGCAGAGTTGCCAACTGTTCACAGATCACCCCCAACCATTCTGATTTCGGTAAGAGAGGCTCATGCACCCTAACATGCTCCTTCCATCTGCCCCCCCCCCCATTTTTTTTAATACGTTCTGTAGCTGAGTATAGTTCCCAGAGCAGACAACTACAGGGCAAAATATAATTAAAAGGGTCACATTGATTTCAAGCTGATCCCATTTCAGCTGGATGCATTCCGACACAGCCTTGCTTGTTCATACAGCTTTAAAAGGATGGTGGAGTCTACTATAAGGAACACCTAAGAGGAAAGTAAGTATGCAGTCTTTAGGTTTATTAGGGTAGAGAAGGTAAGTATAAAGGTTTATATGGGGGAGAACATGCCAATGAACCCTGCACCCTGCCAACAAACGTGCCATTACCATTTCTAAAAGGTTCAAAAAAGTAGAAGAAGCTGGACATACCACACTTTTATTGTAACGTTTCAGTACTCACAGGTACCTTCCCACTGACAAACTTATATAAGTTTGTCTGAGGTCTCCAATTCTCCACACTAGTTAAGGATATATAAAAATCCTTTCATGGTACCTTCTAAATGAACCCTAAATCAAATCTCTAGATACAATTTCTGAGACGTTATTGCTAGAAAACTTACTATTTTCAGCCATGTGACCAGCTTGTAGTCTTGTGACCAGAGCCTCTGCCTGCATTAATAGGCTACCCATCACAACTGTCAATTTTTTAAACAATTCTGTCCAGGTCCTCTTTTGCACTGCATTAAAACTGAACATGCTTCTTATCTGGGGTGGAGGGGCAGGGTAGAGGTCAGGTGATGGCCCTGCTCTCCGGTTGCTCAACATTGCGGAACCTGACCGGACTACAACAGAAAGCGTGCGCCCAGTTATTCGGGGGTTCGGTTCTGACCTGGTGGATAAATGAAAACCAACCCTACCGGTGGACTAGAAGCATACACGGGCAGCTTGTCAGTCTGGGGTTCAGTGAAGACCTGGTAGATCAAATAACGCCAACCCGACCAGACTACAATCACACACTGGTGGCCGGTCAGTCGTTGGTTCAGATTAATGAACGCTGACCCGATCAGACTATATACACGTGGGTGACCAGGGTTTGTCTCAAAAATGGTGGATCGATGAATGTAGACCCAACCAGACTACAACGCCGACCTGACCAGACTAGATACACGTGGGTGGCCAGGGTTCGGCTCCGAACTGGTGGACCACCCGAACATCGGCCTGACCGGACTACAACCCGCATGTGGTTGTAGTCAGGACGCATGGGAGGTCTTTAAGCAGGTCAGAACCGTACCCCCGGCTTACCGGCTACCTGCATGTGGTGGTATTCTGGTCGGGTTAGCTTTCCTTAATCCTCCAGGACGGCACCGAACCCCCGACTGTCTGTCGTCATCCCCCCCGTGTGGTTGTAGTCTGGTCAGGTCGACGTTCATCAATCAAGCAGGTCAGCAGCTCCAAACCACCGACTGGCCTGCATGTGGTTGTAGTCCGGTCAGGTTGGCTTTCGTTGATCTACCAGGTTGAAACCAAACCCCCAAGTGGTTTGCAATATTATATCAAACTGAGAGGCTGACTGCGTGTGCTTGTATTCCGGTCGGCGTTTATCAATCAAGCAGGTAGGCACCGAACCACAGACTGAATGACCACCCAGGTGTGGTTTTAGACTGTTCAGGTTGGTGTTCATTTACCACCTGGTCAGCACCAAACCTCCGACGGCTTGTGTGCGGTTGTAGTCCGGTCAGGTCTGCGTTCGTCGATCTACCAGGTTGGAACCGAACCACTGAAAGGGTTGCAATATTACATCAATCTATTTTGACTAATCTGTCAGTAGAATCTGCATCTCTGAATAATTTTAAGTATGTGGCAACTACTGCAAGATGTTAATGAAAAGGAGCAAACTTTATTCTCAAAGTTATAAATTTAATATGGGCTTGTAAATACAACTAAAGGGTGGCTAAAGCAGTGGATAAATATATAGAAGGGGTGAACAATTACACAAGTCACTAGCACAAAATTACATTATCTCTTTATTTGTAATTAATATACTGTACACCAATCAATTAAAATCAGACAGCCCAACACCAATGATTCATTGCCTAGAAATTGCTAAACAAAGCCATATATTACTTGTAGTAGAAAGCAGGTCGGAATTTTACCTAGCACTCTGGAAATCTCTAGAAAATGATGTAACTCTAAGGATGTTGTCATATAACTTTTACACACAAAATTCTAGTGAACTCTGTATAAATGCCATATAAAGGTTGACATTTAATAGTCAAAGTCTAATTTGTTTGGGCTTGTTTAGTAACCAAAGACATTTCACCACTAATGAAGTGGTTTCCTCGGTTCAACTGATTGGTAGGAACATTCCCCAGCATATTTATAGATGTACTGTATACATTAACATACTGTAAATGAAGGTCCAGTTAAAATTGTGTGAGGATAAGTAGTAGTAGTAGTTAGATCTTTAATTACTAAGGAAGTCTAGTTGGATTTGACCTACTGTAATATTGTTAGATATATACGGACCTGGATGAACACAGACAAATAAAGGTTGCTTTAAAAGAGACTTATATGTTTTATCACCAATACTTATACAGTATTACCGGGTTTTATTTTAGCTCACCTGTGTATTCCTTTTGCCATTTCTGCTTTTAATGGAATAGCAAGTATACAATATTGACTTTTAAAGATAAGGCACATGTTTCCTGTCTAAAACTTCCCAAATGTAATTCAGTTTTCAGTTACTTAACTTTGTTAACTTGGAAAGAGTGGTGGGGTAAAACTTATGTTGTCAAAAGTCCCATCCCCTACACCATCTGTCTAATTGCTGCTAAAGGAAAATGAAGTTGATCTGCACATGCCCAATGACTGTATTGCATCCAGTAACTGCTCAACTTTGTAGTTGTAAGATTGAGTCAGCAATCCTGGGTTCAGGCTTGTTGCTTTATCTCAGCCAACATTAATATTTTTGCAGGTTAGTTCGCCTTTAATTCAAGGTAAGTGTTTCACTAATTAAAGTGTTGTTAATTTACAGAGGAACTGGGAATTGTAAGCTGAAAATACAATTTATTATGCCATTATGTTTAGTAACCACTGAAAGATTTGCAGCATAACTATGACATAGCTCTTCTGGCATTATACCATGAACACAAGTACTGAAAGATTATATTTACCCGCCTGCTAGGACATTCTACAACTACATGCAGAAATTTCCAGAAAATGAAGAGAATAAAGAACATTACATACGCAAGAAATTAGGTTACTAATGAGATTGGTCATTGCACATAAATTAGAACTGACATAGTCTTCACAAAACTCTGAAGTTGCTGTCGCTCTTAGGTGCAATGGCATTTCCAATTCAGTAGCATTATAGTGGGTCTCAGTGCATCTTGTTTACTTTGCAGAACTTTAACCCCAGGCATCGGCTGGCATTAGCTGGTGTGGGAACGTTTTGCGAAAACCTGCACAGCTGGCACTTAGCATTATTACGGTACATCTGTTACCATGACTTTAAGACCTAATTTTAGAGTTGCAACACTTGGCAACCAGCCTTATGGTATAGAATGAAACACATCTTTTGTAGGGATTTACTTGCCTGTCTTAGAAAAACACCTACAAACTTTAGGAGCCAAAACATCCTACAGTATCATAAAGTCTCTAGCATTAGTATATATAGTTATTTCCCAACTCTGTCACATGCTTCATTCAAAGACCAGCCTTACATCCTTACATCAAGATTCTGTGCTGAGGTAATTACGTCTCACCCCTCTCAGTTCAGATTCATAAGGGGAACACCGGAATGTTTAGAAATAGGCAAGAAACCCCAGACTGTCACCAGTCAAGTGTTAAGTGTTCAAAGGGCTGCACATGCAAAAGCTATATTTATGCCTTCAAATTGTTCTACAGCAAATGAACCACAGTTAGAACAGTCTAGAGACAGGGCTAAGGTTGCAGAGCCATAAATTCATCTCTGAGACAGCCAGTGTTCATCTGAGCACTATGTGATACTACATGTCTTTGGCTTCTGAAGTGTGAGAATTGGAAGTCCTCTAAAAAAAGCTACACATATAAGTTTCATGACTAAAAGCCCACAACTGTAAATTGTACTCAAAAATATATCTGATTAAAAAATGTTTTATCTCCTCTAAACTTTTTGCAGAAAACCCACAGATGGCCATTAAACAGATATTATTAAGGATTATTGGTAAAGGTTTTTATTAGCTACAAATACGTATAGTACCACATAAATGATAAAAATGTTTGATTGTTATTTGCTGTTAGGGTCAGTGTTTGCAGGACAGTGGTTCACATTAATTATCACATTTTGGGCCATATTCATAAACGGGCCTGCGCGTTATCGCTAATACACCTAAATGTGCTGCCGTACATTTATGCCGAACGTTTGGTAGTAGATTACACCGCAATGGTGTTCTATGGGGATCATAAATCTACGATTGTGTTTTCGTAGATTTACGTTTGGTAACTTTTTACGACCGTTATCATTAAAGGGCATGTCCACCCCCAAAACTATAATTCCCCCCACGACTGGCCCCACTCTGTAGTGTAGTAAAACCCTTACCTTACATCCCAGTTCCAAATAGTTCTCCTACAATCCCCCCCAAAGTCCAAAAAAGTGGCCACCAGGAGGATAGCAGAGTTCATATAGGACTCTGCCTCCTGTCTCCCCTGTGGGAGAAGTTTGGCATGCGCACTGCAGGCCTCCCCCCTTTTGCCTTTCAGCCAATCACAGATGTGGCTGCTGGTCCCGCCCCCTGCTTGCAGTTCCATGCAAGCAAAGGGCCGGGAGTGTGCGGCGAAGGAAAGAGGTAAGGTAAGTAATGATCGGGGGACTTTCTGGCAATAATATTATAGCGTTGGGGGCTGGGGAAGCATGTCTATCACATACTAAAAGATGTATTTAAGGGTGAACATGTCCTTTAATGTATGTATGCAAATTAACAGTCAATAAACCAATCGTTAAAGGCACAGTATCCTTTATGTAAGTATAGTATGTGTACTACATTTTGCGGAAGTGCTACTGATCTGGTCAAACATTTATACAAACATAGAAAAGGTAATCAATGCACATTCCTAGGCCCCATACAATATCATATTTTCTGCACACTGGCATACTTTATAAACAAAGGGGTTTTAGTATACATTACTGTGATCACATGAATGAAAAGCCTTCCAACCACATCAAGTTAACCCCAGTCTGGAAGGTCCTAACTTCTAACTTTTTTTACTTTAATTACCATCAGCAAACTTTTGCATTTCTCATAATTGCACACTGGATCCATATAACAGGCTTTCTCACTTCCCCCCAGCCCTTTGGCTTTTTAAAATGAGGGAAGAGGCCATCCATCCAGTGCTTTATATTAAAGGCATAGGACCTACCATTAAAGGGGCATGTTGGGGTTGCTATTACCACATAGAAGCTATAATAAATACATACAATACAAGGATTGTGGAAGCACTCCAACCAATGTCTTTACAAGGCATTGGTAAGGCCTTATTTGGAATATGCAGTGTAGTTTTGGAATCCTGTGTACAAAAAGGACATCTTTGAAATGGAAAGGGTTCAGAGAAGGGCAACTAAATTAATAAGGGGATTGAGGGAGCTTGAATATGAAGAGAGACTGGATATGTTACAATTACCATATGTATGCTAGAGAAAAGGCGCTTGCGTGGGGACATGATTACTGTGTATAAATATGTTAATGGACCATGTCAGAGGACACGAGGACATCCCTTAAGACTTGAAGAAAAAAGTTTTGGTTCGAGTTCGGAAAGGGTTTTTCACTGTGAGAACGGTAAAGCTATGGAACTGTCTTCCAGTGGACGTTGTTATGGCAGGTTCATTGGACAGTTTAAAAAAAAAAAAAGCTGGATGAGTTTCTGCAAACAAGGAATGTTGCAAGTTACTGGTATTGATACATAAAGTAGAGTTGATCCAGGGATATTTCCAATTGCCACTTAGAGTCAGGAAGGAATTTTTTTTCCCCTCATAAATTTGGTGGGGTTTTGTTTGCCTTCCTGTGGATCAACAGTTAGACAGGAAATGAGGATATTGTTAAATGGGTTGGACAGAATGTATATATGTTTTTATTCAAACTTAAAAACTATACTTCTGTCTGTCCTACGTGCATTTTCCACACATGGAAGCTGCAGAAGGGGCTGGACCCTGCGTCTCAGCCAATTACAGATTACGCTGAGGGAAGGTAAGTACAATAAGGAGCAGATTTGAAAAGTTAAGACCTTGCAAGGTCTAGGATTTGGGGGGCAATTAGGCCATATACAAAATGTAGTTTTTGGGGTGGACATACCCCCTAATTTATTTGTTACAAATACACCTGTCCTGTACCCATGAATCAAATCAAATATACTGGGAATTTTCACAAGGCCAGGACAGAGGAGACCAACACTGTGCTGCTGCAAATAAAATAGCCTTTATTCCAGTTACCTTATGCATTTCGGACAGATAGGTCCTCAGTCATTGCCTATGATAAGGACCTACCGTATATACTCGAGTATAAGTCGATCCGAGTATAAGTCGAGGTACCTATTTTACCTGAAAGATTTGTAAAAACTGATTAACTCGAGTATAAGCCGAGGGTAGAAATTATCACCACTACTGCCTTCTGATTCTGTGTTGTTTTTAGGCTTTAGTTGCCCTTTAAATGGACAGCAGAATTCCCATACATGAATCCCATTCAGTAATAGCCAAATCCAGTACCAGTAACCTCCAATTCTTTGGCACTCCAGATGTTTGGAAACTACAACTCCCAGCATGCTTTGTTGCTGGGAGTTTCAGTTTCTAAACATGTGGAGAAGCAAGGTTCAGTAAACTTTTAATTAAGCTTACCATCATTTACAATTCTCCTGACCCCCAAATAGTAAAGGGAACTCTGACCCCCATATAGTAAGGATTCTCTGACCCCAATAGTTAAAAATGTCACCTGAGTTGTAGTTTCAAGCTTTCCTTTGCACTGTACTAGCAGCTGTTTTTTGCCCCAAACTGAGGAGACCAATCAGATTTACAGCATCCAGTGACAGTGCTGAGTGAGTCCAGCAGCCAGACTACAGGAAGCAGGAAATGTAAAGGCAGATCAGCTCCTGTAACTTTCTATGCAGGTTAACACAGCGCCACCTACTGTACTATATGTAATTGCAGAATTTGGTTCTAAATTAGGACTTGACCCGAGTATAAGTCGAGGTTAGGTTTTCAGGCTAATTTTAAAGCCTGAAAAATTCGACTTATACTCGAGTATATACGGTATCTGTCCAAAACGCATAAGGCAACTGGAATAAAGGCTATTTTATTTGCAGCAGCACAGTGTTGGTCTCCTCTGTCTTGGTCCTGTGCAAATTCCCAGTATATTTGATTTGATTACAGAGATCGGCCGCTTTGTGATGGGCTTGGGGCATTTGGCACCCGGGCCAAAAACCTATATATAAGTGTTTAAATATGTCGTTTTGACTATGTACAAAGTGGGCAAGCGAAGGACTCAGGGTTTGTACACCTGAGTCACCAACTACTTAAAGTAAGGAACAATTGAGTCATCTATATCAATAGTAGAGCCCATAAACTTGTGTGCTAATTGTGTTTAACCTAAATGTCCTGCACCCATGTGCCCATTACATGACCCGCAGCCTTCCCTCCACCCAAAACATTTCAGCATAATGAAAATAGGGGTACATAAGACAATGCTGATCTCTTTGCCACAGTTACTGTTTGCCCAATTCAGATTTTTTCACATCAGAAGCTGGCAACTCCAGATTTAAAGGGAGCTGTTTGGATGGGAGTAGAATTTTCATTTTCTTGAAAAATATCTCTAAAATATCTAACCTTATATTATGGTCAACACTCACTAGACCATTTGCTGTTGTCCCCTACACTGAATAGAAAAATCATTCTTAAAGGGGAACTGTGGTCCAAAAATAACTTTAGGTAAATTGATAGGAATTGCTCTCCTGAGAATTTTTGCAATTTATTTCCATTGTTTATTTTACATAGTTTTGAAGATATTTACATTTTTGTGTGTGATATGGCAGCAGCATCACCAGGTCCCCTGCACTCCCTGCTTCCTGCTCTGAAACCATGTCAGTCAATCTGCCCTGTGTCTCCTCCTCCCCTTTGCAGCCTCCTTGGTCCCTCCCACTCATGGACCCCTTGGTCCCTCCAGTTGCGGGCCCCCCTTGGCCCATTCTCTTACAGCCCCATGTGGCCCTCCCACCCATGGGTGCCATGGCCCTGCCCACTTGTGGGTGTCTAAGCTCCGCCCACCCATGGGTACCTAAGCCCCACCCACTCTTGGGTGCACAATCCCCACCCACTCTCGGGTGCACAAGCCTCACCTACTCGCAGGTGCATAAGCCCCGCTCACTCACGGGTGCCGTGGGCCACTCAGACCCCCCCTACAGAAAACTCTGTGGAAACAGCCCTTTCAGGCAGAGTGAGAACTCTGCCTGAAAAGGCTGTTTTCACATAGTGGGAGAGAAGGGCTGTAGATTCCCTTACCTACTCTGTCAGGACTTCACACAGCAGAGGAGGGACTTCCTGTCTCCCTCACACACTGAGGGAGTCTGAGGCTGTGCTCGCCGGCGACACTGCACAGGAGAAGCCTTAGGAATGTCACATGTCAGCCTCCCACCCATTATCTTTCTGGTCAGTCATTTCTTTATATCTTGGGCTGTGGAGCACGTAGAGAGATGGTTGATGGCTCGTTTTAAAGGTAGGAAACTGACCTTTCATTTAAACTCACCTTGTTTGGAGAACACAGTTCCCCTTTAACAGCTTACATTAAAGGATAATTATACTCACCTCCTCCTCGTTCCTCTTCCCCCATTCCTGTAAAGTACCCAGGATGAGGACCTAAAACGCTAAGTCCTCACCTCTATATATGTTACAGAAGGCCTGCACTACTTGCTTGAAGATTCCTTCTGCGCTGTGGTCCGATCCTCCCATTCACAGTTTGTGTGGCAGCCAATGGGAAGACATGCTCTGCAAGGAGGCGTGTTTTCCCATTGGCTGTCTCGCTGACTATCACTGACAGTGCCAGTGGGGAGGATTGGAGCGCAGCGCTGAAGGAATCTTCAAGCAAGTATTGCAGGACTTCTGTAAAGTATCTAGAGGTGAGGACTTTTTTAGGTCCTCACCCTGGGTACTTTACAGGAATGGATCAGGGGAAAAGTGAGTATAATTGTCCTTTAAAAAGCAGCAACATTTTATGCTGGTGTAATGACCTTAAATTGAAAAATTTGTGAGTCTTCATTTTTTTTATTTTACAGTAATGCTCACAGCTTACATTACCTTGGTCTCCCAATGCAGGAACCTCTTTATGACAGTTACTGTGTCATGGTGTGCTCCACTACAAGTCTTTTTATGCATTTAAAACCTGTTGATTTTCATGCTATATTATTGTGATTGTAATTTTTACTGCATAGGGTGCAGAAAAAAATAAAACCATAAATAGATATTATCATACTAGTCTCTTTTTCTCCTTCTTCCTCCTGCTTGCATGAACTTTTTCTGTCGATGGGTTTTATAGTCGATACTACACAACGCACTTTAATTTTTCCAGGAAAAAGGTTACCCTGACTGCTGATTTGAATAAGGGTTGCTCGGATGTGCCCTACCTACTTGTTCTATAGCCGCTTTGCATGCTAATTTGGCCTATATATGCTACTGCTGCTATTAACTCCTGGACATCTACTACGTATTTATTCTGGGGACGTCTAGATTGTTCTTATCATTGGTGTTTTGTATGTCTATTTGAGTCATTTAAAGGGACACTAAACTGAAAAAAATGTCTTCACTTTATCCTTTTCTATATTTTTAGTGCTGTCAGGAACTTGATCCCTTTTTGCTCTCAGTGCTCCCTGTCACTAAATCACCTCATGTCCTGTTGAGCTCACTCCTATTTAGTATGCAAGTCTCCTCTCTATGTATCCACCCCCTCCCAAAACTAAGGCACAGCTAGAGTGTGGAGCATGTGCAGTGGAGATGACCTGTGCCCTCAAACAGTCAATAGCATTCACCCAGTGATTTTGTGTAAAATAGTGAAAGTAAAACTGCTTTGCTATGGGAAGGTAAGCAGCACTGGCAGCTGTAATAACTGATTTAATCAAGTAAGATTTTCTTTTAACTGTAGGAGTTTGAGGGGGTGTGTGTATGTGTGTGCGTGTGCAGGGGGGGACGACTTTGTAATTGATTTCTTTAGGTACAGTGCTACATTGGGACTTCAGTAACATAGACAGCAGCTTATTGCAGGATTGGGTTTATCTGCCCAGAAAGCACAGAGAAACAGATAATGCTTATTCCCTTTACTGATTTTAATGCTGAATCAATTAGCCACACAGCGATAGAGAAATAAGCTTCGTACTGGGGCCACTTCTTTTTAATCTGTTTATAAATTACTTAGAAGGGGTCTCTGTCTTTGCTGATGACACTAAACTATGCAAAGCTTTGGAAACTTCAAATGATGTGCAAGTGCTGCAAGCAGACCTAGATAGATTATCAAAATGGGCAGCAGAATGGCATATGAGATTCAATGTTGATAAATGTAAGCTGATGCATTTGGGGTTTAACAATCCTGGTGCCACCTACACCATAAATAAATATCAGGGAGATTCAATAAAAGTTCTTATCGTTAAGAATGGTGCTAAATTTGCTCCAACCAATCAGATGTTAGCTTTCAACCAAATATCTGAGTGGTTGGGGCAAAATTATCACAATTTTTAACGATAAGAACTTTTATTGAATAACCCTGCCTGTGTTTACTGAATCTCGACAGGAAAAAGATTTGGGGGTTCTGGTAGATAACAGACTAAGCTATAGCAAACAATGCCAGGCAGTAAGATATTGTCTTGTATAAACAGGGAAAAATATTATTCTCCCTCTTAACAAGGCATTGGTAAGGCCCCATTTGGAATGCGTGGTGCAGTTTTGGAATCCCATTTACAAAAGGGACATCTTGGAAATGGAAGCCATTCAGAGAAGGGCAACTAAAATATATATTTCCTATATTATAAAGGAAATGGAGGGGCTTGACTATGCAGGCAAATTAGACAAGTTAGGGCTGTTTACATTGGAGAAGTGACATTTGCGTGGGGATATGATCACTTATACATATCACTTATATACAAATATATTAATGGGCCATACAGTAAACTCTCAGATGCATTGTTTACAGTTACAATGAGAACGGTGAAACTGTGGAGCTGTCTTCCAGCAGATGTGGTAATGGCAAGTTCACTGAATTGCTTTAAAAGTGGGCTAGATAAGTTTCTAAAATAAAAAATATTGAGAATTACTGATTTTAATACATACAGTATACTGTAGTTCTGGTTGGTACAGGGATTCTGTATAATATTGAGAATTACTGGTGCCGTATTAATACATATACTGTAGTTCTGGTTGGTAGAGGGATACTATGTAATATTGTGAATTACTGATATTAATACATATACTGTAGTTCTGGTTGGTACAGGGATACTATATAATATTGAGAATGACTGGTATTAATACATATACTGTAGTTCTGTTTGGTACAGGGATACTATATAATATTGTGAATTACTGGTATTATTACATATGCTGTAGTTTTGGTTGGTATGGGGATACTATGTAATATTGAGAATTACTGGTATTAATACATATACTGTAGTTCTGGTTGGTACAGGGATACTATATAATATTGAGAATTACTGGTATTAATACATATACTGCAGTTCTGGTTGATCCAGGGATATTTTCCGATTGCAATTTGGAGTCAGGAAGGATTTTTTTCTCCCTTTTTAGCAATTTTTTTTGCCTTCCTTTGGATCAGCTGTAAGGTAGGGTTAAAAAGGTGGGTGAAAAAGTTGGACATGATGGACATATGTCTTTATTCAACCTCAATTACTATGTTACTTTTATAGAATGGATAGTTTATACATGTAGTGTGCCAGGGGGAGGGGCTGGGTGATTGACAGTTCTTACTGACTAGCTGTGCCCCTTCCTCGTTAAAAAGTAAAACTCCCAGAGCTAATAAAAAAGGGGTAGGAAGGTCAGAAGAAAAAAACCCCCAGATATTAAGCTGGGTACACACACAGTACTGATAAAGCCCCGATACCAACGAATCCGACAGTATCGGGGCTTTATCGGTACTGTGTGTACCTTACTTTTCCGACCAATCGGGAATGATAGGGTCGGTCTAACTCTCATTCGGAAAAGAGGGAAAATTTCCCTTGGCCAACTCCCCTATAGGGAGTCTACCATGGCCGAGGGAAATTTTCTGATGCTGTGCATAGAGGGAGCGCTCAGGACTGTGTGTATGCAGATCTTTGAAAGATGACAGACACGATCTGCAAGATATGGATGGATAGTTTTTATTTACCACATGTTTTACATTTACTCCAGTTAGGAGACTGATTTCCCTTACTTATACCCCGGTGAGTGCATCCCATTGGGGAGTATAATGGGTTTCTTGGGTTTAGTCCTTTGAGCCATCTATGATTAAGGGCGGAGCCCGAAACGCGTCAGGTAGTTGATGTGATGAGCGTGTATGCTGCCGATCTCTGTTTTTATCAGTGTTTTGAATAAAGTTTATATGCTCTGAAGAAAGTGATGATGTTTTAAGTCCTTTTTGATGTTTTAAGTCCTTTGAGCCCTTCCTATTTTGCTCCATTACTGCATAGGGTTCCCTGCACTATTTCCAAATCTTTTTGCGAAATGTGTAGGCCCCACTGAAATAGTAAAAAATCCTTGATCACACATATTGCATAGTTAGGGTAAAGTAAAAGCCTGCAGTACTCCCTTAAAGGGTAACCATGGTCTACAATTTTTCCAAACAAGGGTTATATAAAAAGCTTTCCGGACTTTGCTCCCTAAGCTTGTATACTTATTTCACGCACTTCCGACATAGAGAAATGGAATCTGCAAATGTGTCAGATACACATATCCTGATTTACATGGGCAAACAAAAGACCAGTGATAAACAGAACAACCTTAAGCTGGGTACACACAGTACAGATTTCTGAAAGATGACAGACAGGATCTGCAAGATCCTGTCTGTCACCTTTCAAAGATCTGCATACACACAGTCCTGAGCGTTCTCCCTATGAACTTCATAAGGAGAACGCTTGGGACTGTGTGTTTCCATTGGCCGCGCTAGACTCCTCTATAGGGAGTCTAGCGCGGCCGATGGAAATTTTGTCCCTTTCCTGAACGAGCGTTCGGCGAAACGAACGTACACACATAACGATAAAGCCCCGATACCGTCGGATCCGACGGTATCAGGGCTTTATCGTTACTGTGTGTACCCAGCTTTACAGAGACCCAGGAGATTAGGTGGATCAACTCTCCCATAACTACATCACTATCTCCTAGCAGCCAGATTAGGACAGACACTGCAATGGCAAACATAATTTTCGATTGTTAAAGTTGATTAACGAAACATGGTTAGGATTCGGGTTGTATATTCTCTGTATATACGTGGATGTTTCATTAACACTTAAATTGTTAAAATCCTGCACAAATGGTCCCTACACAATTACCTGCAATATCCCCCACCCTCTCGCCATTATGGTTCAGAGGATGTGGAATACGGGCAGATATGTAGCATTGCTGGTGGAGAAAGTATGCGAAGACTGCTATGACCTTATCAACAAGTTATCCAGTAGCCAAAATTCCAGAAACCCTTGGGTAGTGCTATTTGATAAACATTAGCCCAATTTTAATGCAAGAAGAAAAAACTGTTACAATATGTGCTAGCTCTAGATGTGTCCCAGGGGAGAAGTATGCTCAAACTTATGGTGGCCATAGATGCAGCAATACACATTTCTTTCCAATGTAAGTAGGACATCTTATTCCTACCTCCCTACTTGGCCACTAACACGAGCAGTCAGCTGTCAAATCCTACTCGTACAGTTGCTGATAGCTCCCCTTACAGCAAAAAAATCAGGAAATAGATGCCAGAGTCAAAAATAACTTGGAGAAAACAAAACAATTGTAATGACTAGTTAATGATGCTTTTATTGCCTTTTAACACAATATGAAGCCTTACACATTCCATTCCAAAGAGTGCAGGTAAGTATACTTACTGGGGCATTTAACCAGAGGAGCAGGGCGGCTGCAGCACTCTTTAATGGTTAGCACGACTTTAAGCCTTGGTTTGCAGCGGCTGCGTGAGTACCAAAAGAACCTTTTGCTCAGAGGAGGACTGGGCCAGTAGGCTGAGGGGCAAATGCCCCCCTGGCTGGTCTCCAATCAAAAATTTGGGCTGCCTCAAAAGCTATTAGTAAGTTACGTGCTTGAAAGGCATAGTGCACGCCTCTACTCCCCCATTAGCAGTGTTAGTCAGCCCTCAATTTCATTAGCCAGTGCCATCAGCCCTTCAGTTCATTAGCCAGTTGTCATCCCTTGTGATGATTAGCCAGTGTTGTCAGTGTTTTTGGTTGCTGATTAGCTTAAGTTTAAATGCCCTTTAACTTATTGCTTGTATTTAAAGGGGGCTTGTGGTCTCCACACAAGTTCATATAAAAATACTGTTGCCGTATTTATTTTTTCCCTATGCCCCTCCAGATCCAACCTTTGTGCCTTAAAAGTTGCTGACATCTTGTTACTGGTTTGCTAAATGTTAAGCTCCGCCCCTCTGAGATTTCCTCTGCTTTCTCCTGCTTGAGCCTCAGACGATAATGCCTGTGAGTTCCATGCACACACACATGCACGGAACTCACAGGCATTACTGTTTGAGGCCCAAGCAGGATAGTGCATGGAACTCACAGGCATTACTGTTTGAGGCTCAAGCAGGAGAGTGCACGGAACTCACAGGCATTACTGTTTGAGGCTCAAGCAGGAGAGTGCACGGAACTCACAAGCATTACTGTTTGAGGCTCAAGCATGAGAGTGCACGGAACTCACAGTCATTACCGTTTGAGGCTCAAGCAGGAGAGTGCACGGAACTCACAGGCATTACCGTTTGAGGCTCAAGCAGGAGAGTGCAGGGAACTCACAGACATTACCGTTTGAGGCTCAAGCAGGAGAGTGCACGGAACTCTCCTGCTTGAGCCTCAAATGGTAAAGCCTGTGAGTGCACGGAACTCACAGGCATTACCGTTTGAGACTCAAGCAGGAGAGTGCACGGAACTCACAGGCATTACTGTTTGAGGCTTAAGCAGGAGAGTGCACAGAACTCACAGGCATTACTGTTTGAGGCTCAAGCAGGAGAGTGCACGGAACTCACAGGCATTACTGTTTGTGGCTCAAGCAGGAGAGTGCAGGGAACTCACAGACATTACCGTTTGAGGCTCAAGCAGGAGAGTGCACGGAACTCACAGGCTTTACCATTTGAGGCTCAAGCAGGAGAGTGCACGGAACTCACAGGCATTACTGTTGAAGCTCAAGGAGGAGAGTGCATGGTACTCACAGGCATTACTGTTTGAGGCTCAAGCAGGAGAAAGCAGAGGAAATCTCAGAGGGGCGGAGCTTAACATTCAGCAAACCAGTAACAAGATGTCAGCAACTTTCATGGCACAAAGGTAGGCTCTGGAGGGGCATAGGGGGAAAAAAAGTATGGCAACAGTATTTTTAAAGCTGCAGCTTCCAAACGAATGTAAATTGATTTTACAGTGCAGCAACAGATTATGTGAAGGAAACCTGAAGTCCCTCCCATCTCTAAACCAGACAAGCCAAGATGGTAGCCAGGAGAACAGGTAAGTAACTCTGCAGCCCCATCTACCATCTGTGGCTTCTCGCACTCATGGGTCCAGTGACCCTTCTTCCTCCTGGGGAACCCCATGGCCTCTCCCCCACTCACACCTCAGAAAACTATGTGAAAATAGCCTTTGCGGGCAAAGGCAGAATAAGATAGAGTTTAGAATAGCTGATTCTGCCTCTGCCTGAAAAGGCTGTTTTCACATAGTTTTCTGTAGGGGGGGTATTTTATGGGGACCCATGAGGGGGAGGGGCCACAGTGGTCCTGCGACGGGGAGGTGCCAAAGAGGGCCCACGAAGAGAAGGGAAGGGGGACATGTTTTAATAGAAGGAAGTATAGAGGATCTGGTGAAATAGCTTCTATGTCACAGCAATTCCTGTCAATTTACTTAAGTTATTTTTGGACCACAGTTACTTTTCAAGTTATGCTTTATTAGTAAAACAGTATTGTTTTCTTTTTATTTACTAAAAAAGTAAGTTGGGTGTAGATAATTAGGGCAAGGCTACCTGCGATTGTACTTGAGATTTCCATGCATTGCAACGCGTTTGCGATTTCCCAATTGCAATTATGGAAGCGATTGAGTTTAAAAATGGTGATCGCATGCACTTCCAAAACGGAAGCACAAATGCAACACATTGGAAACTGCAGAAACTTTTTGCGTTCCCACGATTTCCATTAAATCAAAATCGCACGCAAAAACGTGTATAGTGTGGCCTAGCCCGTGGATACGGTTTGCCTCATTTCCTCTTTTTTTAATTTTGCATACGCATGCCAGTTTAGATTTTGACTTCTTACTTATACTAAGGAGGAGCAGGACAGATATGTAAATGTGAAATTAAGGGATAAAAGTTGAGTGGGCTCCTTAATTCTTTCTGGGCCCCAGTATTTCTTGGTTGGTCCTAACATTCTAGTCTGGCACTGTACCGTGTGTCCTAATTAGCATTTCAGATTTGGATCTGTTTTTAGAGCATTTTTTGGTACAGAGGGTTTGGCTATGCTTTATGTTCTTCACTTGTTATTTAATGTTTAAAAGGCTGCATAGGATAGTTCCTGCATATTATTTACTCAACTACTAGATTTTAAGCCAATCCTACTTTGTCATTTGTACACTGAATACACTTGATAAATAAGAAAAAAATTAAACTCTTGGGAGCATATTTATGAAGGATCTCTAACATTGCCGCATATCGCCCCAAAATTATTATTAATTTCACCCTGCACACTAGCGGGGGGGCTTCCCCCAACTCAACAGGCAGGGACCCCTTACCCCACCAGGGGCCCTTAAAAGAGCCTTTTGGGGCTTAAGGGGTCCCACAGCTCAAAACCAGGCCACCCCTCCCTGGCACTCATAAGTGTTCTTGTGGCACTAACTAACAAGTGCCTTTGTTGGGGATCCTGCACCTCGAAACCAGGACCCACTTTGGCTCTTAAAAGAGCCCTTGTGGCTCTAATTAGAGCCTTTATGATAAGGGGGTCCCACAGCTCGAAAACTGAACCACTCCTGGTACTAAAAATGATCTTTTCCAGTCTGCAACGACTTCTTTCTCGACGCTGATGCAGGGCTTAAGGGGTCCTGCAGCTCGAAACCAGGCCCCCCTCCTCTGCATTTATAAGTGCTCTTGTGGCACTGGGATTAAGATGCTGGCGGCAGCGTCATCTGCGGCGGCGGTGTCATCTGTGCGCATTGGCAACAGCGATGGCGGCTAGAAAGAAGGCAGAGGCTTAAAAGGTCCTTTTTAGGAGAAGGGTGCTCCCAGTTTTGAGGGGACTCATTATCATAAAGGCTCTTATTATCAATCAATTCAGATTGAAGAATGTGTTGCCCTGTTTTTATCAACATGTTACCATACCTACAAGATCTTATTAAAAAAGTCTAAATCTAGTTAAAAAAGGTGAAAGGGTGGTTACCAAATGCCATCGATAACTTAAAATTAAGGTTCCAATCAACTGACTGGCAGCAATGTATTAGTGCAGCTGTTGGGAACAACGGCGAGAGAATAAATTATCTTACAACAATGGCTATTGAGTATATAGAAAAATGCACGAGTGAAGTTACAGTTACTAAAGAAATGAGATAAAGTTAAATAGAAAAGTGAAGCTGTATTAAAAGCGAGGAATGGGGCTTTTAAATCTGGAGATGTACATACATATCGATCTGCTAGACGGGAATTATAAAAAGGAATTACTGTATATACTCGAGTACAAACCGACCCGAGTATAAACCGAGGTACCCAATTTCAGCTAAAAATCCTAATAAAAGTTGTTGACTTGAGTATAAACGAGGGTAGAAACTTGGCTTCAAGATGTTTGGAAACTACAACTCCCAGCTAATAAAGCATGCTGGGAGTTGTAGTTTCCAAACATCTTGAATGCCAAGTGAGGGTGGCATTCAAGATGTTTGGAACTACAACTCCCAGCATGCTTTATTAGCTGGGAGTTGTAGTTTCCAAACACCTTGAATGCCACCCTCCACTTGGCATTCAAGATGTTTGGAAACTACAACTCCCAGCTAATAAAGCATGCTGGGAGTTGTAGTTCCCAAACATCTTGATTGTCCCCCTCACCCTCCCACCCAGTTCAGTTTGTACCTGTGGTCTCTTCTCCCTGTGGGCTCTCCTCCATCCAAGGGCTTCCTCCATCCAAGGGCTTCCTGGCAGCATTGAAGATACGGTATCCTTAGCATTCCGGCAGCCATGCGCTCATTCCTTTACTGGCGCGCCGGCTGACGTGACTGCTTGGCGCCGGACAGTGACGTCAGGCCGGCGCGCCAGTACAGAGAAAGATCGTGCGGCTGCCGGAATGCTCAGGTAAGCTGTTGACTCGAGTATAAACCGAGTCCAAGTTTTCAGGCTGATTTTTCAGCCTGAAAAACTCTGTTTATACTCGAGTATATACGGTAAGAAAGCAAAATGTGAATATAAACAGGAAGTTGAGGAAAAGTTTCAAAATTCTGATTCAAAGAATTGGTGGAAAGGGTTAAAAATGCTGACAAATCAGAATAATAGGAATGTTAAATCTGGTCTTACTGACCTTTTTTGTGAAAAAGTAAGATGTTTTGAAGAAGTAAGAGGTTTGAATTGAATAATGTAGGGTCTAGGAGGGAACCTTTATGTGAAGACTCCCCTGATATTGTTACTGAGGAAGAGGTACTAACCGTTTTAAGAATGTAGGAATAGGAAAATCCACTGGACCGGATGGAATACCAGGACGGGTACTGCGGTTATGTGCTACTGAATTGGCTTTTATTTTTTGTGCTATCTTTAATAGATCACTGTCATCTGGAGTGGTCCCAGTTATATTCAAAACCACATGTATTACTCCATTGCCAAAGAGTAAGAGGGCCATGGAGGTAAATGATTTTAGGCCTATAGCCATTACCTCATTGGTATCAAAGTGTTTTGAATGTATAATTCTTAAATTACTGAAAAACTGTATTCCTTGTAACCTAGATCAGTAATCAGTTATCAGTCAATTTGCCTATAGATCGAATAGGTCAACATTGGATGCACTCAACTCAGTGATGTTTTCTATTTTATCTCGCCTCGATAGAAATAATTCCTATGCCAGAAGTTTGTTTTTAGATTTTAGTTCAGATTTTAATACAGTTTTACCTGATACACTGATTAGTACATTATTAGAGTAAGGAGTATCTACAAGATTATGTAAATGGGTTTTAGATTTTCTGGTAGGCAGCCACAATTTGTTAAATTTAATGATGAAGTGTCAGATGTAAGAATCTTAAACGTAGGAGTCCCTCAAGGCTGTGTCCCCAGTCCATTGTTATATGCAATTTATACAAGTGATTGCAAACTTAGTGGGGAACTTAACCAACTATTTAAATATGTGAATCACACAACATTAATGGGTCTAATTTCTAATAACAATGAGAAGGATTTTCGAGCTGATATACTGTAGTTAGGCTGGAAAAGTGGTGTGATAATAATAGCCTGGCTATAAATAGTGCTAAAACAAAAGAAATGATTGTAGATTTTAGTAAAAACAGGAGGAAAATGGGTTACAGTAAAAGGGAATCAGATTGATCAAGTAGCTAGTTTTAAATTTCTATGTACAGAAATCAGTTTTAGAGATGTAATGTGGGTTCGAATAGAACCCAGTTTCGAATCTAATCTGTGGGTTTCGAGGTCCCAATGAAACTTTCGGAACTTCCGAATTTCACGGAACCCGGATTTTTATCGAAAATTGAAAGTAGACAATCGTCGAAAATCGAAAGTAGACAATCATTGAAAATCGAAAGTAGATGATTTTCAAAAATCAAAAGTAGACGATTTTTGAAAATCGAAAGTAGACGATTTTCAAAAATAGATGATTTTCGAAAATTGAAAATCAAAAGTAGGCGATTATCGAAAATAGACGATTTTTAAAAAGCAAAATTAAAAAGTATACAATTATCTAAAGTAGACAATTTTCAAAAATAGAAACTCCAACTTTTTCCGAAAATTTTGAAAATTTGAAAACGGAATGAAACTCAACAGTTTCGGACATATCTAATCAATTCTGAAATTACATGTTGCCAATGTGATCAAAAAAGCCCAATCCAGACTTCATTTTGTAAGAATGTTAAAACAGGAACAATTTGCACATAAAATTTTAGTAACTTTTTATTGTAGTACAGTGGAGAGTATACTTTTAATTTTCCTGCTTGGTATGGTAATTGTACCATGAGGAAGAAAAACTTATTGCAGAGGGCGGTTAATCAGACACATCATTGTATGTGTTCAGCAAAAATAAATGATTCCAAACAAATCTAATCTTATTAGAGCCACAAGGGCCCACAATGGCGGTCCCGGTTTTGAGCTGGGGGATTCCCTAAAGCCTCAAAAGGCTCTTTTAAGGGCCCCTGGTGTGGTGTGGGGTCCCTGCATGTGGAGGTTGGGGAGGACCCCTGCTAATGCACAACCCTCCATGGGGGTTGCACTTGTTGGACACCCCCCCCTATCCAGCAGCCACCTACCTCCCATATTGATGGGTTTACATTGAGGTCACCATTGGCATTCATAATGTTCTATGTCTATTTTTCACCATACACACCTGTTCTGAGTCTATTTAAACCATTTCCTTTGGAGCACTTTATTTCAAAAGCTGCTGGATCCAACTAACTGTCACACACCATCCCTATATTCTTTACTAAACAGACTGAAATAAAATCTCATTTCTGTCTTGCTATCTAGAGAACTATGCACATGCTGTGATTATGTAACTGAAACTTCCCTAAAGTGCAATTTAGGCAAGGGTGCAAGCACTTCTTATTTTAATTCATGGGAGTGGACCAGTATACACAGCCCCTCATTAAATGCAGCATCAAACATTTACCATTTCCTAGAACATTCTATTGCTTATAGTGATCCAATAGATCATTAGAACCATGCTGTTTCATGCATAAGTCAAAAGGGACATAGATCTATTTACTTAGATACACACAATCTTCACTTTTTTTCACTACACTGTATTAAAATAAAAGAGTGGAGAGGACAGATTTTCTTCCTAAAAGGAGGGGGTATTGAGCAAAAAATGACACAGATGCAGAAATAAAAATGTGAATGGCAGAGCAAAAAGATGGATAAATAAACTGGAAATCTAAGAAATTTGGTTCTGTTACTACTAATAGAGGAAACAGTGTGACGCTAATTCCAGATTGATTCCACCGTTATTGAAGAGGAAGTACCTGTTAAAGCCATTTTCCTTGATGAAATGTGTCCAGACAGTTATCCAGTCACCAGTAATGCTCTGTCATGCCCTTTCTCAGATTGTGGTGACTGTTTGACAGTATATTGACACAACATTGACAGACTCTGTAGGACAAGCAAACACTGAGCAAAAAGTAGAGCCTGGTTGCTAAACACAGTCTGGGAAATTTACAGAGAGCTGCAAACTCTCAATTCCTGCAGATTTAATATTACTCCTGTGGTTCAGAGTAAATCCCACCATGGTCATTCTTAAACTCTGCAATCAATTTATTAATTAACTTTTGTGCTGTGACGCTTGTAATTTCACTATTTCTTAATGCCTCATCATGCATGCTTTGATCTAAAGAGCTAACAATCCAACAGAGTGACAACTGCAATTAAAAACACACCTAGGAACTCATTTGGGGCAATATATTAGTGTTTAGCCTAACAGAGGTTTTGCCAGGCATACAGCAATGCCTTAAAACTTTGAAAGTCAACACAGCACGAACACACAGCAATGTTACAGGGTCTGATTGAAGACAGTAATAGCAATGGGGTTTGTATCAACCAACAGTGCATACCCAACTCATACTTTGTCCTATACCAGTGATTGGCCCAAACTGCAACTCAAAATCAACTTATTTATTGCATAGTGCCAACATGACAATTTAACCTGAATACTGAGGTTTTAGTTTAGAGAAAAAACTCATACAGATAGACACAGACAAATACAGCAGAAAAAATTGATAACAGATTACCTATTAACCTCTACATAACCACACAGGCATTTGAGATCCATAACAGTGACTATTAACACCTAAATTACCCCATATGAGTTTGAGATCCAAAATAGTGACCAATTATCCTCTACATTACCAGACAAGAGTTTAAAATCCAAAACAGTGACTCAATCAGAGCTGAACTTTAAAGCACACATATAAAATTATCCCTCATCCCATATGAAACTAGTTTATATAGGCTAGGAACACCCCAGTCCCCCATGTTCCTATGACCTCTCTGCTACAGTCATCCACAACACACTTTTTCACGTTCACACTTTTTCGCATTCATGCCCACGGAGAGGGCTCCAAGTGCCACCTCTGGCATGCATACTATAGGTTCGCCACCACTGCCCTATACCATCTGTATCTAACTACAAGAAAGAAAGTGTGCATAATTTATATGACATATTCATCATGCATTTAGCTGAATAATAAAAAAATAAAAATCCTATATAAACTAGTATGAAAGATGTAAAATTGGCTAATGCAATATGATATGCAATAGTTTGCTTTTGATATTATTTTGCAGCAACAAATGAGATATCAGCTTTTTATTGGGTTACTGCAGTTAGATAACATCAATATCATGAATGGATGCTGAAGATTAATAGCACAAGCAAACCTTTCCACCTCTTATTGCATCAGCCCTGTATGTCTTTACATGACATGAACAAATAAGAGGTAAATAAAACAATATTATATACACCATGTACTACTGTGATTAGTCCCAAAGTATTTTTTGCTTCTTATGCAGATAGTGAAAAACTAGTCTTGCTCAACACATGTGGTTCAGTTTATAAGGCTATGGTATAGGACCCTTCTTGACACCACCAATTGAATTCCTTAAGAGATATAAATACCTCAGTCATTAGCTTGCAAGTTTTCTAGCTAACCCTCTGAGGAATTGATCTGTAGACATGGGCTCAGGATTTCTGTTTATGGTTATGGGAGGTGTTTACAAGATATATAAGTAAGGGGTCCAACACATGGCCAGGCACACATCTCATTCACCAAAAGATCCATCCCATCACTTCAGCTGAAGAGGATTTAAGGTGAGTTGCAATGTACAATCTGTTATGGGAGAGCCCTTCGCTTGGAACGAAGCAAAAGCATCACATATTTTGGCACAATGGAGCCTTATGAAATACAGAATCCTGCAAGAATATTGGACAATTCTATGGACTCTTATCACTGGAAAATCTTAAGAGCTGACTATGCACCAGCCATACCTCTACCAAAAAGGACATGCTGAAAGAATATTTAAAACCACTTTTATTGGTGCAATCTAATAATTTGTACAGAGAAAATGATATAAACATAAAACATATAAAACATTTTATTGAACATGTTCTATTGTTTCTTTGTTTACGAAAATAGGATAAATATTCATTTTAGAAATTGTCATTTGTCCAATTTTTCCATTTGTAAACTCCTAATGCAGAGAATTTCTGGATTTTCATGGGTTCCCTAAAACCGGTTATCTGAACTGTCAATGTACTGGTACAAAATTTGATGAACTGAAAGGCAATAACGGATGATATTGTTAAATATGCAATATACCTTATACTTACAGCAGAGATACTTCATACTGTTAGAATTTTCCTTAAAGAAAAAGTCATATTATAATTGGTCTCCCTACATTTAGGTTAGAGATGAAAAAACTGTCACATTGCTCATGGAAAAGGCTAAATGAAAATGGATAATCTTGCTTAAGAATAACTATAATGTACGACTAGATCAGATTTTTAATTGTCCTGGTTATCTAATTTTTTGTTCATTTATTTTCTCCTCCTTCACTAGTGTTACCATGGCTTTCGGAGGTATCCTAAGCGACGCTGACATCACTGCTGCTCTGCAGAACTGCAAAGGTATCTTACAATAAACTGAGGTTTAAAGATTGTCCACCCTTAAAACAAAAAAACTGTTTCCTTATCAGTAACCTGCTTCCAATTCCAACCAATATATTCAGCACATTATTAGATGCATTATTAACCAGATATTTAAGGATTATTATTTGTCCTATTCTGGCAGAGTAAGCTGGACCCTCCCTCCATGCAGTCAATCGTGGCTGCTGACATCACTGCCAATTATTGACCACTCTTTCCCCTGTGGCCTCTGCACATGCTTAAACTCCTAAAAGCTCATTAAGCAAGGGGAGGAGGCAGTAACCTCTGGATGCATACTTATCATTAAATATATTTTACAAATGCATGTAATAGTGCTAAAGATAGCAGTTGGGGTTAGTAGCAAATAAAGGACAAGTGGCCAGTTTCTTTGCCCTTTAGGTTTTCCTCTCCTATGTTCCCCCAGACATTTGGCTCAATGAAACTTTCCCTTTATTGTAAATAACTGCATTATTAGTGAAAGTGGTTAGTGTTACAATATGCGGCATATTAGCCTACTGATCTGTGGATTCTCCTCTTTTCAATATTATTGGGGTTGGCTTTATGGTAATGCAGAGAGATATTTTTACATTTATGACTTTTTGTAATAAATCTTGTAAGTAAATGTAGCTCTTTAGCTGTTACAGTTCAAAGCAGATAACTTCCATAGGATGCTGGATACAATGTTCAATCTAATTTTTCATTGACTGTGCACACAGATATATAAGAACTATAAGCACTCTGCATACACAAAATCAAATTATGTGCGTTTTATGCATCACCTATATGTGCCAAGAGTGTGTGCTCTAGTTTAACATGCGTGTGCAGCCCTGCTGAGCGCACAATTTAGAATTAACAATGGCTGAAAGTTTTGCAATAGCGGAAAGAACTATCTTTGCCTGTCCTTTTATACTTATACTATGGTTTTCACAAAATAAGTGTAGTGTAGGCTGCAATCTTTTCACACCTGTTTTATACTTGGATGTCTTTTATATCCCTTTACTTTCAGCTGCTGACTCCTTTAACTACAAAACTTTCTTTGCCAAGTCTGGTCTGAGCAGCAAGTCTGTCGATGATGTGAAGAAAGTCTTTGCCATCCTGGATCAGGACAAGAGCGGTTTCATTGAGGAAGATGAATTGAAGTATGTAATAAACATTAATTAAAGGATAACTATACTCTAAACATTTACTTTTTCAAAAAGAAAAGTACCTGGGACAAGGAAGTAGGATTGATTATTCCTACCTCAAAATATTTATTTTGTTAAAGGAGCTACAGCACCTAGAGTTTTCATGTACCAGGTTAGTCCTAGACTGAAGTCAGGAGGAAAACTGGTGCTCCTCACAGAAACAATATTGGGAGGTAGTAATTACCAGTCCTATATCCCTGTCTCAAGTACTTTTCATTTTAACTGTTTTTTTTTAAAAACTTTATACACACAATAGTTCTCCTTAAAGGGTTATGAATAGCAGGGAAAGGGCAGACATACCCAGGTCCTCCATTATCGCCATAATACTATAGCCAGGATATTTTCTACCACTTTCAGGGGAATGCTGGGAAATCTTGCTGCAGTTGTAGAACTAAAGAGTGGCTATCCATGCCCCCAATGCTATTATTTTTGCTATGCTGAGCATATTATTAGTATTTTTAGGCTCTTATAAAGTCAGATTCCTCAGAGCATGTTTTTTATTTTGCTTCACTAATTTATCCTTTGGGTTCAATTATTATCAAAAATTATTAAATATGATGGATAATTGTAAAGGTAGAGAATAGTGGGATAGCTAGGAAAATGCATCAAGTAAAAAAAAAATATATATATATCTGTAATGAATACGAACCTATGTCCCACCTCTCAACCATGGGACATTGGAAGGTTTGCGTTTGCTAACTAATTTTAAATGGAGATGAAGAAATAGGAAAATGTACATTCAATTGAACACCCACATTTTATTAATGGACTCTTTCTACAAATTCTAGACTCTTCCTGCAAAACTTCAGCTCAGGAGCCAGAGCTTTAACCGATGCTGAGACCAAGGCTTTCTTAGCAGCTGGAGACTCTGATGGTGATGGCAAAATTGGAGTTGATGGTAGGTTAAGCATTTATTTGGTTAAGACAAAATGAACATAAGACCTGTTTACTTTATAGTCAATCCATGCGATAACAAAAAAATACTTTACTAGGGTCACTATACAATAGCTAATATGGATAAATCCACAAAATGTCCAAAAATTCTAATCTTTATTAAGTTTGATGGGAACAACATCCTCTATCAGATATAAAAAATTGGGCTGTTGTACATCCTTATTAAAGTTCAAGTAAAGACCAAAAATACAATACATACAAAAAATTGAATTCTAGTGCACAAACAATTCTAATTGCATATTGGCTACCTCCATAAGGTTGCTGCTACAAACAGCCTGATAAACCCTGGATAAGTAAAAGCAATTAGTTCAATAAGTTGACCAAATTATTTTAAGCCCAGTCACCACGTCAAGGTTGCTTTCTTTAACTAATTCTTAACCTACTGGTACTTGCCTATTTGGCTGCATGAGCTGACAGCTTCTCCTGTGTGGCCTGGATGCTTGAAGTTGACTCTCTAGTTTAAAGTACTTTGCTCAAATGAGCACATGACCTAACTCTGGGTGGAGTACATGCCCTCTGTGCTTGTGCAACAAACTAACAAAAAGTCAGTATTTTAAGTATTTAAATTAAAGAAGATTTAGATTTTTTTTTAATTCTAATTTACAGGCTTTTGTCATTATTAGCGATTTTTATATTCTTTATATGTAAATTTTCTCTCCAGACCTTTTATAGTGCATGTTGACCCTACATGTAACCCCCTTACTACAATGATTAAAAAACTCTTACCTAAATGACTTTGTATTCAGCCTGATGTTCCTGGCTCCCCTGCTATCAGAAAGGTTGCTGTCTCCTCTTTAAGCTGTACAAGCTCTTCACAAAGAGACATATGTATAACTTACATATTTGTTATTTTGCACATAAAATATATTTTATGATAACATTTCAACACATTGTATCTGTTGTATTCAATTAGATCAACTGGACTTGAAGTTTAGTTCTTGAAGACATTTCGCTAGTCATCCGACTGGCTTTCTCAATTCAGAATGATTTGATCTTCAAATCTTTAAGTTCTAGTTAGCCAGTCGGATAACTAGCGAAATGTCTTCAAGAACTAAACTTCAAGTCCAGTTGATCTAACTGAATACAACAGATATTCCATGACCTGGATGAATGAGAACCTTCACAAGAATAGTAATATTGTGTAATATTGCTACTACATTGATTAGAATACAATCATACACTCATAACAATATACCCTGTAAAGTGCATTAAATATGGGGCATTACAACGTAAAATCTAACATAAAAAATACAGGTGTATCTTGATTAAAATTTTCATTGCCAAGTGCACCACAGTCTGAAAACGTATGAGAACCACTGGTCTATGATGGCCATTATGGTCTTCCCAGAAGAACCAGGTGGCAGGAGTGTTGCAGGAACATTGAATGCAGGAACATTGAAAGTACAGCATGTGATTGATGTATGCAGTTTGAAATAAATCTGGGAAATGGTGGATCTCCTTGAATTCAATGTTTTATTAGCTTAAAGTTTGATTATTTCTTCAGGTTGTTGATGTTTATTTCTTAAAGGATAAGTACACTCAAAAATCAAATTAAGTTTAAATGAAAGCTGTATCTTTAATACCTGCCCCCCCCCTTTTTTTAGGTCCCTTCGGAGCCTACCTGTGCCCCAGTAAGTGCTGGCCATCTTGGTTCATGTCTGCAGTCAGGTAAGCTCTGCCCCCCAAGACTTGCTGGACCTCGTTGCTGTCTGTGTCTAAAAAGCCAGTAGCAGTTAGCTCCGTGTGCGCGCGCCACCCGTGACGTCATCGCGCTGCGATGCGCTGTTACAAGCGTGCGCTGTGATGAATACACATGTGCACAACTTCATGCACATGCGGACGTCACCCGACGCGCGTGCGCACGGAGCTAACTGCTACTGGCTTTTTAGACACAGACAGAAACGAGGTCCAGCAAGTCTCGGGGGCGGAGCTTACCTGACTGCAGACATGAACCAAGATGGCCAGCACTTTACTGGGGCACAGGTAGGCTCTGAAGGGACCTAAAAAAAAGGGGGGGAGGTTAGTTAAAGATACAGCTTTCATTTAAACTTAATTTGATTTTTGAGTGTACTCAAACTTTAAGAAGTCAGAAAAGCATAACCCATCCTAGCTATAATCACGTGCAAGCAGTCATTGTCAATAATACTGTTTTTCTTTTCATTCTAGAATTCCAGGCTCTGGTGAAAGCTTAAAATGTTTAACGTCCAAGTCACCAAATCTTTAGAAGTTCCAGCATTTGGGCTTTTCTTAGTTAAATTGACAAACTTTGAACCTGGTTTAGTGGAACAGACACCTCTTCAGCATTCTCCCCCTGATCCCACCATCTGCTAAAAGAATCCAAGGCACTAGCTCTGTAAAGAAGATCAGTTAGTCCTAAGACCAGCAATTTATCTAAGAGTTGCCTAATAAAACACACTGTATTTATTTATTATATTTTTATATTGATATTGCATTGGCTGCTGTTTATAGTGTTGGGACCTTTGTAAATCTACAGACGTGCAATTGTTCTTTAAATGTCTTAAAGGGCTAAGGCAGCAGGCATAAAGGGAAAACTCTTGCTATCAATCAATAAAAATATTTTGGAATTAATTTGTCATTTTTGTTTTGGTTTTGTTTTTTTTTTGGATTATGATAACTACAGCTATTTGATCTGCAATTTTTAAAAAACATATTTGCTTGTTTACTGTGGAGGCTGTGGTGTTTGAATACAATGAGTATCAATGTTTCCAATAACTTTACAACCAAGTTCTGTTTCTTTAAATCTCCCATAATTATTGCCCATAATTATTTCCCATCCTCTGTAGCTGATCTCATAACCAATATAAATCTCACCTTAAACTGCAGTCTCACGCACGTTATCCCCCTCTACTCTTTTTATTGTATTCATAGTACTTTAATGTCTCAGTCTGTCCTTTAACTAGCCATTATTAGCTGTTCTTCATACAACAAAACTGTAGTTTAATGTATCAACTCACCATCTCTCGATAGAGATCTAAAATAGAATTAAAGCCATATAACATAATATAATAATAAACGATTAAACACTAAAACCACTTACACCTTAAAATTGTTGATGATTGGATTGTTTTTAGGTAAGTATCTACAGGGCGGCGCACCAAGAAGTGCTAAGCTCCTGGTCTCAAATTGAATCACGCCAGCCGATGTAATATTGGTAAGCGAGCCTTTAACTCCTTCATTGCGGGTTTGCATATCTAATGTGAAAGTTAACCGTGCTGCCACCACAATTGATACTCAGGCACTTGTCAAGAAAGGTACTTACCTTTCCGGTCGCTCCGTCTCTCTCAAGGCGCCCATCAAGTCTAAGTGTCGACGTCATCACGCCCTGTGCGTGACGTTGCGCAAGGACCCCTTGCGCATTGCTGTACCTTGTCAGCCTTGCTCTATTACCAGTTCCTGCATTGCATTGTATCCTGATCCTGCCTTGTCTATTCTTCCAAGTCTGTTCCAGTTTGCTATGCCTCCAGACCTCCTCTGTGTACTCCTACCCTCGTTGGTCCCAACTTCGCCTGACGTCAGTACAGGTACCTAACAGCACTCTATTTTGGCACTTTTGCATAAATTTGCCAGAGCCATTGCACCAGGAAGCTGATATCGTCTCTTAGTGTTTTTACATTAAAAATAAAGTGGTTCAGGTCATATCTAATTCATGCCATACATCTATTTTTTTTAGCATTTTAGGGTGTATCTTCTACTTTTTTTCTGCTTTTTCACAATCCACATTTTATTTTCCAAATATCATTATAGCAATCTCTCTAACAGAGTCTTATCTTGCTATCACTATCTTTTTACATGCGATGTCAATCGTTATTATTTACTTGTTTGTTAATTTCCAGAAATGTATTCATTCTTGGCATCAATACTTTTCCCCTTGACACATTATCCAGTATTACCTTGGACAACAAATATAATTATTATTTTTTGTCAAGTTGGTTCATTCCTTGTACAGATAAATCAAAAGGCACTAATTCAGAGATAGTCATAGGAGCAGGTTTCCTTACCCAACATGCACCTGAAGAAAGGGCGTGGCCCCCAAAATTAGGGTCTCCAAATCAGTGAAAAATCAGAAGACCCCTATTAAAAAGACACACAGCAAGACTGAGTCAGCCGTAATGCAGTTTAAATGCAATAAGTTTGTAATCAATGCAGCCCTGTTAATTCTATTAATTAAGAACATACTACAATCAGAAGGTAAACTAGAAACCCTAACCTGAATGTTGTGCATGTTATTTGAGCTGTTATGAGCAAATAAAGTTATTTATCATTACAGTGTGTGTCTATTCTACCAGTTCATTTTATTTCATTTGGGCACTGGAGATAGCACCTTTTCCCCTATGTGGGCAGGTCTGTTCTAATATTACCTTGTGCCAGAACCAGGAAGTGCAGATTTAATTAGATAATTGTTAAAGGACAACTAAAACCTCAGAACAACATTCAATTAAAAGGCAGATCTCCTTCATATAAAAACAGTAATTAGTGTCTCACCTCTCATTTTAATATGGTTGTTGAGAAATGTAACTTTCTAACATGAGGTTTGTGTCTTATTTCCCAGTGTTCCAGTATCGCACAGTGTGGTCACTGGCCATTATGTTCTTTACACATGCTCAGTCCTAAGATACTGCAGGAACTTGTTACAGTTGTTCACACCCACTAGTAGCCTCTAGCCAATCCTTTTACAGGACAGAATAGACAAGGGATCATGTGACTGAGATCAGGGGTGTGACCAGTCACTGTACATACACACAATTATTTCATCCAGTTCTTCAAGTGGTTACATTTATTTTAATGCTATTTATTGAATTGCTATTTTACAGTTTATTGGTGGTATTAGAGGGGATATGTTCAGATTCTGGAGTTTAAAATGTGGGTTTAGTTCTCCTTTAAAATGTTCCACCCTGCCTATCCTTTAAATTATTTCAATAGTAAGACTGATCAAGAAGGACAAATAGATGTTTCTATCAATATTAAACAAGGTGCATAAAGTAGGACAGTGGTAGATATAGTTCGAATAAACATTGATATACATTTATTTATTTAGACAATCAACTGGAGAAATATGGAACATTATAAATGTATACAAAAGAATATAGAAGCAGTCTCTTAAAAGTAAATAACCATAAAGTGTTAACTGAGAAACCAAAAAAAGAAAGGGTTAAATAGCCCAGCTGCCATCTCTGCTTGATTTACAGCAGCTCGGTATGTTCTGTTTTCAGCAATGTACTACACAGTAGAACAGAAGTAGTCATTGACAAGAAATCCTTCTATGGTCAGAATGCTAACATTCTCACTTATGGTATATTTTATTGCTTATTTTGACCCTTGGTCTCTTTCCAAAGCAGAACTGAAGTCCTAGCCAGGCTTTTTTCTAGCACTCCCTGTACTTAAGGGAAATGTATTTAAGTCATTAGTGCGATTAAAAGAAATGTAAATAAAATTACTAAGAGGGCTGCATGAGGAACTTAAAGGGTATGTCCACCCCCCAAACTAAAATTTTATATGTTGTAGCAAATGGCTATAAATCTCGACCTCGCAAAGGTTTATAGCACTCAAGGATCTCCCCAAATGTACTTACCAGCCTTCGTTTCCTCGCTGCCTTCTGCTTAACTTCCGGTCGAGTCCCTCCTGCTTGACTTCCGTGCACGGAAAAGGCATGAAAGTTAAGCAGAAGGGGAACAAAGGCTGGTAAGTACATTTGGGGAGATCTTTGAGTGATAAAAACCTTTGCGAGGTCGAGGTTTATAGCCATTTTTCCCATATTTTGCTAAATATGTAGTAAATACATGCAAACTGCTATTAATTAATTTATTTTTTATTATTGTGCTAGCGACTCTATAATCTGATTAGGAAGCACAAGAGATTCAATAAATGTTGCTTCACTTTGTGAGATTTACTGCATCGTGGGATTGCGGATAGGTAAGGAGCTACATAGTAGCATGAAACCTATAAAAAATCCCTCCCAACTTGATTGCCTGATTGACAATTATGGTGGGCCAGACATACCATAGCACTGCACAGCTTTGCCTAAGCCCTGCCCAAGTCCTATCCAGATCCACTCATTCCAGCATGGTGTGTATATGGTACAGACTTCCAGAAAGACAGGTCAGAAAGGTTTGCAGGTACTGTATGCTGCTGGGATTCATTATCCAAATAACTCTTATCACCACAAGCTCATAATCGTCCAGTGCATTCTTTGGCTAATTGTGATTATTGATAAATGGTTTGATATAACTTTTAATATCTCAGGTACACACACTGCACAGATAAATAAAGAAAGTGCGGTTGGTTCTAATGTTACCAAAAATCTATTAATTTCACCCCTTTATTAAAGCTGGCTGATCTCAAATAAGCAAAATGATGCAAACGATGCAGATAAAATATTTGACGCATCAAATGCAGAAGGAGAGCACATATTAAAGGGGAAGTGCAAATACATATACATTTAAGAAAAAAGAGCAGTATTTTCCCGTTCTAATGACCTTAACCTGCCCATTCAGTATTTTGTCTGTGTACAAATAAATGCTTCTGAAATACTGACTTCCTATTTGCAGGACCCCAGCACCTAGTTGGATTGAGTTGCTCAGTAGAGATCTGAGCATGTTTCACCCATTCAACAGCCAATCAGTGGAAATTACTGTAAGGAACATTCCAAGGCAGTGATGCATCCTGGGAAAAAGAAGGAATGTTACAGAACCTAAAATGTCAGCTCACTAGTGTCAACAACAGGTAATAGCAAGGTATAAATTCAACTGTTTTTTCAAAATGAAAGTGAATATGTAGAATAACTAGGTATGCATAATATTAACTAACTAATAAAAATAATGATATTTTCCACTGAACTTTCCCTTTAAGGTATTTGTATATGGGCAATGAGTGATACAGTTAAAGTGCTAAAATCAATGCTAATTTGGCTTGAGGGTGGATTTATTGGGGCTTCATCACTTTGAAAACTCTTTTAAACACAGCTGCAAAAGTGTTGCAACAAAGAGACAGATTTTGCTTGGCAATGCTGGCTTATGCCGTTATCCTGTTTATATTAGAATCATCAGAGCGATTAAGGGGCGATATCAAATTATCCTTATATAAAAGCCTGCAATAATATTCATACTGTAAACATTCATGAAATAGAATGACCACATTTTAATATTTTTGTTGTAGCTTTACCAGAAATATTGACTTAAAAGGCATGTCCGCCCCCAGCATAAAATCAGTCCCTGAAGCTCCTTATTTTTTTTTAACCTTTCTCTGCTTGTCTTCCTGGTCCTCACCTTCTCTGCAAGCTCAATAAACTCTTTGCGTGTTCACATGGCTGCAGTGATTAAATTAACTATATTCTAATACCATTAATTTTTAATATTTTTAACTTTAGAAAATCTTGAAGCCTTCCAATAAACTTGCCATTACCACATCTGCTGGAAGACAGTTCCACAGTTCCACCATTCTCACTGTAAAGAAACCTTTCCTAACCTGAAGATGAAACTTCTTTTCTTCTAAGCATGACCACGAGTCCTCTGATATGACCTATTAGTGAACAATGCACCAGAGAGTTTATTATATGGACCATTATATATGGTCAATATATTTTTGTATATAAACATTGTATAAAATGTTTAATCTGTCTGCAAGTTTACGGAGCTTCAGAAACCATGGAGAAGTAAATAACTAAAACCATCCCTAATTTGGGGGGTGAGGGAGGTAAGTATATATTTTAAGGGTTAAGGTAAACATGCCCTTTAACTCTGCAGTAAAAAATAAAATGTAAAGGTCTCTGTGCATACCTACATGAGTACGGGAGGGTCTGGCTACTGCCCACCGAAATCTGCATTAAACACTGCTCAGATCAGTCTGCTTCTTTTCTAGCACATGATGATCTAATAAAAAAAAAACATAAAAGGTTGTTGTCCAAACTTTTATTTTGTACTGTTTTTGCTTTTTTGGTTTTTCATTGTTATCCCCTGCTTTTTCATTCATAGTTTGAAACTTTGTTTTGGTCATTAAGTGGTTCTTATTGCTAGATTAAGATCACTTAGACCCAAAAACTGTATTCACCAAATGCTTTGTGGGTGATATCAAATTTGCCGCTCATTTAACAAAATTAGAGGAGGAGATGGACGAAACTGGTGAGTTTCTTTCCACCAACAGTTCTGAGAGACTTATTGTAATTCCAAATATCTGATTCAAACCCAATTGAAGAGTTTTTGATCTTGCTTTTCACATTTTTAAGCATCATTTTCAAAAACGTTTTTCAACTTTCAATGTATTTTCAACCGCAATTTAAATATTTTCCATATTCCCAATTTTCAATGAGTTCCAATGTAGGAATTTCTGTGAATTTACGTCAGACCCATTGATTTTTTTAAATCAGCAGTTTCAAAACTGAGCAGGTGTATCAGGTTTTCCACAAACACAGCTAAATGTTGATGCAAATGAAAATTCACAACATTTTATTGGCCATTATTTGCACAATTCCTTGAAATGTCACAGAAAAACTGTCACAAACACGCACAAAAACCATTAACGCTCATTTTTGCGATAATGAATCTCAGTGAAAGATCCCCTAAATGTTTTACTTGTGTAATGGTACAATTATTTGGCCATTAATGGATTGTGAATATATTTTCCCTTCCTTACCTGTAGAACATCAAATAAGTATCAACATACTTAGTCAATGTTGAGATCAAGGCCTTTTTGTTTTGATGATGGCAAAACCGTGAACAGTAAAAGGCCATGTCCATCTCCAAAAGCTAAAAGCTGTTTATACTTTATACAAAGCTCAATACTAGGAGGAGAAATGCCCAATACTACCTCTAGAAGGAGATAACATACCTACCCCCTCTTCTAAGCACTGTGACAGTTTAGAGCTTTCAAACAGGCTCACTGAGCTTTTGCAGTGTGGAGGAGAGAAAGCTTTGAGAATGTGCTGCAGTCATTGGCTGTGATGTCAGCCACCATGGCTACTACTGCAACCTATACCCAAAAGAGCCAGGAGCTGCAGTTATGGAGAGATGACCCAGGATATCTCCTAGAAGTGTAATGGTTTCTACATTTTGGGCAAGGTTCTGTCTGAATACAAAATTTAAGTTTAGGGATGGGCATGCCCTTTAGGTTAGCTGGATACACAGTACTAGAGCCACCAAATTGGAAGATCCACCTGCAATCACTGTGCATGTCAAACAGAGACTAACATTTTTTAATTTTCCGTATATCAAATATCACTGTTAGTTTTTTTCTTTTTCATTATCAAGTTTACAGTCACAAACGTTCTCCCATTTTAATTTCCTATAGTGTTCATGTGTTGGAGTAAATAATCCCTGCGTAGCTTTAATGCCAGCTATTTGATGGCGGTAAAAAAAAGTCATGTTAGAATGCTGCAAACACAATATTAAAATGGTTACGGCAGCTGCACACATGGCTTTTAATGAAGCACATGCAGTTTCCACAAATCCCATGTCACTCCATACACAAGAATTTCTGCATTACGGCTCTCATTTAATATCCCTAAGTATGTCATAATAAGTTACAGTACACTGGTGCTGTTTAATTTGCTTTATCCAGGCATTTAATGCACACAGGCCCATTAGCTCAGGCCATGAGTCAAAAGGTTTGGGAGACTTATTATCAAGGTTGGTTTTATGGTTTTTAGACACTACAACTGCAAGAAGGGGGTGGGAGAGCCCCATATTGTACTTATCCCAAGAGCTCACACTATTGTAATTTCCCCCAGGAATTGATATATTAAACTTCACATAATATATCTACAGTCACAACTTGCAAGTCTCAGTTTAGAATTCAATATGTTATAAGTTTTACCTTACCCCTACTAATGTTGGTTCTGTGCTGCTAAAACCTAAAGCGAGAACATGTTTATTGCTGCATTTTGTATACTTTTGATTTATTTAAACCCAATCCAACAAGTAATCCAACAAGTAACTAAAATGTTCCCTAAACTTCCTTTGCTCTATAAGCTTCCAACAATCCATTTGAAAAAAAGAGTGAAATAAAAAGAGGTCACAGAGGTGCCTTGCCTAAACAGGTGTGCAGTGGTGATGACTTGCTTTGATGACTGATATATTAATGAGAAGACACTCTTAGCAGATGCATATTAGTTTAGACAAGATCGGTGGAAATCAGATACTTAATGAGTTGGGTGAAGCCGAATCTTACAGAGAGATCAGCCGGGAGTCATTTTCACTTAATAATTAAAAAAACAGCTTACTTCTTACCCATATAAAAGTATATTGCTCACTAATTTACTTTTCTACATTGAATATTAAAAACAATTCTTGTAATTAGTTATCCATTAACGTTTGATATTTTTGCATTTTAATGTATAATCTATATAATCAATTAGTATTGATACACAAAAGGCTCAATAAAAAAATATTTGTATTAACATAAGAGATGGTATAAAGTATATAAACCAATGGTGGTAGGTGTGAAAAGATGACAGAGCAGTAGTTGACTGGTGTATGTATGTATTTATTTTATTTCTTATATAGCGCTACATATTCTGCAGCGCTTTACAATACTACTTTACAATGTACTTTATGTACATATACAACCTATCAGTATGTCTTTATGATTGTGGGGGAAACCGGAGTGCCCGGAGGGAACCCACGCAAGTACGGGGAGAACATACAAACTCCTTGCAGAAGTGTCCAAGGGTGGAATCGAACTCAGGACCTCAGTGCTGCAAGGCATCAGTGCTAACCACTGAGCCACCATGCTGCCCCAGCCACTGTGATGCTAAATATCTTTTTCCGGGAGTGCTGGGGAGTAATAAATACCTTATTGCAAATTTTTGGGGGGGGAACATTGTGTAGTTTGTTATGGGGTGAACATGCAATCCTGATCGGATCATTGTGGCCTTGCCCTAAGTGTGTTAATACAATAATCATGTATTTGGGAGTGTTTTATTCTATTCAGATGTATGTGTAAAACCTATAGTAAATTGTAACATTTGTATGAAAATGCTTTCTACATTACCTGGAAATTTTTTATTTTTTTTTGAAACAGAAAAATCCTATATCAACCAAAAAACGAAAAAAGGGAAAACTGGCTCTTCGGCGGAACATACACCAACTGTCAAAAATCGATTTATATTGTGTTAAGTCTGAAAAGAATAAAGAGCATTTTTGGGAACTTAAGTTTTGAAATGAAGAGTTCAGTGAAAAAGTGAAAAGTTTACTTTAAAGCATTGATTTCCATGCTGCTTCATGCTTCACTTCAAATATAGGGTGCATGCACGTAAATGTGCGCTATAGTTAAAATGAAACTAGAAGTGTTCAGGGCCTGTCAGTTCAGCCGATGGTGGATGATGTGAAAGGTAAATTTCGAATTCTTCATTCCTGGCCTATGTGAATTGACTGAAGAGCTTTTTTAGTGAATTATTCCTTTAAGGGACAAAGGGTCATATTTATAAAGGTCCATTATTTTCGCCAAAACATTACCATTGCACATTGCTGCGGAAAAAACGTTATTATCGGCATATTTCTAAAGGCAATCAATATCATAGTGAAAATCAATACCACTGCAATGTGCGGTGGTAATCTGAGCTCTCTTCGCCGCGATAATGTATCGCAGCGAAAGGCTCAAATCCCAACGTACGGAGCAGGGGGCTGGGATGGGCCGCTGTGAAAAGATTGGGAAGCGGGTGGTCACATCTGCCGCCAGAGGGGGCGGACAGGGTGTATGCCCACCCTGCCCTCGCCCTCCACGGCCGAACATCCCCTTCCCAGCAGCCCCTCCCAGCTCCATACACTCACAGGGAGGGGCCGCTGGGGGGTGGAGGGACCCTCCAGCGGGGGCACTGAGAAGTGGGGCTTAGGGGGGCCTGCAGCTCGAACCGGGACCCCCTTCCCTGTGCCATTGTGGCCCTGACAAGGGCCTTTGGGGCATAAGGGGTCCTGCAGCTCGAACCAGGACCCCCCTCCCCAGCAATTGTAATTACTGAAATATGATTGGTTACTGTATAACCATGTGTGAGCATTGAAAAACTGACCAATCAGAATTGGATTAGGTCCTTCAGCACACCTATATAAAGAGGTGCAAACCCTGCGTAGCTCAGAAGTTATCGCAGTTGATGGCAAAACAAAGAAGAGGCCAACAACATTGGCTCTGTTGAAGCTCCCTTGAAGCAGCCAGTGCCAGCGGGGTCACTGGCGGCCACAGTGACCTCGCCTGGCACTGGCTGTGAAGAAAGAAGACTTCGGATCAAGACGTCGGTGACATTGGCTATGTTGAAGTAGCCAGAACTGGAGGTGCCCCTAGCGGCTGCATGGGTACTTCCCGGTGTTGGCCATTTCATCGGAGCTGGTGTCACCGGATGGAAGAAAGAATACATGCCCAAGGGCTCTTGTAAGAGCCAACAGGGGGTCCTGTTTCAAGCTGCTGGACCCCCAACAAAGGCACTTCTGAGTGCCGCCATGGCACTTGTCAGTGCCAGGGAGGGGAGGTCCCGGTACGAGCTGCAGGACCCCTTATGCCTCAAAGGGCCCTTGCCAGGGCCACAAGGGCACTTGTAAATCCCGCAAGGGCCCTTATAAGGCCTGGAGAGGGGGGTCCCTGTTTGAGCTGCAGGACCCATTAATCCCCAAAGGCCCTTGTCAGGGCCGCAAGGGCCCTTCCAAGGGCCACAATAGCACTTATAAGTGCTGGGGAAGGGGGGTCCCGGTTCAAGCTAAGGGACCCCCATAAGGCCCAAAAGGCACTTCTCAGGTCCCTCCACTCCCCCAGCGGGCCCCTTCCTGCAAGCATACGGGGCAGGAGGCTGGGAGGGGCTGCTGGGAAGGAGATGTATGGTGGGTGGTCTCCGCCACGGGGGGCGAGGGCGGGGTTGGCGTACACCCAGCTGCACCCCTCTGGCAGGGTGGGCTTACACCCCAGCCCTCTCTGGCGGTAATCTCGGCCATTTTCGCCAACTCAAAGTTGGCGAATTGAAACGCCAGAGCTCAGTTACCGCCGCTTTATAAATAGAAGTGAGCGGTAACTGAAGCAATGTTATTGCGGTAAAGTTCCGCCTCCATTTTCACCCTTTTATAAATTGTGGTAATTCCAATTTTCGCAAAAATGGTGGGAAAAGCGGTGGCGGTAAGTTAACAGCCCTTTATAAATATGCCCCATAGTGGATGGTGCACAATCAATGCCGACTTTACAGTGCACAACCAATGCTGATTCTTCTTAGCACCATCCAATTGTTCCAAAAACCAGTCCCCACTGGAAATCAGAGTGGTAAGATACAACAAGGTTAAACCACAAACAGACCTCCCCCATGGTGAGAAAACAGTGACTTAATATATCTGGCATAAAGTGTGGTGGATTGCGATGCATTGTCTTCCCTCTTCCCACCAGGTGATTGCCGAACTTCCTAAAGTTCGGTTCTTTTCCAAACTTTAGTAAAAGTTATATCTGTATTCAATTAGATCAACTGGACTTGAAGTTTAGTTCTTGAAGACGTTTTGCTAGTCATCCGACTGGCTTTATCAATTCAGAATGACTTGTACAAGAATCTGTGGCAATTATGTTCCCTGGAAAATCCCAATTAGCATATCACAGCCAGGTGTTAAGGGCGTGATTGGATAGTGTTATAGGAACGTCCAGAGTAAGGTGTGAAAACAGCATTGTACATGGCAGATAGTTGGTGTCGAACCCCCCCACCTCTATTTAGGCTTGGTTTTCTTTATTTTCACATAAATGGCCTCCTTAACACCTCTCTTGAACCAGTCACATTTCTTTGCCAATATGTTAACATTACAATCTTCAAAGGTATGTCTTTTATCCTTAAGATGCAGGTACACGGCTGAGTCCTGACCCGAGGAATTGGCTCCTGTGCTGGGCCATACGTTGATGCAGTTGCTGTTTGGTCTCCCCCACATACAAATCAGAGCATTCTTCACTGCACTGCACTGCGTATATGATGTCGCTTTTCTTGTGTTTGGGTATTGGGTCTTTCGGATGTACCAATTGCTGCCTCAGTTTTTTTGAAAATTCTTCTTAATTTCTCGGAGACCCCTGCTACATATGGGATGACCATGTTCTTTCTCCTGTCTTGCCTTTCCCCTTCACTGTTGGTATATGTGTTCTTTTCTTTCCTTCTACTTCTTTTGACAAAGGCCCAATCTGGATATCCACAAGTTTTAAAGGGTATGTCCGCCCAAAAAAAAAAGTTTTTATATAAGATTCCCCAAGGGCTCCCAGCCCCAACCGCTATATTTGTTTCTTTAGAAAGCCCCCCAAACTCTACTTACCTCCCCTCTTTCCTCCGCTGCGCTCCTGGCCCTCTGCTTGCGAGAAAATGCAAGCAGAGGGGCGGGACCGGCAGCCGCGTCTGTGATTGGCTGAGCGGCAGCCAATTACGGACGCGGCTGCCGGCAGCTCACTTCGCCGGAGGAAAGAGGAGAGGTAAGTAAAGTTTGGGGAGCTTTATAAAGATACAAAATGCGGCGGTTGGGGCTGGGGGAATCTTATGTATTAACATTTTACGCTAGGGGGAGGGAATCGGGAGAGGGAGGGAGAGGGAGGGGGAGGGAGGGGGAGGGAGGGGAGAAGGGCTGCAGTACTCATGCCAAACTTCTCCCGGAGGCCAGGTAGGAGGCAGAGTCCTATATGGACTCTGCTAGCCTCCTGGTGGGCAGTTTTGGGACTTTGGGGGGGGACTACAGGAGAACCCTATGGAGCTGGGATGGAGGTAAGGACTAAACTACACTACATGGGGGGCGACACGATGTAGTTAGTGGACCATGCCCTTTAAGGGTCCTGAGATTTTCATTTCTTTATCCTTCGCCTCTGTGCTAGTGGGGATGTTCTCAGCTCTGTGTTGCAGGGTTCTGATGACACCCAGCTTTTGATCTTAAGGGTGGTGGGAGTCAAACATCAAATACTGATCTGTGTGTGTTGGTTTTCTGTAAACCTCTACTTCCAGTTTACCATTTTCCTAACTTCTACCAAGCAGTCCAAGAAGACAGTTTGTGTTTTGTACCTTTCCCTTGTAAATTTGATGTTCATGTGAAAATAAAGAAACCAAGCCTAAATAATGTTGGGGGGGGGTTCGACACCAACTGTCTGCCATGTACAATGCTGTTTTGACACCTTACTCTGGGCGTTCCTATGACACCTCTTAGCCACTATCCAATCTTGCCCTTAACACCTGGCTGTGATATGCTAATTGGGATTTTCCAGGGAACATAAATGCCACATATTCTTGTACAAGTCATTCTGAATTGAGAAAGCCAGTCGGATGACTAGCAAAACGTCTTCAAGAACTACATTTCAAGTCCAGTTGATCTAATTGAATACAACAGATATACCATGACCTGGATGAATGAGAACCTTCACAAGCATATTTAGTAAAGGTTCTAAAGTTCTATGGTTTGAAAACAAATAGTTTGAAAAGTTCAGATTAAATATGGTATAAATAGCAATGATAACTTACTGTACATGGCTCTGGGACCTGAGAAATGGTCTGGGGAACACATACATATCGGAAGCTCAGGAAAGAGCCTTTTGGGGCTTAAGGGGGTCCCGCAGTTCAAAACCGGGACCCCCCTCCCCAACACTTATAAGTGCCCCAAAGATATAAAATGTTGACCAAGCAACATCATTAATGCCATCCTGCATCCTAATGTATCCTAGTGACTAGCAGGGTGATTTTGATTTATTTTCATGTAGTAACTGACTTCTTCCTGGCTCCTCCCATGGTTATTATGACTGACGATTCTCCCATCTCTGACTGGAACCTGCACCGGCTCTTCAGGTCTCATCCTTTCTATACATCTCCAGTCTCAAAAAAAACTTAACATATCCTGAAGGATCACCCTCAAAACCCCAGTTTTGTTTTATTCTTACCTTCACCCGACGTTTCCACCCTGAGGAATACAAAACCACTATTCCTAGCTAGAAGTCCCTCCTCCTCTGCTCCTGTTGCAAGTTGGTTATGTGCACGCTCAGGAGCAGAGCGTGCTCATAAGCGATCAATTGGTGACATCACCATCGTGGCCTTGACTGACAGCCATTATCAGGAAGCAAAGAGAAGACAGGCAGGGGATCGCAGTTGTGTAATTTTCTAATTCCTCAATGTGGAAGCCTCGGGTGAAGGTAAAAATATATAACAAAACTAGAGTTTTGAGGGTTGATCCTTCAGGATATGTTTAGTTTTTTTGGGAATGGAGTTACCCTTTAATTAATTATGTGAGCAGCTCTTTATTAACACAGCTCATGCAATGTGGCCACCCACACTGCCATGCATTATTCACGTGCTAAAGGATCGCAAAAAACAATTGTAAGCACGTGAGAAACATGCTAGTGTGGCCTAGCCCTTAATCTGTGTAACAACCTTTAAATATCCTTTTTATCTTCTGAACTTGTTTATCCAAACCTAATAAGGTGTATGAGAGGCATGAAACAATGTTTATCTCGTTTTGCGAAAAGGTTGGACAATAGTGTTTGCTGGAATCCAGCAGCTTATTCTGTATAGTTAGGCTTGTGACAATATGGGATCTGTTTAGACTAATATATGTGCCTACACTGTGAAAAACAAACCAAGTGTTCCTCCAAATAAGCCTGTAATTGACCCTGTAATTCCTTAAAGTGACGTTATACGCTTGTAGTTCTAGACTTTTCCCCTTGTGAGTAGGTAATTAGAGAGGCATGTCAGTAACAGAGCCACCTTACAACCCTGGCCTTCATTGATTGGCAGCAACATTCCTCCTGTTTAGCATTCCTTATTTGTGTAATGCTTTTTATAGATGGGGGGCCTGTTATTCCCTTCCCTTGTGAACGGACTCTCTCTACTGAAAAACAGGCTACATCAGACTTTAAACTACAAAGAGCGCCTACCACGATAACTATCTTCCTGGGGTGACTTCCTTGACGGAATGTGTCCTTTAATTAGATGTTTGAATGCATTGCATTGATATACAGTACCTGACTGATATAACTTCTGTTATCTGAGAGATTTACAACTGAATTCATCAATAGACATTTTATGTTGTATATGTATACAGCCTATTGGGATGATACCCAGGTGAATTTTGTGTGCAAAACTATGCTGCTATGCAGCAATCATGTGACAGAACTAATCCAACATTAATACCAGGGGCGTAACTACCAGGGGAGCAACCACAGGGGGCCCAGGAGCCAATGGGGGGCACCTTATTTTTCCTATGACATATATAGCCTCCTCCCAGAAAACCAGTGATAGGGGCCCCATCATAGTTCTGCTGGGGGCCCAGTGATTCCTAGTTACACCACTGATTAATACCAATACAACTGCCATCAGCTTAAGCCAAAATTAACTTCATGAAATAAAAAGCCACCAGTGTGTATTTAGTTACCTGCCTGCATGTCCATCAAGCACTTTCTATCACAAGCATTCACTAAAAGCTGTATTGCTGGTATAATGGGTATTTTCAGATGATCAAGGGGAAGGAAGCGTACTGACACTTACTGTTTGGGATCTTATTAGACACACATTCAGGCTTTATTGTTTCTGATCATTTACTGTTTTATTGCCTAAATGATTAAAGACTATACAATACCAAAGTGCATGTTTACAATCAACTGAACTGCCAAGCACCCCCCTTTTCAGATTTAATGTTAAATGTTTAATGCAAATGATTGAATGTTAAAAACTGTCTCTACAAAATACATTCTTGGAATAAAACTAACACATTATATTTAAAGACCTAGTTTACCAGCATTGTTACAGCCTTCAGCAACTCCCAAGTTACCTGGCTGATCCTACAAGTCCTAGGTTACTGCTAGAGTAGTACATTTACACTTGTGAGACTAAAGGTTTGTACAGATGTGCGATCACGGGTCCCGACCCACAACGCACGATGGGCACGAATGTTCGTTTCGGACGATAATCAGCCCGTGTAAGGGCACTTTATCGGCCGTAACGGCCGTTTGGTCGGGGATTGTTGCCCGACAGACCAGGCAGATCTCTGAACAACCGGCAGTTTCGGCCAATAAAGTGCCCATACACGGGCTGATTATTGCCCGAAACGACTGTTTGTACACATTATGCGTCGCAGGTCGGGAACCGCGATCCCACGTGTGTACGAACCTTTAGACATTATTGCTCAGCAGGGACAGTATACACTTCTTCTATCTTTACTCCTTCTATATAAGGTGCAGATCCCAAAATTCCAGAGTAAACAACAAGTGTGACACCATCCCCACCTACTGGCCCAGAACCACATTAATGACAAATTAAACATTTTGCAGCACAGTAGTCTTGCCATAGTCACATGTTATTATTATGCCTGCAGAACAAAAAGAAGTCCCTTCTCTCAACTCATTACCAGCCACAATACCTACAGCCTACTACATGGCAATAATAAAGGGGCAATGTCTCCTGAAGATGCTGGCCATCTGTCATTTTAAAAACAGGAATAACTTGAAGGAGACTTGTTGAGAAGTTGTAAAATGAGTTAAAATAAACACGCAGGAAGTGCTGTACTGAGAACTTATATATTTAGTTGCCCCTAGCAAACAAGCCCCTTCCTCACAATTTTGTTTAAAAAAATTATTTAATTAAAAAATTAATATTTGTTAAATATTTGTTGGACAATTGCCAGCCAAGAGAGAAAAGGAAAGCTTAAATATGATAACCTTGCTGTGCCTAGAGTGTAATGCATAAGGCCTAGGCCTAGTTGGCATATAATGTTTATATGGCCTTTGCTGGATTTCCTGAGAGAAGCCATTTTCTTTAGTGCAGTTAGGAGAACCAGCCTCCAATAGCCATCATAGACTTTCAGGGTGTTAGGAACCTCTTGTCTCAGTAAGAGCTATTAGAGATTACTCTCCAGTGCGATAAAAGAATAAGGAAAACTAGGAGAGAAACTAATAGTAAAGCACTTGTTTCAAGGCCACATCTCCTTAAAAAAAATGATACTTTAGCATGTGCTATCATTGTATAGGATTCAATGCTGTGGAGTAGAAATGTTCATGAAACCTTTTGCATTCCTATGAGATATAAATACCTCAGTTACTAGCTTGCAAGTTTTTTAGCTAACACTCTGAGAAATTGATCTGCTGTGGGGTCACTGGATTTCTGTATATGGTTAAGGGTCTTGTTAACAACATATATAAGCAGCATCCTACCACAAACATCCTCACAAGCCTACACCAAGATCGCTGTTTTTCCTTTACTTCAGTTAAAGTAAACCTTGGGTGAGTTGAAAGTTCTGGGATGTCAACCCACATCTTCTGCTTGGAACTAGTGGAAAAGCCTTGTATGTCATTACAGACTGGAGCAATATAGGATCTTTGTGACAATATGGAATATAAAATGGATTATCTTTTTTTTTAAAAAAAGGCCTTGGGGAAGAATTTCTTCAGAGTAACTTGGCTTCCATGCTTACAGCTCCGAGCAAGGACACCTGATTTAAAGTAGAGAGGCCTCTTCTGGGAGAATGCTTAACATTTCCACCTTCTTGGCGCGTCCTAACATTGAATATTTAATTTATTTTTCTTAAATGAGACAGTGATGGGTTTATTGGGTTAGGACATAACTGACAATTATTTTGAACTGTTATAGTATTATAATGTCATAAAACAGTTGTTTTATAAACTTGCAAAATAAATTAACAGATCCTCAATACAGGCAAATTCTGGATTTCATTTTGTTTCTGAAACTGATCTGTTGATAGACTAACAGACACTTATCTTAAATGTAAAGGTTTATTGAATGAAAAATAACCATGTTATTAAAGGAGCAATTGTCAGATCAAATCTAGTTGTTTTATATGGTCTAAATTCTATGTGTTGCATATTAATATTAGAACATAATTATAATGATTTAAATATTACTCTGTATCTCTCTTTAGACATACAATGGCATTCGGAAGTATCCTGAGTGAGGCTGACATTTCTGCTGCTCTTAAGGATTGTCAAGGTATCTTATAATAAGTTGTGTTTGTACCTTTCTCTGATACTCTTCTTTTACCTACCATACCTACCTTGTTCTCCCTTTTATTCCCTTATCCTGTTTCTTTTTAAAGGGCAAGTCCACTCAAACAAAACCTTTGTTCCAAAATGTAGATTACCCCCCCACACACCACACTTTTGTGATATTCATAGCTTCCAAAGACGCTCCTGAACTTTCTTACCTGACCTGGTCCCTCACCGTCTAGGTGTCGCCCCCTGCTCCTGTTTCGTGTAAAAACTGCACCGACAGCCACTTTACTTCCTGGTTGCATATGTCAGGCGATTGGGCATGACGTCACGTTGCGCCTTAACTGACAGCCACAACCAGGAAGTGGAGCGGCTGGCAGCAGCAGCAGAGTAGGAGTGGCGAGGGACCAGGTCAGGTAAGGAAGTTCAGGAGCGTCTTTTGAAAATGTAAATATTGCGGAAGTGGGGTTGGGGGGTTGGGTAATTTACATTTTAGAACAATGTTCTTTTTTTTCCAGTGGACATGCCCTTTAATTTCTCATACATTGTGAGACCAGAAACTACATTAAGTGATTTATTCCTACTTGAAATCATCAATATTGCAGCTGGCAATTCTTACGGTAACTGTTGGCCCCCTGCAGCTGCTGATATTTCCCATACAAACTTTATGTGATATTTGTGGTAGTAACTGTAAATACTTTTTACTGCACAGGGAAGCAGTTACAACTGAACATAAATCCCCATAAGTTTTTTTTTTTTAATGAAAATTATTTGATATAGGACACAGAGCTAATAATAATTTATCAATTTAAATAAAAATGCCAACAGATTCTTGTGCAAGTCATTCTGAATTGAGAAAGACAGTCAGATCACTAGTAAAATGTCTTCAAGAACTAAACTTCATGTCCAGTTGATCTACAGATAATTTAACTAAGACATTTTATAGCATTGCAGACACCCTACCATAAACAACAAGAACATTACAAATTACAGGGGCCTTATAATGACATGCTGTAATACTACTTAATTCCTTTGAATTAATTGGGAAAATCTTGACCAATAAATAAATACTACATTTACAACTGTTTCTATTTATAATATTTTACATTTCTAAATATAAAGCAATAGATATTTTACTAAAATATCCCAGTCCAGTGGGTTTCTCTTTTCAGTATCAGTTCTGGTAGTTAATTTGAAAATGAAGTATAATTTGTGAAATGTATTAATCTGCACTATGCAAACTATAAGTGCAGTCATGACAAAGCATAATCATCTAATAACCAGCTATAACTTTTGGCTTGTCGGGTAACATGAGGGGGTAATTCCACAGCACCAGAGAGGGCTGAAGGTTTTTCCCTTTAATAAATGATTTTTATTGATTATACCATAATATTTTAGCTTTTAACCAGTGCATTCATTCTTTTTAAGCTGCTGACTCCTTCAACTACAAAACTTTCTTTGCCAAGTCTGGTCTGAGCAGCAAGTCCGCCGATGATGTGAAGAAAGTTTTTGCAATTCTGGACCAGGACCAGAGCGGCTTCATTGAGGAAGATGAATTGAAGTAAATAAGAGTAGATTTTGTTTTAGATTTCTCCAGTGTTTTGGTAAAATCTAAAAAGAAATTGCATTGCATGTAAATTATGTTCTTGTATTTACCTAAAAGTGATCACAATGTACAGCATGTGAACTTATCCTATTTAAAAATTGTGCCTTATACATAAAACAAATCAGTTACCTTATTTTAGTCTGTAGTTGTGATATTTCTTTCACTTGCAGATAATCTTTTGGAAAATAAATAGTCTTAGTTTTAATAGTAGATTGAAGACATCATTGTAAGTGCAACTGTGTTAATCATTTTTTACTAACAGTGTGTTATCTTTCCGTACTTAAAGACTCTTCCTGCAAAACTTCAGCTCAGGAGCCAGAGCTTTAACTGATGCCGAGACCAAGACTTTCTTAGCAGCTGGAGACTCTGATGGTGATGGCAAAATTGGAGTTGATGGTAAGACAACATTATTATTAGTTGTTTTGTTCCACAATATTCCAAGACTTTTGTTTATTGAAAAGAAAGGTTTATTTTCTTTGATCCACTGCCATCAGGGGTGTCCTTTGCCCAGAAACTATTATTAGAAATACTAAACGTGTTTATTAAAGTGTATAATACATACATTTACTTTATTGTATTCTCATAATTATATTTGGTGTTTTTGGACAGCATTGGCCTCTATTAGTCTAATTTAATCCTGAAGGAATTGTGAGCTCTAAACTCAAATTAGAACAGTGATGTCACATGGAAGCGACACTTTTCTTATAGTTAAGATGTCACTCGAAATTCTAAACTCCCAGTACTGACAATGCAAATGGCAGCTTACAAGCAGTTGGTGGCTTTTTCATATATTAGAGAAAAGGCAACAGAAATAGGACTTATTGAACTTTGAGGTCTTCTTTAAGAGCAACAGCATCTAAAACATGCAGTCATCTCTCAATACTACTAACGCTAGAAAACCAAGCTGCACTGATTATAGTCTTTCATCACTAGCACATGGTGGTAGGCTAGAATTCCCATGATGCCATGTTACACATTTACATATAGGAAGGCCATATAATAGCTTTCTGGTTAAAGGATGCAAAAAATTCCGATATATCCATTTCAAATTATGTTTTTTAATTTATTTTCGGTTTTGAACATTCTATCCTACAAATTGTATTATGCATTAAGACATAATGCTAATAAAGTTAAGTTTTTTGTTTTTTTTTACCAGAATTTAAAAAGCTTAAGCAAAGTTTCTTTGACATAAACATACAAAAGGGGGATTTTAAGTATAAATAAATTAAAAATGGAAAATAACTACATATATTTGTGTATTCTACTGAAATATGAACATTACCTGTCTTGTATCATCTTTATAATTTATATTATTTATAATTTAAAATAACCATTCTGCAATATAAAATAACTTCCTTTTGCTCTTTGTTACAGAATTCCAGGCTCTGGTAAAACCATAAACTGTTTAACCTATGCATTCTGGCAACACTGACTTTTACTAAATAAGCGGCATAGAGTTTGGTTTCATGAAAAACAGGCATGGCAGATTTCAGAATTCATCACCTTCTATCAAAATCCACAGATATGAATATTCTTTTTTCCAAAACCAGAAAATGGAACCTGGGACTAGTAATTAAACTGATATTTTTTTATTGATCTCTTAAAGGATTGACGCAGTAGGAATAAAGTGCCATCAATTAATAAAGGTCTTTCGGAATCAATCTGTCATGTAGTTTGTATATCAGTATTAATATGTAACATGTTTTCAAGATAATATTGACAAGAATAAGAACAAAGAGTGTTGGTAATTCACTACCATTGGCTATGATATTCCATAAAAAAAAACATTCTGGTTCTCCTCTTCATCTTCTATATCTATCCTATAACTTGACCCTGCAAATCAATTTTTCACTATTTGCAGTAACTTTTCATTGTATTTCCTATATTCCCTTTACCCAATAACTTCTCTCTAACAAAAACATGTTCTCCCTGTATCACATTCAGACCTGACTTACCCAGAAATATTTATATCCTTCTTTTTTTTCTCTAATGACAATCAGAGCACCCTCCAAAGCATCCTCGATGTGGCACTTGCTCTCTTTTCCTTGTGCATTTTGTCTTTCTTGTTTAATCACTAGGACAAACCACAATGTTTTAAGGCACTTGGTCTTACATTTGCATCTTTTCTGGGAAAAGTCAAGAGTATATGAAAATGTGAAAGGGACTAGTGTACAAATATGTCCCTAAAATACGCAGATTTTACTAAATGATGATACAATTTCTGAAAGGCTTCCAATTACCAATTTATTTTTTAAAAAAACATTCTACTTATGTGACTGAACATGTAATGTGATGATCTAAACATTAACCTGGGACAAAAATAAGAACAGATCCAAAAATAATGTCTTTCCAAAGCATTGTAACTACATCCTGCAGCTAAAACACTTCCCATCTTTTATTCCTCAGTTTGTTCACCATGGCCAATGTTGTCACACTGTTGGTTGATATTCCCGACTGACCAGAAAACTCAGTTCCATTTCACTGAATCAAACAGTTGATGGTCTACAATTAATATTTTTCCCCCACAAGGTTTATAGGTGCAATAATAATACCAAAAAAATCACATTAGATTCAATGACACTTGTTTTTACTAAAATGGGCAACAATTCCATATTTGAACCAATGCAACCAATCAGACATCTGCTTACAAAGAGGATTCAAAGCTGTTTGCTGACTGGTTGCAGTGTTTTTGTGCTATCTCTACCTGTATAATACTCCCCTTGAAGGTAGAAATTTCTGAACTAATTACTGTACATACAGTAAAATCATGTTTCAAACAGACTGCTATTAGCTCACTTTTTTTAAATGAGACATTGCTGTGAAATTCCACTGTATTTTAACATTTTTTTTTCAAAATATTTTTAAAGCAAATTTTAACTGTTCAATTTTTTAGCATGAGAAAATTTTAAAAATGTTTAGAAAAATGTCAAAATAGACATACGAAACCAGAACATATCAAAATAATAGATATGGGCATGTTAATTTTTTATAGAAGATATCAGACTGATTTTAAAAGTTAATAAAATGCTAAAATTCAGGAAACATTTCTTTTTGTAATTTGACATAAAAGAATTATGTTCTATTTCTTCTCTTTTATTCCAAATATTTTTTGGTATTGTTTTTTGGTATTGAAGGTGTAATCAACACTGTTAACATCGCTTGATTGCATTTAGCTGTGCCACTGACCCAATCAGCACTACATGTCTCTTGATTGCATTCAACTGTATCACAGCCCTAATCAGAGCTAATTGCCTGTCTCTTGATTACATTTAGCTGTCATAAACCTAATCAGCCCCCATTAGCTGTTTCTTATTGTGTTCAGCTGTGTCACAGGGGCATGTTTTTAAACTTACAGCATACACACTCATATTAGATTTGTCCAGACTTTCAAGACAAATTAAAACTTTTCCCTTCTATTCTAACACAATTATTTGATGTTAATAGGAAAACACCCCGTAGCAAATTTTTACTAATAGAAATGTAATTCAATGAAAAATAACCTATTAATGTTTCTAGTTCCTTTATATAAACACCACTCTTTCTCTATTATGTGCAGCACGGTGGCTTAGTGGTTAGCACTGATGCCTTGCAGCGCTGAGGTCCTGGGTTCGATTCCACCCTTGGACACATCTGCAAGGAGTTTGTATGTTCTCCCCTTATTTGCGTGGGATTCCTCCAGGCACTCCGGTTTCCCCCACAATCATAAAGACTTACTGATAGATTGTATGTGTACATAAAGTGATTAGATTGTAAGTTCTTCAGGGCAGGGCCTGATGTGAATTGAGTAAATAATTGTAAAGCGCTGTGGAATATGTAGCGATATATAAGAAATAAAATACATACAAAAATGCTATAAAGTGGCGGTAAAAGTTTGTTAATTTGGTTTGTGCTTCCCACTGTCACTTCTTATCCCCATTAAAAGAGTTCTTACCTTGCACTAAATTCTTTCTAAAAGTCTCTATTTGCTTTAATAAAAGACACCAGACCAAATATCTACTTAAAGGACAATTATACTCACCTTCCCTCCGCTCCTCTTCTTTATGCATTAGCTTTTACCCAGGGTGAGGGCCTGAACCACTGCAACAAGCGTGCCTTCCTATTGGCCTCGTCGCCGATGGGGAGGAGGGGGCGGAGCCTACCAGAGCAGCGTTGCTCTGGGACTCTGCAGTAAGTTACGCAAACCCAGGGGTGAGGACCTAGCGGTTCAGGTCCTCACCCTGGGTAAAAGCTAATGCACAAAGAAGCAGAGCGGAAGGAAGGTGAGTATAATTGTCCTTTAACACTGACAGATACTGACAGCTTTCCTTGCTCCTGTCCCTCTGTCAATGTTGATTGCTCAGTTAGCAGTGGGAAGAGACAGGTAGGAATATGTTGCCATACTCCTTCTAAAACAGTGATGTTGAACCTTTCTAAACATTACAGATGTTTAGAAACAAAGTAATACATTTGGTATAATTGCCCTTTAACTAGATAGGATAGAATTGGTTTAATCGAAAGGAAATAAACAATTTGGTACCATAAAAGTTAATTTTATCAATTTAATACATGTATGTTCTATTAGGAAAGGAGTAGCACTACATTGGCAAGAATATATAGCAATATTAAACCTGTATGTGCACCTTTGCCTTTAACAACTGGAGAGGTTGATCAGAGCAGAGCTTGGCTGAGGACCAACACAGACACACACCACTTGCAGACTTGTTTCTTCTTGTGCCTTCCTTTTTAAAACTGTGCTGCAGCATTTCTTAGGCCAAGAGCGTGCGAAGGTGTCACATATGTCACGTCACACATAACATGACACCTTCTCTGCAGGATCACTGCAGTCATTCATTTTCTGAAGCAGAAAACAGATACTTTTAAAATAGATTATGCAGGGACAGCTCTGTGAGGTATGGTGTAACTAGGAACCACTGAGCACCCAGCAAAACTATGATGGGCCCCTATACCTGCTTCCTTTACATTGTTTTTCTGGGAGGAGGCTTTATCTGGAAAAATAAGAATATGGGGCCCCCCTACAGTTAACGGGTCTTCTCCCCTGATAGTTACATCCCTGATTCTTCTTTAAACAGTTAATCCTGAAACCCACAAACACAACTTTATGTCTGGCCTACTTAATAAATATTTTGGCTTCAATGATTTCCACAGGTACAGTTTGACATGTTGTTGTGAATGAGGTGTTGGTCTGAATGACCTGACAGATCAATGGTTGTGGATAAGGTGCCATTTAAATTTAAAAACAGATAGTAGGTGTTTAGGGACATCTCTGAACAAATACTTATTTGCTTTGGTCATAACGTACACTGGATTGGTTCTGTATGCATCGGAAAACAAACCATTTTATTCCATCATGTTCTATTTTATGCCTTCCTCTGGGATCAACAGATAGGCAGGAAATGTGGGTATTGATGAGTAGGTTGGACTGGATAGAGGTATGCCTTTATTCAACAGGAAAAAATGATGAGGACTGGAACCAAAAAGCAATGAGCTAACAGTGCAAATTATTGTTACACCTATGTGAGTACCACTAAATTGCACTGTTAGCATGTTGCTTTTTGGTTCCAGTCCTCATCATTTTTTCCTGTATCATATTTGGTGCTCTGGACAGAAGCACTTGAGTATTCTGGAACTGGCCTTGCCTGCTGTGTCTGGACACTCTGATTTTTATCTTTATTCAACCTCAAATTCTATACTATACTATACCTGTCATTGCACGCCTTCGGCTGATTTGGTCTAAAAGATGTGTGTTTTTAATCGGGCTTTCAATTTGTTCTGGCATTGGTGTGAATATGGGAAAGGAAAGAATTACAGGAGGACATACAACAAGGATTAACATCTGGTATCAGAGACATACTGGATTTGGGTAACCTTATTAACATATTAGATTATAACCTTTTACCTGATGAGATCAAACTATTGAATATGGGTTTAAATTTTATACCTACCAGTAATTTTATACCTACCAGTAATTTTTCCTATTTGGAGACTGTTATCAATATCAACAGATTCATTAGAAAAATAACATTGAAATAACACTTTGTGGATAAAGACAGATCTGATACTACAGGTTTAAAACAGGTTACAAATGTTGATCTATTTCCTCCAGATGTAACAATAAGAAATGATAACATAAGGGATAACATTGGTGAGGTGTTTGTTACAAATGCATGTCATTCTATTGAAACCACAACTAATATTGTACAAATGGATACATAGACATATGTATCATACATGACCTAGTGAGTATGATGGATTCGAATAATGATGAATGTGGTAATCCCAAGATAAAACATAAGGGGTTTAAAAACAAATCCAAATTTTACCCGATTCAGAGCAGAGGGAATGTTATACATTTCAGTCCCTTATAGAGCGTGAATTAGATTCCATTAATGTGGAAATTTCGATGTACAAATACAAGAAGGACAATCTATCCCCCCCTTTGAGGAGGGCTCTAATTAATCTTCAGAACAACAATGACATTGTCATTAGACAGTCTGACAAAGGGGGTGCGGTAGTCCTGAATAAAATGTATTATATATAAGATATTCTCTCACAGCTTTCGGATATTAATACCTACCGAAAGATTGATTCGGATCCGACTTTTTGGTTATGCCAATACAACAATTTACCCAAAAAGCATGCCCAATTTATTTTGGAGGCTTTGGAATACCTTTTGAAACATAATTTCTTCATGTTCCAGGGCTTCCAACTTCTAATATTTTCGCCCTCATATACCAATCTGTACATGGGTTGGTGGGAGCGGCTCCATGTTTATGGAGATAGTAATCCCTTCAGGAATAAGGTTGTCTGTTTTTACAGATATATAGATGACCTTATTATCATCTGGAAAGGTCACAGTTCAGATATACCAGTGTTTATTGATTATCTTAATACTAATATGATGGGTTTAAGTTTCACCTTTGAAGTGAGACTGAGATTCCATTTTTGGATGTATTGTTTAAACATCGATATAATAAAATCACAAGTGAGATATATACGAAACCTACTTCCAGGAACACATTACTTACAGCAGTAATCACCCCAAACCACTACTGAAAAGCATACCAGTCAGTCAGTTTATCAGGATCAGGAGGATCTGTTCTGACTGGGACTCCTTTAATAAGGAGGACATGGTCCAATGGACAAGTTTGTGGATAGGGGTTATGACATTGAGGTGATTAAATCAGCCTATGATCGAGCGGTGAGTTTAGACTGAAACAAACTGTTACGCTCAAATCAAAGAAAACGGGTTTGTAATAGGATTGAGAGCCATAATAATAATGATGCATTTCCAGCTAGTCATACTGAGAGAAAAGAAAATACTGACTTCTCACTTAATTTTATTACAACATACAGTAGAGAGTCACACAGGATTTTTGGCATTATAAAGAAATATTGGTCAGTATTGATGGATGATCCAATTCTATCTAGGATATTACCTATAAACCCAGGAATCACTTATCATAAGGCTAAAAAACAATTTTGTGGCTCCTAGCATGATACCAAAAAACCCTGATAAAATTGGCAATTGGAAGTCGCAGAAGGGGATGTTCAAATGTGGCAGGAATAGGTGTAGGAGTTGTACATTTGTCAAGGTGATGACAACATTCACCTCTACCAGTACGAATAAAACCTACCCGATACGTACCTTTATTAACTGTAGATCACAGTATGTAATTTATCTCATAACCCGTGAGTGCGGACAGACTCCAATATGTAGGCAACTGCAGACAACTGCTAAAAGAAGGCCTCTATGAACATATGAATTCCATATACAATAAGGATACTCGCACAGCCTTAGGGATTCACAGCCAGAATTGCGATCTTACTAACAAATGTATGATACTAGGTATACAGTATGTGAAGGTTAACTGTTGGGGTGGGGATAGGGAATCTGCCTTAGCCAAAATAGAGGTCTGGTAGATTTTAGAACTACAGACCCGCTGGCCGAAAGGCCTAAATAAGGATTGGGAGGTTACTTGTTATATTTAGATATTATGTTTATACACTGTGACGGTTTATCTCCAGTCTTACTCCTGTATACATTCTGGGCATATATTTTTATATATATATATACATTTTCTTATATTTATATCATTAATCCTCTTTCCATGCAGCTTGTCTGTTTAATGATTTTACCCGTGTTTTGGTTGATATATACTCTATACCTTGGGCTTAGTAGTATATATGCATGCATGTGTATATATGTATGTATACAGCTATATGTGTTAAACTATATGTGTGTTAAGATTTTATACATATTTACATTACTGTAAGGTTCTATGCATGGTTTATGCTTTTATCATCTATATATGTTTTTATCTATATTTGTAGGTATTTAAAGTATGTGCAGTATATGTAACATCTTTCTATACTCCCACACAGATGTGATGTGTAATGTAATGGGTTAATTCCACAAGTTATTAATTGACTCTTAATTGTTCACTTACTCCAGCCCTATATCATCTGTTGTGTGTGGGGGGTTAATCACTCCCTCTGATGAAGTGACGAAAACAGCGTCACGAAACGCGTCAGGGTTGCTATACTCTGTGTTACCTGTCTGATATGATCAGCTAAATAAAAGTTACATTTTATCCTATTAATGGGATTGAAGTTGCATTCCATACTTTTTCCATTATCACAATTACTTACCTTGAATTGTTCCGGACTTTCCCTCGGACTGAATCTCCCTTGGATGTGCACGGTGGCAGGATCATGAGGTAAATGCACACACTAGTTTTCTTTTTATATTGGTGTGAATATAGCCTCACAGTGACACTTTGTCCTGGAAACTGCATCCGACAATTCCCCCCTCTCATGGGCTGGACGGAGTATCCTTGCATGAAAAATGTGCTGTCTCATGGGTGTCAGGAGCCCCCATCTGGATTTGGGCAGTCACCCAAGTTATTCATCTATTCCACCAGTCACAATTTATTTGTTTAAACCTAAAACCCTAATTTCCCCCTGACACCCACCATATTGATCCCTCCCCATTCACTGTTTGATTCCTCCCCAATACACTGTTTGATTTCTCCCCCAATACAATGTTTGATCCCTCCCACAATACAGTTTAATCCCTCCCTCATTCACTGTTTAATACCTCCCCAATACAATGTTTGATCCCTCCCACAATACTGTTTGATCCCTCCCACAATACACTGTTTTATCCCTCCCCGAATACAATGTTTAATCCCTCCCCCAATACAATGTTTTATCCCTCCCCATATACAATGTTTAATCCCTCCCCGAATACAATGTTTTATCCCTCCCCTAATACAATGTTTAATCCCTCCCCCAATACAATGTTTTATCCCTCCCCTCATACAATGTTTTATCCCTCCCCTAATACACTGTTTAATAACCTCCCTCAATACAAGTTTTTAATCCCTCCCCTCCCAATACAATGTTTAATACCCTCCCCTAATACAATGTTTTATCCCTCCCAATACAATGTTTAATCCCTCCCCATACAATGTTTTATCCCTGCCCTAATACAATGTTTAATCCCTCCCCCAATACAATGTTTTATCCCTCCCCAATACAATGTTTTATCCCTCCCACAATACACTGTTTAATCCCTCCCTCAATACAGTTTTATCCCTCCCGAATACAATGTTTTATCCCTCCCCAATACAATGTTTATCCCTCCCACATACACTGTTTGATCCCTACCCACCCAATACAAGTTTTATCCCTCCCACAATACACTGTTTGATCTCCATCACAATATATTTACCTCTACCCTCCCCCGTTTTTATCCCCCCTACTAATCATGTTTCTCCCACAATACGGGTTTCATCCCCCCACACTACACTGTTTTATGCCTCCCACAATACAGTTTTATCCCTCCCACAATACACTGTTTGATCCCTCCCACAATACACGGTTTGATCCCTCCCACATACACTGTTTATGCCTCCCACATACATTTTTATCCCTCCCACAATACACGTTTGATCCCTCCTCATTCACTGTTTAATCCCCCTCTACATGTTTTATCCCTCCCTGAGTACAATGATTTATCCCTCCCACAATACAGTTTAATCCCTCCCTGAAAATGTTTTATCCCTCCCCCAATACAATGTTTATCCTCCCACAATACACTGTTTAATCCCTCCCCCAATACAATGTTTTATCCCTCCCCTAATACAATGTTTTATCCCCCCACAATACACTGTTTAATCCCTCCCTCAATACACTGTTTAATCCCTCCCCCAATACAATGTTTTATCCCTCCCCATATACTCTGTTTAAAGGGCATGTCCACCCCCAAAACTATTTCCCCCACCATTGGCCCCACTGTGTAGTGTAATAAAATCCTTACCATACATCCCAGATCCAAATGGTTCTCCAGCAATCCCCCCCCCCCCCCAAAGTCCAAAAAGTGGCAACCAGGAGGATAGCAGAGTCCATATAGAACTGCCTCCTGTCTCCCCTCTGGGAGAATTTTGCCATGCGCAGAAGAGCCCTCCCACCCTCCCTCCCCTTAGTGTAAAACCCTGTTAGTATATTGTAGGGATAGTTCCCCCAGCCCCAACCGCTATAATCTTATATCCAGAAAGTGCCCCGATAGTTACTTACCTTCCCTCTATCCTCTGCCGTTGTGACCTGCCAGCAGCCGCGTCCGTGATTGGCTGCCTCTCACCCAATCACAGATGCGGCTGCCGGTCCCGCCCCCTACTTGCAGTTCCGTGCAAGCAGAGGGTCTGGGCAGTGCGGCGGAAGTAACTATCAGGGCACTTTCTGGATAATATTATAGCGGTTGGGGATGAGGAACTATCCCTACAACATTCTTAAAATTTTTAAAACAGTGGACATGCCCTTTAATCCCTCCCTCAATACACTGTTTGATCCTTACCCAATACAATGTTTTATCCCTCCCGCAATATACTGTTTGATCCCTCCCACAATACACTGTTTGATCCCTCCCCAATACAATGTTTTATCCCTCCCACAATACACTGTTTGATCCCTCCCCCAATACACTGTTTGATCCCTCCCTCATTCAGTTTAATCCCTCTCCCAATACAAGGTTTGATCCCTCCCACAATACAATGTTTGATCCCTCCCACAATACATGTTTGATCCCTCCCCCAATACACTGTTCGATCCCTCTCCGAATACAAGGTTTGATCCCTCCCCCAATACACTGTTTGATCCCTCTCCCAATACAAGGTTTGATCCCTCCCACAATACAATGTTTGATCCCTCCCACAATACACTGTTTGATCCCTCCCTCATTCACCGTTTAATCCCTCTCCCAATGCAAGGTTTGATGCCTCCCACATACACCGTTTATCCCTCCCCCACTCCTATCGCTTTCCCCTCAGCCCCACACTTTTAATCCTTATTTACTAGCAGTTAATCTCGCAGAATCCCCTCCACTAGCAGATCCTGCTCTTTCCTTATTACCATTGTGTTTCCCCCCCCCTAGGTTCCCGCGCTAGTTCCCGCCATTTACCCGCCCGGCACCTTCCTATTGCCCTTTCCTCCGCTCCTCCCACTTATCTCCATCTCATGTCTCCCGTCGCTGCCCACTGGAGTTGACTTTGGGCCTGACTGGCCTGGCCGGCGTGTTGGGCCTGGAGCTGCTAGTTCGGTACCTAAGGCGGAGGAGACCCTTACGGGAGGTTTTGTTCTTCCCGGTACCGATGACCTGTTTGGAACCTTTGCTGTCCCCGGCCAGAAGTGCTCTTGCTGGCTCTCCCACACGAACAGCGCCCTCACTAGGCTCCTCTTCCTGACTCCTCGGGGCCCACGGTCCCTGGATCTTTGTCTCTTCACTTTCTCGTGCCCCGTTTTGGCCCGGGCCGTGTTGCCTCTCCACCAACGGGGAGTCCGGGTCGCGTGGTCACTGACAGCGATTACATGGCAGCCAGCGATCTCAGATGGGGGACCTGCGGAGCGCGGGTAAGGGTCCTGGGGGAAAGGGTGACTAGGAGACCCCATCAGGGACCTGGGCACGGTTTAGTTATTAATACATGAAACCCCTGGATACCCTCTGGGGTGTATGGTTTGTTATTGTGTTCAGTGGGGAGGGTAGTGTAACACTAGCCTGGTACTGTTGTACACCTACGATGTTTGCTCCCCCATGACCCCTAAGCGCACTCATGCGCTTGACGAATGATCATTATGGAGCAGTTTGGTCGGGGTGGTCACTAATCAAGGATCAACCCCACCAACCGCATACAACTGTGCGATTATTGTCCGAAACGATCACACGTGTGTTCGAGCCTTTAGGAACTAAGTGTCTAAGGTTGGGTTGTTTCGTTTAAAACCCTCTGATTCAGTTGGTTAATCTTATATTTTCCAATAAAATGTAAATTGTGATAATGTTGTCTAAATTCTTTCTCCACAATGCTCCTGGGTGAATGCAGGGGACAAAGATATGGGAGGGTTCTTAGCGTATGATCGCATGTAAAAATGCTGTGTGCTTTTGCCATCTGGGTGGATCCGCATTTTACGTCCGCTTGCACTTCTTAGGGGATTTTTGGTAAAACTAAAATCACGTTTCCTGTTGATTTTCTGCTTTTCTTTGCACTTCTATAGAGTTGTGTGATTTTGACAAAAACAGACCAAAAGTGGTGGTCACTGCGTTATTAAATCACTACAGATCGCAATGTGTGTACTTCCCATGATTTATAAATAAAATGTAATGCAGATTGGTAAGTGCAACGTTTGCAGAACGTGGCAATAACTAATGGGGCCTAGCCCCTAAATCTTTGTTAGGGGGTGTTAATGTGCCCTTTAAGAAAAAAATGTTTTAGCATTAGCTGCCAGCAAGGACCTAAAGAGTTTGAGAGAATAGGACCATAATAACTGTCAAAAGTAGATGAGCAACCTCTGCTAAAATATTTTAATTCTAGTTGTTTTTCGGGTAATGATTGTTCTTAAAGGGCATGTCCACCCCCAAAACTATAATCTCCCCCACTACTGGCCCATTGTGTAATTATCCTTACCTTACGTCCCAGCTCCATCTGGTTCTCCTGTAGTCCCCCCCCCCCCCCCCCAAAGTCCCAAAACTGCCCACCAGGAGGATAGCAGAGTCCATATAGGACTCTGCCTCCTACCTGGCTCCGGGAGAAGTTTGGCATGCGTACTGCAGCCCTTCTCTCCTCCCGATTAGGATTCCCCTCCCCCTAGTGTAAATCCCTTTAGATATGATTCCCCCTGTCCCCCCAGCCCCAACTGCTCTATTTGTATTCTTAGAAAGTGCCCCAAACTCTACTTACCTTTCCTCTTTCCCCCCGCTGCAAAGAACTCCTGGCAGCCGCGTCCATGATTGGCTGCCGCTCACCAATCACAGAAGCGACTGCTGGTCCCGCCCCTCTGCTTGCATTTTCTCGCAAGCAGAGGGCCGGCAACGCGGCGGAGGAAAGAGGGAGGTAAGTAGAGTTGGGGCACTTTCTAAGAATAAAAATAGAGCAGTTGGGGCTGGGGGACAGGGGGAATCATATCAAAAAATATTTTAAGGGTGGACATACCCTTTAATGAAAACTGAATCCTTCATTGGTCAACCAGTGGAATGTTGGCATTGAAAGATGCATGCACGGTGTTGAAAAGCAGTGGACGTGCACTTATTCGACTTGATTTGCACAATGTAAGTTAAATCCAGAGATGAGGACTTTTCCGGTCCTCACTTTGTACTTTAAAATAAATTGTGTGGGCTTAATTCTCCTTTAAATGCATCCTGTATGCTATAATGAACTAATGTACTAAACAGATAGCAAGATTTTGTACATTGCAGGGTCACAATCAGGAAAAGCAGCTGGCATGCGTTAATGCTTTACACATTAAGTTTTGTGCAACTAGGTAGCAAAAAACTCAAAGTCAGTGTTAAAAGATAAGTACACTGTAAAAGCAAGTTAAATTGGAAGCAGCAGCTTTAAAAAATCTTTTCCTTTTATTCCCCCCCTAGCTCCCCCTGAGATTACCTTTGCTAATGTAAAGTTGCTGACATCTTGGATGTGCAGTGTAAACTGTTTATCCCTCCCCTCTGAGACTTGCTGGACTCCTCTTTAAGCCTCCAAAAGCAGTGAATTTTTGGGCTATGCAGCGCCCAAACGATCAGAAAAAAAGGGAAAGATTTTTTAAAAGCTTTTACAGTGTGCATGTCCACCCCTTTATAAACTTTTGATATGCATTAGGGCATGCTCCCCCAGCCCCAACCGCATTAATATAATTGTAGAAAGTCCCCCGATACTTACTGCCTTCCCTCTCTCCTCTGCCGCAGTGTTCCGGCCCTCTGCTTGCATGGAATTGCAAGCAGGGGGCGGGACCGGCAGCCGCGTCCGTGATTGGCTGAGAGGCAGCAAATCACAGTCGCGGCTGCCAGGAATTCTGAACAGTGGAGGAGAGAGGAAAGGTAAGTAAAGATTGGGGGACTTTCTAACACATATTAATGCGGTTGGGGCTGGGGGAGCATGCCCTACCGATACCCAAAGGGTTAAAGGTTGGAAGCAGAGAAAAACGGAAGGGAGGGGGGAGGGCTGCACTGAGCATGCCTCAAACCTGACGAGGTTGAGGCAGACTCAGGCACAGCATGAGTCACACACTGCTGCTACACAGCAGTTTCCTGACTTTGGAGGGGCACGCAGCAGGGAACATTTTGAGCAGAAATGTAAGGTAAGACTTTTTTTAAACTACTTGATGTGGCCAGTAAGGGGTTAAATTTTAGTTTTGGGGGTGGACATGCCCTTTAAAACCCATGCTAACTCGGTACATACGGTAGCATGGGTTTTACACTTGCTTTTACTATAAATTAAATATTGCATCTCCCTGCAATAGTAATTTTGACATTTAGGATTGTGGTTTGTTTAGGCTAAATCATTAAAAGATCTGAGGATGCACATTAAAACAATTCTTTAAAGGGTCCACCCCCCAAACAAACATTTAGGATTGGGCTAAATGCCCCCCCAAACATCAACCATTGAGTTTTAGTGTTCAATGGTGCTGCTAAAACTACATACCATCCTCGTTTCCTGAGCTATCTTCTGCTTAGCTTATGTGAACAAGGGTTCGGACCAGCAGCGGTGCCTGTGATTGGCCAAGACAGTGAAGGAACGAGGGCTGATAAGTAGGTTTAGCAGCACCTTTAAGCACCAAGAGCCCTGTAAGGTTGAGATTTTTGAGGGCATTTAGCTTGATTCTAGAATTTTGGGGTGGACATACCCTTTAGGGACATAACCACAAAGCTGTGTTTTTTTTGAATTTTATTGTCCCTGTATAAAAGGGAATGTTGTAAAAATGTTATGTTGTTTGTTTTTAGGTATTCCAGTTCGTCACAGCAGCCAGTCAAGTGGTTATATGCACCACAATTTTGCAGTTATTGACAAGGCATTTTAATCACTGGCTCATTAAACTGGACCATTCAAGCCACACAGACTAACAGGGAAAACATTCTCATTACAGATAAAGTGTGTTTGTTAAGGCTTTTCTAAAGGAGTTTGAAAAACTTTGGAATGAATATGATCCAGCAACATATGATTTCTTTCCTGAGAAAGAGAGCAAATGATGATGCCTTTTACCACCAATAGTTTACAAGAAGAACAATACTGTTATTTTTAATTTTTTTTAAGTCACAAAACCTAGTAATCGAATATAACAACAATTTTTATGAATACATTCTCAAGTATTTGTAATTTAGCTGATATTTAAAAGAAAAACTAAAAACAATCCGTAATAAACTTTCCTCTAATTGCTACAAATGAGATCTTGATATCTTATTTATCATACTGATGACCGTTGTTTACATAAAAAAAAAAAATCCATGTAAGGCTTAGGCCATGCTACTGCGTTTTTCTGTCCGTTGTCTTTTTGTTTGCTTAGATCTGCTTGACAGCTGGTTTCAATGGAAATCATAGGTACTATGCTACACTGCATTGCGATCCTGTCCACTCTAAAAACATATCCGATGACACTGTAATGCGAGAATTTGTGTTTTTACTTGTGTTTTGAGGCTTTAGCTGCCCTTTAAATGGATAGCAGAATTCCCATACAGTAATAGCCAAATCAGTACTGACAAACCCCAATTCCTTGGCACTCCAGATGTTTGGAAACTGCAACTCCCAGCATGCTTTAGTTACTGGGAGTTGTAGTTTCTAAACATGGATGTGCTATTATGTCCTGCACCTGTTTGTTTTTTCATACATTATTTAACCCAGTATAGGAATGAAAAGTTTGACCAAATGATTTTCACATTCTAGGAGTCCTCTATATAAAAAGTGCCAAAAAAAAACTAGGAACCCTCTGAGCACACATCCCCACAAGAATTAGGGGACACCTCTGTGCAGCCAAAACAAAAAGAAGCATTTCAGGCAATGACTACATAGTGACTTTACTGTATTAATGTAGTAGTTACCCTCAAAATTGCAGTCTGGAAGTCCTCATGGATGTTGCTTTCCTCACTGAGATGCGATGCCCAACAGTGTGTACATGCCACAGAAGTTCCTTCCTCTACCGGCTCTCTCTTGCAGACAGATTTAAGTTAAGTAGGACTTGACTGAAGTATAAGCCAAAGTTATCTTTTCAGGCTGATTTTTAAACCTGAAAACCTTGGCTTATACTTGAGTATGTACGGTACATAACCAGTAATATATAAATCCTGTCAGATCTGCAAGTTGTAAGCAATACTTACATCATTTACTACTTCCTTTTACCTTGAATATGAAAGATCACTTTTACATACTAGAGTATAAGGTGACTGTGTTAGAAGTGTGTATTTTCTATTTCCAGTAAAAAAAATCACTCACTTTTACATACTAGAGTATAAGGTGACTGTTAGAAGTGTGTATTTTCTAATTCCAGTAAAAAAAAAATAAACTACAACTGGTATTTTAGAGTAGCTAGTACACTTTTCTTAAACTTAAAGGCATTCCCCCATTTTTTCTGTAGTGTAGGGCTCCCAGCCCCAACCGCTATAGTAATATTTGCAGAAACTCCCCCGATCATTACCTTGCCTCTCTCCTCTGACATACTGTCATGGCCATCTGCTTGCATAAACTGCAAGCAGGGGCCGGACCGGCAGCCGCGTCCGTGGATTGGCTGGGCTATCCAGAACCCCGGAGGAGAGAGGCAAGGTAAGTAATGATCGGGGGAGTTTCTGCAAATATTACTATAGGGGTGGGGGAGGGAGCCCTACACTACAGAAAAGGGGATTTGTGCTAGGGGGAGGGAGAGCAGTGCGCTGGCAAATTCTCCCGGATTCTGCCAGGCTCCTGGTGGTCAGTTTTCTGGACTTTGGAGGGACATTACAGGAAAACCATTTGGAGCTGGGATGTAAGGTAGGATTTTATTACACTAGAAGTAGTACACTAGGAGTGCAGGCAGCTGATGTCCTGATGGATTACACTTTGATATTCGCATTACCAGGTAGCACAAAATCAAAAAATTGCGTTTTGTATCAGGTTGTCTTTTTATTCAATTAGATCAACTGGACTGAAGTTTATTTCTTGAAGACGTTTTGCTAGTCATCCAAATGGCTTTCTCAATTCAGAATTCTGAATTGAAAAGCCAGTCGGATGACTAGCGAAACGTCTTCAAGAATTAACTTCAAGTCCAGTTGATCTAATTGAATACAACAGATATACCATGACCTGGATGAATGAGAACCTTCACAAGCATGTATCAGGTGTGCTTTGCAAATTCTGAAAACTGTAAAGGCTTTCCACCTTTACAACAGCAAAAAATATTGCATCTTCCAATTTGTCTGGTGTGCATTTTTAACTGAATTATTTTTCCACTTGCAGTTGCTGCAGGTTCATAGCACTATACCGAATCCAACTTTCCTGGAGTGTGCAGTACAGATTATCCTCTCTACATTAGATTTTAGATCATCATAGATAACCAACAGATTCCGGTGGCATCAGCAATGCAATCTGTAATGAATCTGCATTGTGTGTACTCAGTTTTACTATCTATGCAGTTGATTGACTATTTAGAACTTAGGGTATGGTAAAAATATTACAACACATAACAGACTTTTATTACATTTTTATAGTAATTGTAAGAAATTGTTGCATTTGATCAAATCGATGGATCAACTTTTTTTTGATCAACCATAGAAAATTATCACTTGGTATATCGGAAAAAATCATATTTGGTAAGGTGAAAATTTTTCAGTAGATTTCAAGTCTTTGAAGGATCGGCGCAAAAAAATCAGATAGGGTAGGTGAAAAGTCCTTGAAAGATTGTCGGTTTAAGGTGGGACATTTACATTGGTTTGTGTATGGCAGCTTTAAATCTATAAAAGGACCTAGTTGGTAGGACTTTTAACTAAGAATCATTGGGCCCCCCTGCAAAATTATCATGGGGCCCCTATCTGTGCTTCATCCACAGTGGTTTTCTGGGAGAAGCTATATCTCATAGGAAAATAAGATGGGGGCTCCCGAGCCCCTCTGGCTGTTGCTTCCCTGGCAAATACTGCCTTAAGGGCTAGGCCACACTATGTGTTTGCGCACATGATTAAAGTTAGATATAAATTGCGGGAACGCAAAAGTTCACATGATTTCCGATGCGCATGCAGTTGTGCCCAAAGCATAATCGCATGCGACAAAGCTCGCTATAAAGCGTGCACTTCAATGCGTTGTAGAGGCCTCAGCATTAAAGTCTGTAAATTGACTTCTACAAAATCCTTGTGTGTATAGTATCTTGCTGAAAATATAATAAATCCTGCACTGGTAATTAGAAATAAATAGACCTGTGTTCCTGTGTTATCTGACTAGGACAGTGCTAGGGCAACTATAATATAAACTATATATAATATAAACTGGCACTCACACTTGTTAGAAAATTCCCTTTATTTTTTATTGCATGAAGTATCTAGATATTATATTGTTAGATCAAATTCCTGATTATTGCACAATGAGCAGATCATTGTGTTTTTTAAGTTTTGTCCATTACTTTTCTCTTCCTGAACTAAGCAATGCAAAACCCATGGTAACCTGTACAAATGCAGCAAACTGTTTTGTTGATTTTAATTTGTTACATTTCCCGAATAACCTTCCTGTGAAGTAGAAATGATACCTATTCATTAGAGACACACAGCCAATGTTCCCACTAATTTCTTATTGGTTGTGTTTACATATCTGTGCAGACACAATTCAATTTTGCACACTTTATCCTTATTTTTAACCCCTTATCCTGGCATCAACGGGAAGGCGTGGGTCTACCCATGATGTAAGTAGCTCTGCCCCCGGAATGGTGCCACAACCCCAAATGTTGTGATCACACCCCTGGAACGCCCTGCCCACCATGGGACTTTCCAAGGATTACCGGGACTCCAGGGCAGATTTTTCAAGCTGGGTCTGTCCTGGAGAAACCGTGACACTTGGGGGGTATGCACAAAAGGGGGGCTGGGGGAGCACTCCTGTGGCAAAATTACTTTTAAACAATAGTGGAGTGCTACTGTATCTGACCAAACATTAAACAAACAAGAAAAGAGATGATCAACGCACATCCCTGGGCCCCATATATCATAATATCTATGCTAGTGCAAACAGTAAAAACATGGGGGGTTTTTAGTTACAATTTTATGCATAAAATGAAAAGACCTTCCAACCCACGTCAAGGTAACCCCAGTATGGAAGTCCTAACAGTTTACCTTGGGTCATTTTTCTGGGCTGACACTACCTGCTTGGTTAGTATTACAGGCTATCACTTCCCCCCCCCCGCCTACTGGAGGCCTTTCATCCAATGCTTAGTATTCAAGGCATAAGACCTCCAATTAAAAGGACGTGTTGGGGGTGCTACTACCACATGAAGAAACTCTGCTACATATATGCACAAAAGGGGGGCTGTGTGGAGCACTCCTGGGGTATTCTGGGGGTTATCCACCCAGATATAAGTGTGTGTTCTATTTTAACCTGTGAGTGAAGCCCTGTTGTGTGTGTGTGCATGCACATCTTAGTGGAAACACTGACCTGTATTAGGAGCCAGCTGTCGACATCTTGGACCAAGTTAGTCTTTATAACTCTGGTATTACATTTAGGGTTAGGCTACAGTGGTGTGGAATGTGTATGTTTTTTTTTTGATCAAATGAATTTGCGATCTGCTTGGCACATTTTAAAACAAATATTATTGATTAACTGGGCCCTATTGTTTGAGGGTTCTGAGTCCAATGGCACATTTCTAACTACCTATGGTGAATGGAATAAATCACCTACAAGTAACAAAAACTTCAATTCTCCCAACATAAAATAAGGCCAGCTGAGCAGCCTGAACTGTGACCTGACAGCTTCAAGTCAAATAGGTCAGAGCAATAACCTTTAAAATGGTCTTTGGATGATGTATAACAAAAAAAATTTGAGATACAGCAGTGCCTAAAATAGGTTTTAATATTTAGCGTATATTTTCTCTGAAACAAATCCAGTTTTTCTTGTTGCACTCTTCCACCAGATGGCACTATTACTTGCTAAAATACTATTAAAATACTTTTGTACTGTCTTACTAATTTTTTTCATAAACTCAACTCCAAATGGGTGTGATTCAAAAAGTTTTGTCAGTAAGTAAATAACCCCTAGCCATCCAAGATTCCCCACCAAAACCCTCTATAAGGAACTCACACTTGCTGTAAAATATTATAATATAATAATTTAATTCCACCATTAAAAACGCATCTATAACCTATAAGATACACCTATAAAAAATTCCCCCAACACAATGCAACAACTGAAAGAACTGGACATCCCTGTGTAACCTAATAGTCTAAAAACAAAAAAGGTTTCCAAGCTACAATAAAAAGTCGATGGTGCTCCTTGCACACCCGTCCTAGTATATCACATTCTTGGACTGCATGTCACAAAAGGGACATGCAGTCCATGCAAGATTAATGTCGGGAACTGAATATTAAAGAGCAAATCCACCCTTTCAACTAAATTCTTATATATGACACAGACCCTAAAGGTAACTTCTCCAAAAGTACTTCTAGTTACTGAACCAGATCCTTAGCTGGTATTCCACACCTGCTCTCTGTGTTATGAGCTTGCACAGCAGTAGAGTACACAGCTTCAGGAACGACTGTTGGCCATTGGCTGTTTTCCATGGGCTTTAACCTGACAGGCGTACACGGAAGATGCAGAAGAGGGGCGAGGGATCTAAACAGCAGATTTCCATTTTGCAGATGACTAGTTTTAGTTCGCTGGTCTCGAATAATAACCTGAAAATTCATAAATCCAGTACGTGGCAATTATTATTTTTAGAGGCATTTCCCAAAATATTTGATTTCTGTTTATGATGCGCTGTAGTAAATAGTTGCCAGATGCTCTTTACTTTAGGGTATAATTAATTTTAGAAATGTACATTCCCTAATATCAATCTGCTGCTAACTGCAGACACACGCTGACCCTTGCTTAGGGCCTACTGAGGATGGTCTCACAGCAGTGATATCAGCTGGCAAAGAAGAATAGGAATCTTGTGTACATTGCTGGCAAAATTGCTATGAGTATTTTTGATGCAATACTTTTCTGTATACAAATCTCATATAAGCTTGCACGTGAAGCCGCAGTGATATACTATAACAAACCCAGATCAGCCACTGAACATTGCACGGAGATTTGCCATCTGCATCTTACATGAGAATCTTGAGAATTTGTTGCACTAGTTACATGCCTGTATCTTACATTGAAAGCAACATCTCTCACAACAGTCTCCCTGTAATGCCTTAAAGTGACATTCTATGGTTCTACTTTTTCTCCTGCATGTGGGTAATTAGAGGTCATGTCAATAATAGTGCCGTGTACAGTCCCTGGTTTCCATATGGTGAGTCAGGGCGGAAAATGGTAGGAAATGTGGGAGGACACGGAAAGAGTTGGGCGGGTGAGGAATACAAATCAGCAAAAAGAAGGGAAGGGTGAAATGTAAAGGAAAGAGAAAAGTGAAGATATAGTGTGCGACGCAAAATATGTGTAATTGAGGGATATTGATAAGGCCTAGCTATAAAGACAATCTTCCTAGCTATAATAATGGTGTAATAGACAATATGTAATCACTGTGATTTGCCCTGTTGGGAGAGGCAAGTAGTATCACTTCACTTATAAAGGCCATATATAAACTGTGTATTCTACCAACTCTGGGGGGTTGGTCACTGGTCTGGTGCACTTGCTATACGATATTGACAACCATAGTATATGGTTGGGACCCTGAATAAGGTTTGCGAGGTGTAGCTCGTGACCCACAATAGACTAGCAAATGTATGATGTTAAACCCTATGCTGTGCTGTCCATCGGTCGGAATTAGAATCAGTATACAGATCCACACATACCTCTTGTGACGTGGGTAGATAAGTGTGGCAGATTTAAATGACACTCAACCCTCATTAGACATCCTTTAGAAAGAATGGCCTTTTAAAATATGTTGATGTATCATGTTTGTCCTATGAATTCAGTTACTGTATGCTGCTGATGCTTCTGGATCTCATGGAACTGCGCCTTTAGAAACCTGTACTGAGAACTGTAATGAGAGCTGGGCATGCTCAGAAGAGGCAACGGGGAGTTACTTCAGTTGCTGTGATTTCAACTGTCAAAATCCATAACGCAGTTACTAACTGGGAAGACGGAACAACAGGGTAAGCGGAAAACAGGGGGGAAAACAGGACAGTGTGCAGGATTTTCAGGTGTAGACTTTATATATTCACATTTTCAACTATACGGTTCGGGTTTTGGGGGTGATTTACCTGTATGTTAATTTTTATTTGTGGGCTGGACTTGCCCTTAAGGGTTACTACAACATGTAGATTGCCCTAATAGTGTATCAAACTATTTTTTTCAATCCTGAATTCGAAATTTTTTTAACAGGAGCTGTTTTTGCCAATCGTACTTGGACATGTTTGTGAACATTAGATTTCCCTTAAACCTTTCTGCAGCATGGAAGTGTTGCAGATCCTGTTAGAGGGTTAATGGTTGTCTCTCACATTTAGGAGGGTTTAAAGAGGCAGCAGGGTGTCTTTTCCTGCCTGGGTGTCCGGATGGTGAATGGGGCTCAAAAGGGGGCAGGACCAGTCCTGAAAATGTTAAAGCAGCACCTGTGGTGAAAAGAAACAGTCACCGTTAGGGGCGGACCATCCTGAAACTGTTTAAAGCAGCACCTTGGGTGACTAAAACAGTCGACCGTTAGGGTGACTACCCCACCCACCCAAATTTTTATTATATACAAATACATATATATAAGATTAGAATACAGTAGATTGATGATTGTTGTTAAACTTGGTCTTTGTCGCAGCTGAGCAATTTATGTTTGGTTTTGTATGCGTGCTTTGGAATTGGTCATGAAAAAAAGCATGATCCTTCGAGTTAATGAAATTAAAGGCATGATTTATTTCCATTCAGGTTATTAAAAAGTTTGCATTTAAGATTAACCAATACAATGTTTTATCCCTCCCCAATACAATGTTTTATCCCTCCCCTAATACAATGTTTTATCCCTCCCACAATACACTGTTTAATCCCTCCCTCAATACACTGTTTAATCCCTCCCCCAATACAATGTTTAATCCCTCCCCTAATACAATGTTTTATCCCTCCCCAATAAAATGTTTAATCCCTCCCCAATACAATGTTTTATCCCTGCCCTAATACAATGTTTAATCCCTCCCCCAATACAGGGTTTATCCCTCCCCAATACAATGTTTATCCCTCCCACAATACACTGTTTAATCCCTCCCTCATACAGTTTTATCCCTCCCTGAATACAATGTTTTATCCCTCCCCAATACAATGTTTATCCCTCCCACAATACACTGTTTGATCCCTACCCCAATACAGTTTTATCCCTCCCACAATACACTGTTTGATCCCTCCCACAATACAGGGTTTCATCCCTCCCACACTACACTGTTTTATGCCTCACACAATACAGTTTTATCCCTCCCACAATACACTGTTTGATATCCCTCCCACAATACACGGTTTGATCCCTCCCACAATACACTGTTTTATGCCTCCCACAATACATTTTTATCCCTCCCACAATACACTGTTTGATCCCTCCCTCATTCACTGTTTAATCCCTCCCTCAATACACTGTTTTATCCCTCCCTGAGTACAATGTTTTATCCCTCCCACAATACAGTTTAATCCCTCCTGAAAATGTTTTATCCCTCCCCCAATACAATGTTTTATCCCTCCCACAATACACTTTAATCCCTCCCAAATCAATGTTTTATCCCTCCCTAATACAATGTTTTATCCCTCCCACAATACACTGTTTAATCCCTCCCTCAATACACTGTTAATCCCTCCCCCAATACAATGTTTTATCCCTCCCCATATACTCTGTTTAAAGGGCATGTCCCACCCAAAACTATTTCCCCCACAATTGGCCCCACTGTGTAGTGTAATAAAATCCTTACCATACATCCCAGATCCAAATGGTTCTCCAGCAATCCCCCCCCCCCCCCAAAGTCCAAAAAAGTGGCAACCAGGAGGATAGCAGAGTCCATATAGAACTGCCTCCTGTCTCCCCTCTGGGAGAATTTTGCCATGCGCAGAAGAGCCCTCCCACCCCCCTCCCCTTAGTGTAAAACCCTGTAGTATATGTAGGATAGTTCCCCCAGCCCCAACCGCTATATCTTATATCCAGAAAGGTCCCCGATAGTTACTTACCTTCCCTCTATCCTCTGCCGTTGTGACCTGCCAGCAGCCGCGTCCGTGATTGGCTGCCTCTCACCAATCACAGATGCGGCTGCGTCCCGCCCCCTACTTGCAGTTCCGTGCAAGCAGAGGGTCTGGGCAGTGCGGCGGAAGTAACTATCAGGGCACTTTCTGGATATAAGATTATAGCGGTTGGGATTGAGGAACTATCCCTCCCCAATACAATGTTTTATCCCTCCCACAATACACTGTTTAATCCCTCCCTCAATACAGTTTTATCCCTCCCTGAATACAATGTTTTATCCCTCCCCAATACAATGTTTATCCCTCCCACAATACACTGTTTGATCCCTACCCCAATACAGTTTTATCCCTCCCACAATACACTGTTTGATCCCTCCCACAATACAGGGTTTCATCCCTCCCACACTACACTGTTTTATGCCTCACACAATACAGTTTTATCCCTCCCACAATACACTGTTTGATCCCTCCCACAATACACGGTTTGATCCCTCCCACAATACACTGTTTTATGCCTCCCACAATACATTTTTATCCCTCCCACAATACACTGTTTGATCCTCCCTCATTCACTGTTTAATCCCTCCCTCAATACACTGTTTTATCCCTCCCTGAGTACAATGATTTATCCCTCCCACAATACAGTTTAATCCCTCCCTGAAAATGTTTTACCCTCCCCCAATACAATGTTTTATCCCTCCCACAATACACTGTTTAATCCCTCCCCCAATACAATGTTTTATCCCTCCCCTAATACAATGTTTTATCCCTCCCACAATACACTGTTTAATCCCTCCCTCAATACACTGTTTAATCCCTCCCCCAATACAATGTTTTATCCCTCCCCATATACTCTGTTTAAAGGGCATGTCCACCCCCAAAACTATTTCCCCCACCATTGGCCCCACTGTGTAGTGTAATAAAATCCTTACCATACATCCCAGATCCAAATGGTTCTCCAGCAATCCCCCCCCCCCCCCAAAGTCCAAAAAAGTGGCAACCAGGAGGATAGCAGAGTCCATATAGAACTGCCTCCTGTCTCCCCTCTGGGAGAATTTTGCCATGCGCAGAAGAGCCCTCCCCCCCCCCTCCCCTTAGTGTAAAACCCTGTAGTATATGTAGGATAGTTCCCCCAGCCCCAACCGCTTATATCTTATATCCAGAAAGTCCCCGATAGTTACTTACCTTCCCTCTATCCTCTGCCGTTGTGACCTGCCAGCAGCCGCGTCCGTGATTGGCTGCCTCTCACCCAATCACAGATGCGGCTGCCGGTCCCGCCCCCTACTTGCAGTTCCGTGCAAGCAGAGGGTCTGGGCAGTGCGGCGGAAGTAACTATCAGGGCACTTTCTGGATATAAGATTATAGCGGTTGGGGATGAGGGAACTATCCCTACAACATTCTTAAAAGTTTTTAAAACAGGTGGACATGCCCTTTAATCCCTCCCTCAATACACTGTTTGATCCTTACCCCAATACAATGTTTTATCCCTCCCGCAATATACTGTTTGATCCCTCCCACAATACACTGTTTGATCCCTCCCCAATACAATGTTTTATCCCTCCCACAATACACTGTTTGATCCCTCCCCCAATACACTGTTTGATCCCTCCCTCATTCAGTTTAATCCCTCTCCCAATACAAGGTTTGATCCCTCCCACAATACAATGTTTGATCCCTCCCACAATACAATGTTTGATCCCTCCCCCAATACACTGTTCGATCCCTCTCCGAATACAAGGTTTGATCCCTCCCCCAATACACTGTTTGATCCCTCTCCCAATACAAGGTTTGATCCCTCCCACAATACAATGTTTGATCCCTCCCACAATACACTGTTTGATCCCTCCCTCATTCACCGTTTAATCCCTCTCCCAATGCAAGGTTTGATGTCTCCCACAATACACTGTTTAATCCCTCCCCCACTCCTATCGCTTTCCCCTCAGCCCCAACACTTTTAATCCTTATTTACTAGCAGTTAATCTCGCAGAATCCCCTCACACTAGCAGATCCTGCTCTTTCCTTATTACCATTGTGTTTCCCCGCCCCCTAGGTTCCCGCCATTTACCCGCCCGGCACCTTCCTATTGCCCTTTCCGCTCCTCCCACTTATCTCCATCTCATGTCTCCCGTCGCTGCCCACTGGAAGTTGACTTTGGGCCTGACTGGCCTGGCCGGCGTGTTGGGCCTGGAGCTGCTAGTTCGGTACCTAAGGCGGAGGAGACCCTTACGGGAGGTTTTGTTCTTCCCGGTACCGATGACCTGTTTGGAACCTTTGCTGTCCCCGGGCCAGAAGTGCTCTTGTCGGCTCTCCCACACGGACAGCGCCCTCACTAGGCTCCTCTTCCGACTCCTCGGGGCCCAGCGGTCCCTGGATCTTTGTCTCTTCACTTTCTCGTGCCCCGTTTTGGCCCGGGCCGTGTTGTCTCTCCACCAACGGGGAGTCCGGGTCCGCGTGGTCACTGACAGCGATTACATGGCAGCCAGCGGATCTCAGATGGGGGACCTGCGGAGCGCGGGTAAGGGTCCTGGGGGAAAGGGTGACTAGGAGACCCCATCAGGGACCTGGGCACGGTTTAGTTATTAATACATGAAACCCCTGGATACCCTCTGGGGTGTATGGTTTGTTATTGTGTTCAGTGGGGAGGGTAGTGTAACACTAAAGCCTGGTACTGTTGTACACCTACGATGTTTGCTCCGGCCCATGACCCCTAAGCGCACTCATGCGCTTGACGAATGATCATTATGGAGCAGTTTGGTCGGGGGTCACTAATCAAGGATCAACCCGAACCAAACGCATACAACTGTGCGATTATTGTCCGAAACGATCACACGTGTGTTCGAGCCTTTAGGAACTAAGTGTCTAAGGTTGGGTTGTTTCGTTTAAAACCCTCTGATTCAGTTGGTTAATCTTATATTTTCCAATAAAATGTAAAATTTGTGATAATGTTGTCTAAATTCTTTCTCCACAATGCTCCTGGGTGAATGCAGGGGACAAAGATATTGGGAGGGTTCTTAGCGTATGATCGCATGTAAAAATGCTGTGTGCTTTTGCCATCTGGGTGGATCCGCATTTTACGTCCGCTTGCACTTCTTAGGGGATTTTTGGTAAAACTAAAATCACGTTTCCTGTTGATTTTCTGCTTTTCTTTGCACTTCTATAGAGTTGTGTGATTTTGACAAAAACAGACCAAAAGTGGTGGTCACATGCGTTATTAAATCACTACAGATCGCAATGTGTGTACTTCCCATGATTTATAAATAAAATGTAATGCAGATTGTGAAGTGCAAACGGTTTGCAGAACGTGGCAATAACTAATGGGGCCTAGCCCCTAAATCTTTGTTAGGGGGGTGTTAATGTGCCCTTTAAGAAAAAAATGTTTTAGCATTAGCTGCCAGCAAGGGGACCTAAAAGAGTTTGAGAGAATAGGACCATAGATAACTGTCAAAAGTAGGATGAGCAACCTCTGCTAAAATATTTTAATTCTAGTTGTTTTTCGGGTAATGATTGTTCTTTAAAGGGCATGTCCACCCCCAAAACTATAATCTCCCCCACTACTGGCCCCATTGTGTAATTTAATCCTTACCTTACGTCCCAGCTCCATAAGGTTCTCCTGTAGTCCCCCCCCAAAGTCCCAAAAACTGCCCACCAGGAGGATAGCAGAGTCCATATAGGACTCTGCCTCCTACCTGGCCTCCGGGAGAAGTTTGGCATGCGTACTGCAGCCCTTCTCTCCCTCCCGATTAGGATTCCCCTTCCCCTAGTGTAAATCCCTTTAGATATGATTCCCCCTGTCCCCCCAGCCCCAACTGCTCTATTTGTATTCTTAGAAAGTGCCCCAAACTCTACTTACCTTTCCTCTTTCCCCCCGCTGCAAAGAACTCCTGGCAGCCGCGTCCATGATTGGCTGCCGCTCAGCCAATCACAGAAGCGACTGCTGGTCCCGCCCCTCTGCTTGCATTTTCTCGCAAGCAGAGGGCCGGCAACGCGGCGGAGGAAAGAGGGGAGGTAAGTAGAGTTTGGGGCACTTTCTAAGAATAAAAATAGAGCAGTTGGGGCTGGGGGGACAGGGGGAATCATATCAAAAAATATTTTTAAGGGTGGACATACCCTTTAATGGAAAACTGAATCCTTCATTGGTCAACCAGTGGAATGTTGGCATTGAAAGATGCATGCACTGTGGTTGAAAAGCAGTGGACGTGCAACTTATTCGACTTGATTTGCACAATGTAAGTTAAATCCAGAGATGAGGACTTTTCCGGTCCTCACTTTGGGTACTTTAAAATAAATTGTGTGGGCTTAATTCTCCTTTAAATGCATCCTGTATTGCTATAATAGAACTAATGTACTAAACAGATAGCAAGATTTTGTACATTGCAGGGTCACAATCAGGAAAGCAGCATGGCATGCGTTAATGCTTTACACATTAAGTTTTGTGCAAACTAGGTAGCAAAAAACTCAAAGTCAGTGTTAAAAGATAAGTACACTGTAAAAGCAAGTTAAATTGGAAGCAGCAGCTTTAAAAAATCTTTTCCTTTTATTCCCCCCCTAGCTCCCCCCTGAGATTACCTTTGCTAATGTAAAGTTGCTGACATCTTGGATGTGCAGTGTAAACTGTTTATCTCCTCCCCTCTGAGACTTGCTGGATCTCCTTCTTAAGCCTCCAAAAGCAGTGAATTTTTGGGCTATGCACGCGCCCAAACGATCTAGAAAAAAAGGGGAAAGATTTTTTTAAAAGCTTTTACAGTGTGCATGTCCACCCCTTATAAAAACTTTTGATATGCAGTAGGGCATGCTCCCCCAGCCCCAACCGCATTAATATAATTGTTAGAAAGTCCCCCGATACTTACTTGCCTTCCCTCTCTCCTCTGCCGCAGTGTTCCGGCCCTCTGCTTGCATGGAATTGCAAGCAGGGGGCGGGACCGGCAGCCGCGTCCGTGATTGGCTGAGAGGCAGCAAATCACAGTCGCGGCTGCCAGGAATTCTGAACAGTGGAGGAGAGAGGAAAGGTAAGTAAAGATTGGGGGACTTTCTAACACATATTAATGCGGTTGGGGCTGGGGGAGCATGCCCTACCGCATACCCAAAGGGTTAAAGGTTAGGGGGAAGCAGAGAAAAACGGGAGGGAGGGGGGAGGGCTGCACTGAGCATGCCTCAAACCTTGACGAGGTTGAGGCAGACTCAGGCACAGCATGAGTCACACACTGCTGCTACACAGCAGTTTCCTGGACTTTGGAGGGGCACAGCAGGGGAACTATTTTGAGCAGAAATGTAAGGTAAGACTTGTTTTAAACTACTTGATGTGGCCAGTAAGGGGTTAAATTTTAGTTTTGGGGGTGGACATGCCCTTTAAACCCATGCTAACTCGGTACATACGGTAGCATGGGTTTTACACTTGCTTTTACTATAAGATTAAATATTGCATCTCCCTGCAATAGTATTATTTTGACATTTAGGATTGTGGTTTGTTTAGGCTAAATCATTAAAAGATCTGAGGATGCACATTAAAACAATTCTTTAAAGGGTCCACCCCCCAAACAAACATTTAGGATTGGGCTAAATGCCCCCCCAAAACATCAACCATAATGAGGTTTAGTGTTCAATGGTGCTGCTAAAACTACATACCATCCCTCGTTTCCTGAGCTATCTTCTGCTTAGCTTATGTGAACGAAGGGTTCGGACCAGCAGCGGTGCCTGTGATTGGCCAAGACAGCTGAAGGAACGAGGGCTGATAAGTAGGTTTAGCAGCACCTTTAAGCACCAAGAGCCCTGTAAGGTTGAGATTTTTGAGGGCATTTAGCTTGATTCTAGAATTTTGGGGGTGGACATACCCTTTAGGGACATAACCACAAAGCTGTGTTTTTTTGAATTTTATTGTCCCTGTATAAAAGGGAATGTTGGTAAAAATGTTATGTTTGTTTGTTTTTAGGTATTCCAGTTCGTCACAGCCAGTCAAGTGGTTATATGCACCACAAGTTTGCAGTTATTGACAAGGCAATTTTAATCACTGGCTCATTAAACTGGACCATTCAAGCCACACAGACTAACAGGGAAAACATTCTCATTACAGATGAAAGTGTGTTTGTTAAGGCTTTTCTAAAGGAGTTTGAAAAACTTTGGAATGAATATGATCCAGCAACATATGATTTCTTTCCTGAGAAAGAGAGCAAATGATGATGCCTTTTACCACCAATAGTTTACAAGAAGAACAATACTGTTATTTTTAATTTTTTTTAAGTCACAAAACCTAGTAATCGAATATAACAACAATTTTTATGAATACATTCTCAAGTATTTGTAATTTAGCTGATATTTAAAAGAAAACACTAAAAACAATCCGTAATAAACTTTCCTCTAATTGCTTACAAATGAGATCTTGATATCTTATTTATCATACTGATGACCGTTGTTTACATAAAAAAAAAAAATCCATGTAAGGCTTAGGCCATGCTACTGCGTTTTTCTGTCCGTTGTCTTTTTGTTTGCTTAGAATCTGCATTGACAGCTGGTTTCAATGGAAATCATAGGTACTATGCTACACTGCATTGCGATCCTGTCCACTCTAAAAACATATCCGATGACACTGTAATGCGAGAATTTGTGTTTTTACTTGTGTTTTGAGGCTTTAGCTGCCCTTTAAATGGATAGCAGAATTCCCATACAGTAATAGCCAAATCAGTACTGACAAACCCCAATTCCTTGGCACTCCAGATGTTTGGAAACTGCAACTCCCAGCATGCTTTAGTTACTGGGAGTTGTAGTTTCTAAACATGGATGTGGCTATTACTGTACTGCACCTGTTTGTTTTTTCATACATTATTTAACCCAGTATAGGAATGAGAAAGTTTGACCAAATGATTTTCACATTCTAGGAGTCCTCTATATAAAAAGTGCCACAAAAACTAGGAACCCTCTGAGCACACATCCCCACAGAAATTAGGGGACACCTCTGTGCAGCCAGAAACAAAAAGAAGCATTTCAGGCAATGACTACATAGTGACTTTACTGTATTAATGTAGTAGTTACCCTCAAAATTGCAGTCTGGAAGTCCTCATGGATGTTGCTTTCCTCACTGAGATGCGATGCGCAAACAGTGTGTACATGCACAGAAGTTCCTTCCTCTACCGGCTCCTCTCTTGCAGACAGATTTAAGTTAAGGTAGGACTTGACTGAAGTATAAGCCAAAGTTATCTTTTCAGGCTGATTTTTAAACCTGAAAACCTTGGCTTATACTTGAGTATGTACGGTACATAACCAGTAATAGATAAATCCTGTCAGATCTGCAAGTTGTAAGCAAATACTTACATCATTTACTACTTCCTTTTACCTTGAATATGAAAGATCACTTTTACATACTAGAGTATAAGGTGACTGTGTTAGAAGTGTGTATTTTCTAATTTCCAGTAAAAAAAAATCACTCACTTTTACATACTAGAGTATAAGGTGACTGTTAGAAGTGTGTATTTTCTAATTTCCAGTAAAAAAAAAAAATAAACTACAACTGGTATTTTAGAGTAGCTAGTACACTTTTCTTAAACTTAAAGGGCATGTCCATCCCAATTTTTCTGTAGTGTAGGGCTCCCAGCCCCAACCGCTATAGTAATATTTGCAGAAACTCCCCCGATCATTACCTTGCCTCTCTCCTCTGACATACTGTCATGGCCATCTGCTTGCATGAAACTGCAAGCAGGGGGCCGGACCGGCAGCCGCGTCCGTGATTGGCTGGGCTATCCAGAACCCCGGAGGAGAGAGGCAAGGTAAGTAATGATCGGGGGAGTTTCTGCAAATATTACTATAGGGGTTGGGGGAGGGAGCCCTACACTACAGAAAAGGGGATTTGTGCTAGGGGGAGGGAGAGCAGTGCGCATGGCAAATTCTCCCGGATTCTGCCAGGCTCCTGGTGGTCAGTTTTCTGGACTTTGGAGGGACATTACAGGAAAACCATTTGGAGCTGGGATGTAAGGTAAGGATTTTATTACACTAGAAGTAGTACACTAGGAGTGCAGGCAGCTGATGTCCTGATGGATTACACTTTGATATTCGCATTACCAGGTAGCACAAAATCAAAAAATTGCGTATTGTATCAGGTGTGTCTTTTGTATTCAATTAGATCAACTGGACTTGAAGTTTATTTCTTGAAGACGTTTTGCTAGTCATCCAAATGGCTTTCTCAATTCAGAATTCTGAATTGAGAAAGCCAGTCGGATGACTAGCGAAACGTCTTCAAGAATTAAACTTCAAGTCCAGTTGATCTAATTGAATACAACAGATATACCATGACCTGGATGAATGAGAACCTTCACAAGCATGTATCAGGTGTGCTTTGCAAATTCTGAAAACTGTAAAGGCTTTCCACCTTTACAACAGCAAAAAAATATTGCATCTTCCAATTTGTCTGGTGTGCATTTTTAACTGAATTATTTTTCCACTTGCAGTTGCTGCAGGTTCATAGCACTATACCGAATCCAACTTTCCTGGAAGTGTGCAGTACAGATTATCCTCTCTACATTAGTAATTTTAGATCATCATAGATAACCAACAGATTCCAGTGGCATCAGCAATGCAATCTGTAATGAATCTGCATTGTGTGTACTCAGTTTTACTATCTATGCAGTTGATTGACTATTTAGAACTTAAGGGTATTGGTAAAAATATTACAACACATAACAGACATTTTATTACATTTTTATAGTAATTGTAAGAAATTGTTGCATTTGATCAAATCGATGGATCAACTTTTTTTTGATCAACCGATAGAAAATTATCGCTTGGTATATCGGAAAAAATCATATTTGGTAAGGTGAAAATTTTTCAGTAGATTTCAAGTCTTTGAAGGATCGGCGCAAAAAAATCAGATAGGGTAAGGTGAAAAGTCCTTGAAAGATTGTCGGTTTAAGGTGTGGGACATTTACATTGGTTTGTGTATGGCAAGCTTTAAATCTATAAAAGGACCTAGTTTGTAGGACTTTTAACTAAGAATCATTGGGCCCCCCTGCAAAATTATCATGGGGCCCCTATCTGTGCTTCATCCACAGTGGTTTTCTGGGAGAAGGCTATATCTCATAGGAAAAATAAGATTGGGGCTCCCGAGCCCCTCTGCGGTTGCTTCCCTGGCAAATACTGCCTTAAGGGCTAGGCCACACTAATGTGTTTGCGCACATGATTAAAGTTAGAATATAAATTGCGGGAACGCAAAAGTTCACATGATTTCCGATGCGCATGCAGTTGTGCACCAAAGTCATAATCGCATGCGACAAAGCTCGCTATAAAGCGTGCACTTCAATGCGTTGTAGAGGGCCTCAGCATTAAAGTCTGTAAATTGACTTACTACAAAATCCTTGTGTGTATAGTATCTTGCTGAAAAATATAATAAATCCAGTGCACTGGTAATTAGAATAAATAGACCTGTGTTCCTGTGTTATCTGACTAGGACAGTGCTAGGGCAACTATAATATAAACTATAATAATATAAACTGGCACTCACACTTGTTAGAAAATTCCCTTTATGTTTTTATTGCATGAAGTATCTAGATATTTATATTGTTAGGAATCAAATTCCTGATTAATTGCACAATGAGCAGATCATTGTGTTTTTTAAGTTTTGTCCATTACTTTTCTCTTCCTGACATAAGCAATGCAAAACCCATGGTAACCTGTACAATGCAGCAAACTGTTTTGTTGATTTTAATTTGTACATTTCCCGAAATAATCCTTCCTGTGAAGTAGAAATGATACCTATTCATTAGAGACACACAGCCAATGTTCCCACTAATTTCTTATTGGTTGTGTTTACATATCTGTGCAGACACAATTCAATTTTGCACACTTTATACCTTATTTTTACACCCTTATACCTGGGCATCGAAACGGGAAGGCGTGGAGTCTACCCATGATGTAAGTAGCTCTGCCCCCGGAATGGTGCCACAACCCCAAATGTTGTGATCACACCCCTGGAACGCCCTGCCCACCATGGGACTTTCCAAGGATTACCGGGACTCCAGGGCAGATTTTTCAAGCTGGGTCTGTCCTGGAGAAACCGTGACACTTGGGGGGTATGCACAAAAGGGGGGCTGTGGGAGCACTCCTGTGGCAAAATTACTTTATAACAAATAGTGGAAGTGCTACTGATCTGACCAAAACATTAGAACAAACAAGAAAAGAGATGATCAACGCACATCCCTGGGCCCCATATATCATAATATCTATGCTAGTGCAAACAGTAAAAACATGGGGGGTTTTTAGTTACAATTTTATGCATAAAAGTGAAAAGCCTTCCAACCACGTCAAGGTAACCCCAGTATGGAAGGTCCTAACAGTTTACCTTGGGTCATTTTTCTGGGCTGACACTACCTGCTTGGTTAGTATTACAGGCTATCACTTCCCCCCCCCCGCCTACTGGAGGCCTTTCATCCAATGCTTAGTATTCAAGGCATAAGACCTCCAATTAAAAGGACGTGTTGGGGGTGCTACTACCACATGAGAGAAACTCTGCTACAATATATGCACAAAAGGGGGGCTGTGGGAGCACTCCTGGGGGTATTCTGGGGGGTATGCACCCAGATATAAGTGTGTGTTCTATTTTAACCTGTGAGTGAAGCCCTGTTGTGTTGTGTGCATGCACATCTTAGTGGAAACACTGACCTGTATTAGGAGCCAGCTGTCGACATCTTGGACCAAGTTAGTCTTTATAACTCTGGTATTACATTTAGGGTTAGGCTACAGTGGTGTGGAATGTGTATGTTTTTTTTTTGATCAAATGAATTTGCGATCTGCTTGGCACACGTTTTAAAACAAATATTATTGATTAACTTGGCCCTATTGTTTGAGGGTTCTGAGTCCAATGGCACATTTCTAACTACCTAATGGTGAATGGAATAAATCACCTACAAAGTAACAAAAACTTCAATTCTCCCAACATAAAATAAGGCCAGCTGAGCAGCCTGAACTGTGACCTGACAGCTTCAAGTCAAATAGGTCAGAGCAATAACCTTTAAAATGGGTCTTTGGATGATGTATAACAAAAAAAATTTGAGATACAGCAGTGCCTAAAATAGGTTTATAATATTTAGCGTGTATTTTCTCTGAAACAAATCCAGTTTTTCTTTGTTGCACTCTTCCACCAGATGGCACTATTACTTGCTAAAATACTATTAAAATACTTTTGGTACTGTCTTACTAATTTTTTTTCATAAACTCAACTCCAAATGGGTGTGATTCAAAAAGTTTTGCAGTAAGTAAATAACCCTCTAGCCATCCAAGATTCCCCACCAAAAACCCTCTATAAGGAACTCACACTTGCTGTAATAATTATAATTATAATAATTTAATTCCACCATTAAAAACGCATCATATAACCTATAAGATACACCTATAAAAAATTCCCCCAACAAATGCAACAACTGAAAGAACTGGACATCCCTGTGTAACCTAATAGTCTAAAAACAAAAAAGGTTTCCAGAGCTACAATAAAAAGTCGATGGTGCTCCTTGCACAACCCGTCCTAGTATATCACATTCTTGGACTGCATGTCACAAAAGGGACATGCAGTCCATGCAAGATTAATGGTCTGGAACTGAATATTAAAGAGCAAATCCACCCTTTCAACTAAATTCTTATATATGACACAGACCCTCCAAAGGTAACTTCTCCAAAAGTACTTCTAGTTACTGAACCAGATCCTTAGCTGGTATTCCACACCTGCTCTACTGCTGTTATGAGCTTGCACAGCAGTAGAGTACACAGCTTCAGGAACGACTGTTGGCCATTGGCTGTTATGTCATCGCTTTAACTGACAGGCGATACACGGAAGATGCAGAAGAGGGGCGAGGGATCTAAACACCAGATTTACCATTTTGCAGATGACTAAGTTTTAGTTCGCTGGTCTCGAATAAATAACCTGAAAATTCATAAATCCAGTACTGTGCAATTATTATTTTTAGAGGCATTTCCCAAAATATATTTGATTTCTGTTTATGATGCGCTGTAGTAAATAGGTTGCCAGGATGCTCTTTACTTTTAGGGTATAATTAATTTTAGAAATGTACATTCCCTAATATCAATCTGCTGCTAACTGCAGACTACAGCTGACCCTTGCTTAGGGCCTACTGAGGATGGTCTCACAGTGATATCAGCTGGCAAAGAAGGAATAGGAATCTTGTGTACATTGCTGGCAAAAGATTGCTATGAGTATTGTTAGATGCAATACTTTTCTGTATATCAAATCTCAATATAAGCTTGCACGTGAAGCCAGCAGTGATATCACTATAAACACCCAGATCAGCCACTGAACATTGCACGGAGATTTGCCATCTGCCATCTTACATGAGAATCTTGAGAATTTGTTGCACTAGTTACATGCCTGTAATCTTACATTGAAAGCAACATCTCTCACAACAGTCTCCCTGTAATGCCTTAAAGTGACATTCTATGGTTCTACTTTTCTCCTGCATGTGGGTAATTAGATAGGCATGTCAATAATAGTGCCGTGTTACATCCCTGGTTTCCATAGAGTTGCCATAGCATTCCTCTACTGCATTCCTTATATGAGTTAAGCTTTTAATAGATTGGTTGGGGGCCAGTTGTTCACTTCACTTTTGCATAGTATATAAGGACTGCTGTTACACTTTGTTTCCTTTTGGGGGCAAACTTTTACTATTATTACAACTATAAAGGTCTAAACAACTATAAAGGTTGCAGGTCTGGTGCCACAATAAAAACTAGCAATGTATGCATTTTTGTGTGACACGGTCTGGAAAAGTTTGAGAATCACGTAACAGACTTCCACAATACCTGACATAGACTGTATGTATGATTTCATTAGTGGTGGCAGATTTAAAGGAAACTCCACCCTCATTAGAACATCTTTTAGAAAGAATGGCCTCTTTAAAATATGTTGATATATCATAGTTTGTCCTATGAATTCATTACTGTATGCCTGCTATGCTTCTGGATGCCTCATGGAAACTGAGCCATTTAGAAACCTGTACTGAGCCTGTACTGAGCCTGGGCATGCTCAGAAGAGGCAGACAGGGGATTAACATTCAGTCATTGGCTGTGATGTCAACTGTCAAATCCATAACTGACAGTTACTAACTGGAAGAACCAGGAAGCAGAAACAGGGGAAACAGGACATTGTGCAGGATTTCAGGTTAGACTTATATATTTCACATTTCAAACTAGTACCGGTTAGGGTTTTGGGGGGTGATTTACCTGTATGTAAGTTTTTATTTTGGGGCTGGACTTGCCCTTTAAGGTTACCTACAACATGTAGATTTCCCTAAATATGTATCAAACTATTTTTCATCTGAATTCGAATATTTTTTTTTAACAGGAGCTTTTGCCAACTGCTACTTGGACATATGTTTGTTGAAACATTTAGATTTCCTTTAAACCTTTCTGCAGCATGGAAGTGTTGCAGATCCTTTAAGGGTTAATGGTGTCTCTCACATTTAGGAGGGTAAAAGAGGCAGCAGGGGGTCTTTCCTGCCTGGTGTCCGGATTGGTGAATGTGGGCCAAAAGGGGGCAGGACCAGTCCTGAAACTGTTAAAGCAGCACCTGTGGTGAAAGAAACAGTCGACCGTTAGGGGGCAGGACCAGTCCTGAAACTGTTAAAGCAGCACCTGAAAGCCCACTTTTACAATACTTGCCTTTTTCCCCAGCACTCCTGTGTGAAGGAATCTTACCTTGAGATCTGCAGGTCCTTCACTGCACTATTCCACCTCCTTTTGGCTAAGGCCTCTCTGACAGCGTGTGATTGGCTGTGATCACTGTTGTTTTCGGGTATAGGAGCGCATGAGAATTGCACCAAAAATGCTGATCGCATGCTGTCCAATAAGTGGATCACATCATAACAGGCCCCAGACCAATTGGCCAACACTAGCGCTTTTAAACATGCAATAGGGTTGTGTGACCTGGCTTGGTGAGCTATAAGTAAGTTGGCAAAGTCATAAAGTAGGCAAGCATTGCAGCACTTATAAGTCATTGGCCTTAGCGTAACCATCACAACTTGATTGACAGCTGTAACACAGAAGATTGGCAGAGATAAGAGAAGAACAAACTGATTAGTATTTGGTAAAATGTTTTTATGGGGGTGAACATGCTCTTTTTCTTTTAAGGTGCATCTAATTTCTCAGCACAACATGTGGCCTTTGTTCTCCTCTTTAATTGGTAGTGTGATATTTATTAATTTTCCTGGAATGGCTCCCCAAGCATTGTGAAATAATGCCAATCTGCTGGCCATCAGACCTGACCATCAGTATATCCTTTGGTAGTCAGTCGGCTGGATTTAAAGTTTTATCACTGATATATCAGCCCATTAGTGTGCATATTGAAATATGCATTATTGGATGGGATTTTCCAATATATTCATCATTTAGAGCCACTTAGGCCCTGCTCTGCTCATTATGGGCTAAGTGACCCTGTCTATGTGGGCAGTGCTGGGCACATCTTATTTACATCTTATATGTACCAGTCTGTGAGAACTGGGCATGGGGGCATCTTATATGTACCAGTCTGTGTGAACTGGTGTTTCCAAATCAAAACCAGGTTTGTTTTAAAACCCGGGATTCGTCACTAATTCTCATCAGACCTCATCAGTGGCTATTAGAGTGCTTCTTTCCTGATTATACTCTCCCTGCCCCTCTATCTACGGATAGGGGTTGGCGTCAGTGGGTGTGGCCAAATAATCAGCTTGGTTCCATTTTCCACATGTAAAATAAGCAAATTCTATTGTGACCTTTTCTTTAACTATATAAAAGTAACAGACATACTGCTGAGTAGGTTTCCTTTATCAAAGACAAGTAAACTATAAAAAACTTTAAGTAATTTGCAAGATATTGTTTTAAAACTAGTTGACTTAAAGTTGGCTAAAACATTTTTTATCCCCCCCCCCCTAGAGCCTACCTTTTCTGCTAGAAAGTTGCTGGTTTCCTTCTCCCCCGTGACAAGGAGACTTTCCCATTAGAAAGTCTCCTTGTATATAGTATATTTGGTAATGCACTGTTATTACACGAATCACGGTATATTTAGAAAAGTATGGGTGGAGTCTTGTTGAAAATTAGTTAAAAGAAAGGTGGCTACAGAACGTAGGACGCCCTGACGAAGTCACGTGAGAGTTACGAAACGTACGTCGGCTGTTGCAATGGAGGAGATCTAGTGATGCAGGATCGCGTCTGAGGACGCGAGCGCCATTTCCAAATGGAATGAATACCGGAACTTAGAAACATACGGACATGGAAGGATAAGTGTTAATGCTGTATAGAGTAATAGAGGAATCTAGTACAACCCCGAGGGGGGATATAGATACGCTATGACCGATGGTTGTGGCACAAAAAGTTTGTTATTGCGGTAATATTGGCAGTTTGTATATGTGACCTAACAAAAGTGGACGAGATAGACCACTAAGACATGCAGTGAATGGGCTATAGATATATATGCCTAATCCGAAAGGATTGACGCAGAAACATAACATAATATCTAACGGTCGCATATGTAACAAAACATTGGAAACCAGCCTGCGATACTATAGATTCCTCCCTTTTGTCTGTTTTAGTGTAAATCCTACCTAGATTAAGGACAAGGAAATGTACAACTTGCCCTATTGGTACAGGTACAATTGAGCATAAGTATATGATGTACATAATATTGGAAATGAGTGAGATATGTATGCATCACATGATCATCCTCCATCACTAATGAATGGTTATTTGGTGTATTTTAGGTGATTTTTAGGTGACTTTAAGGTTTTTGTTATTATACTCAAGTAGAGACATCTCACAAGAAATGATTTTTTATTAATTGTGTGAATACTTTTGTGGACATATTGGTTATATGGTTACGCCCGGAGAATATTGAAGGGGTTGTAGGTTGATGATAAAATCGTCAGAATGATGATACTGTGCCTGAAAGTCATAGAGAGCGCGGACGAGGGAACTACCCTTTAAAGTATGACATATACTGTTGGGTATGTTATCTGAACTAACGTAAAGAGAGTAATAAGTAGTTAGAGCAGATCTACAGTATTGTGTTAAGTTTTCATTTTAGGGCTGGACTTGCCCTTTAACGTCAATGAATATATTAATGCACATGATTCAGTTTGTACTTCCTGCTGGTAAGAGATATGTACATGTATCAGGTTGGATGTTCAAAACTGGGAGGAAAGCACAGTGTGACCATCACAGACATACAGTACGGATAAACAGAGACAGTTGTATACAAAGAATTAAGTTTAACTGATGCCAGACAGCAAACAATCTTCTTCATATTCTTCACACTATTTTCACACAATAACTGCACAGCAGACTGCATGTCGAAAAGTGGTTGGTAACTAGTGCAAGCACTAAACTCCAGGGCAGGGCCCCATAAAAATATTTAAGGGCCCATCAAAAAGGAAATCCAATCACTTAACAGACTACAATCAGAGTGTAAGATGTTTGCCTTACTGGCCAGCTTCACACAGTGACTGGGCCATATTTATACACGTGTGGTATGGTTGTAGTAAACTACCACAATGGTATTCTATGGGGATCGTAAATCTACGATCATTGTTATTGGTAATTTACGTTAAAGATCGTAAATTAACAATCGTTAAAAGCAACATAAATTACAGATCGTTAAACTGATTGTTAAAGGTGTGGTATCGCTAATTTTATTGATTGGGATCTTATAGTCAATATAAAGTGGTCCTGGAGCAAGGATTAAAGTGTTAATGTGCAAACAAAGTGACATACTGCTAACCAATGTGCAAAAAATAGAGCACGCTTAATAAAAACACATAGAGCTCAGAAAGCGATGAGAATGAAGCCCGGCTTTAAGAACACAGATAAAAGGGCATGTCACATGCTTCAGAGACACTGACGCCCATCAGTCACTCAAGTGCTGCCGTATTCGGTTGCAATTAACATGTTTATCTAATGGAAAATTCCATGTAGCAGGATCACCACAACATTTGTATATTTACGTTCCAATGGGAAAAACTGATAACGTTGTATATAAAGTTTTGCTTTAAACATATGTGCTATACCTCCCTCAACTGATAACTATTAAATACATGACGTACATTACCAACTGTGCACTTCTTTTTCCCCCTGTCTCTTCCATCTAAGCCAAACACACACCTGCATGTAAAAAATACTTTACCCACATGTGTACGCAGGCAATGCCAGGTACAACTGCTAGTGATTATATATAAATTAATCTCATCTATTTTTAATCATAAATTAATGACAAATACACGCTGTACGGCATTGCTCTATTCTCTTCTCCTCTATGTTTGGCGGTCAAACAGAATGCCGGAGACCAAGAGAAGCAGACATGGATGTCACATTTCTCACGTAGAATGCAGAATAGGACCCCAAGAGGAGCAGACAGGGATGTCACATTTCACATGAATGAGCAGAATAGGACCCCAAGAGAAGCAGACATGGAGTACATTTCTCACGTAGAATGCAGAATAGGACCCCAAGAGAAGCAGACATGGATGTCACATTTCTCACCATTAGAATGCAGAATAGGACCCCAGAGGAGCAGACAGGGATGTCAATTTCTCACGTAGATGCAGAATAGGACCCCAAGAGGAGCAGACAGGGATGTCCACATTTCTCACATAGAATGAGAATAGGACCCCAAGAAGCAGACATGGATGTCACATTTCTCAGTAGAATGCAGAATAGGACCCCAGAGGAAGCAGACAGGGATGTCACATTTCTCACTAGAATGCAGAATAGGACCCCAAGAAGAAGCAGACATGGATGTCACATTTCTCACTAGAATGCAGAATGGACCCCAAGAGACAGACAGGGATGTCACATTTCTCACGAGAATGCAGAATAGGACCCCAAGAGAAGCAGACATGGATGTCACATTTCTCACTAGAATGCAGAATAGGACCCCAAGAGGAGCAGACAGGGATGTCCATTTCTCACGTAGAATGCAGAATAGACCCAAGAGGAGCAGACAGGGATGTCACATTTCTCACGTAGAATGCAGAATAGGACCCCAAGAGGAGCAGACATGGATGTCACATTTCTCACGTAGAATGCGGAATAGGACCCCAAGAGAAGCAGACATGGATGTCACATTTCTCACGTAGAATGCAGAATAGGACCCCAAGAGAAGCAGACATGGATGTCACATTTCTCAATAGAATGCAGAATAGGACCCCAAGAAGCAGAAATGGATGTCACATTTCTCACTAGAATGCAGAATAGGACCCCAAGAGAGCAGACATGGATGTCACATTTCTCACGTAGAATGCGAATAGGACCCCAAGAGAAGCAGACATGGATGTCACCATTTCTCACATAGAATGCAGAATAGGACCCCAAGAGAAGCAGAATGGATTGTCACATTTCTCACGTAGAATGCGACTAGGACCCCAAGAGGAGCAGACAGGGATGTCACATTTCTCACATAGAAGCAGAATAGGACCCCAAGAGAAGCAGACATGGATGTCACATTTCTCACGTAGAATGCAGAATAGGACCCCAAGAGGAGCAGACAGGGATGTCACATTTCTCACGTAGAATGCAGAATAGGACCCCAAGAGAGCAGACAGGGATGTCAACATTTCTCACGTAGAAATGCAGAATTAGGACCCAAGAGGAGCAGACATGGATGTCACATTTCTCACGTAGATGCAGAATAGGACCCCAGAGAAGCAGACATGGATGTCACATTTCTCACGTAGAATGCAGAATAGGACCCCAAGAGAGCAGACAGGATGTCACATTTCTCACGTAGAATGCAGAATAGGACCCCAAGAGGAGCAGACAGGATGTCCCATTTTTCACGTAGAATGCGGAATAGACCCCAAGAGAAGCAGACATGGATGTCACATTTCTCATGTAGAATGCAGAATAGGACCCAAGAGGAGCAGACAGGGATGTCACATTCTCATGTAGAATGCAGAATAGGACCCCAAGAGAAGCAGACATGGATGTCACATTTCTCATGTAGAATGCAGAATAGGACCCCAAGAGAGAGCAGACAGGGATGTCACATTTCTCAGTTAGAATGCAGAATAGGACCCCAGAGAAGCAGACATGGATGTCACATTTCTTCATGTAGAATGCAGAATAGGACCCCAAGAGGAGCAGACAGGGATGTCACATTTCTACATAGAATGCAGAATAGGCCCCAAGAGAAGCAGACAATGGATGTCACATTTCTCTCTGTAGAATGCAGAATAGGACCCCAAGAGGAGCAGACAGGGATGTCACATTCTCACGTAGAATGCAGAATAGGACCCCAAGAGAAGCAGACAGGAGTCACATTTCTACAAGAATGCAGAATAGGACCCCAAGAGAGAGCAGACATGGATGTCACATTCTCACGTAGAATGCAGATAGGACCCCAAGGAAGCAGACATGGATGTCACATTTCTCACGTAGAATGCAAATAGGACCCCAAGAGGAGCCGACGGATGTCACATTTCTCACGAAGAATGCGAATAGGACCCCAAGAGAAGCAGACATGGATGTCACATTTCTCACGTAGATAGAACAGAATAGGACCCCAAGAGGAGCAGAAATGGATGTCACATTTCTCACGTAGAATGCAGAATAGGACCCCAAGAGGAGCAGACATGGATGTCACATTTCTCACGTAGAATGCAGAATAGGACCCCAAGAGGAGCAGACATGGATGTCACATTTCTCACGTAGAATGCAGAATAGGACCCCAGAGGAGAAGCAGACAGGAGTCACATTTCTCAGTAGAATGCAGATAGGACCCCAAGAGAGCAGACAGGGATGTCACATTTCTCACGTAGAATGCAGAATAGGACCCCAAGAGAAGCAGATGGATGTCACATTTCTCACGTAGAATGCAGAATAGGACCCCAAGAGGAGCAGACAGGAGTCACATTCCACGTAGAATGCAGAATAGGACCCAAGAGAAGCAGACATGGATGTCACATTTCTCATGTAGAATGCAGAATAGGACCCCAAGAGGAGAAGACATGTGTCACATTTCTCACGTAGAATGCAGAATAGGAACCCAAGAGGAGCAGACAGGATGACATTTCTCACGTAGAATGCAGATAGGACCCCAAGAGGAGCAGACATGGATGTCACATTTCTCACGTAGAAGCAGAATAGGACCCCAAGAGGAGCAGACATGGATGTCAATTTCTCACGTCGAAGTGCAGAATAGGACCAAGAGAAGCAGGACAGGGATGTCACATTCTCACGTAGAATGCAGAATAGGAACCAAGAGAGAAGCAGACAGGGATGTCACATTTCTATCATGTAGACATGCAGAATAGGACCCCAAGAGAAGCAGCATGGATGTCACATTTCTCATAGAATGCAGAATAGGACCCCAAGAGGAGCAGACATGGATGTCACATTTCTCAGTGATGCAGAATAGGACCCCAAGAGAAGCAACAGGATGTCACATTTCTCACGTATAAATGCAGAATAGGACCCCAAGAGAAGCAGACATGGATGTCACATTTCTCACGTAGAATGCAGAATAGGACCCCAAGAGGAGCAGACTGGAGGGTGTCACATTTCTCACGTAGAATGCAGAATAGGACCCCAAGAGGAGCAGACATGGATGTCACATTTCTCACGTAGATGCAGAATAGGACCCAAGAGGAGCAGACAGGGATGTCACATTTCTCACGTAGAATGCAGGATAGGACCCCAAGAGAAGCAGACATGGATGTCACATTTCTCATGTAGCATGCAGAATAGGACCCCAAGAGAAGCGAAATGGATGTCACATTTCTCACGTAATGCAGATAGGACCCAAGAGAACAGACAGGGAGTCAACATTTCTCATGTAGAATGCAGAATAGGACCCCAAGAGGAGCAGACGGGATGTCACATTTCTCACTAGAATGCAGAATAGGACCCAAGAGAAGCAGACATGGATGTGCACATTTCTCATGTAGAATGCAGAATAGGACCCCAAGAGGAGCAGACATGATGTCACATTTCACGTAGAATGCAGAAATGGACCCCAAGAGAAGCAGACATGGATGTCACTTTCTCACGTAGAATGCAGAATAGGACCCCAAGAGGAGCAGACATGGATGTCACATTTCTCAAGTAGAATGCAGAATAGGACCCCAAGAGAAGCAGACATGATGTCACATTTCTCATGTAGCATGCAGAATAGGACCCCAAGAGGAAGCGACAGGATGTCACATTTCACTTAGCATGCGGAATAGGACCCCAAGAGGAGCAGACAGGATGTCACATTTCTCACATAGAATGCAGATAGGACCCCAAGAGAAGCAGACATGGATGTCACATTTCTCACTAGAATGCAGAATAGGACCCCAAGAGAAGCAGACATGGATGTCACATTTCTCATTAGAATGCAGAATAGGACCCCAAGAGGAGCAGACATGGATGTCACATTTCTCACGTTAGATGCAGGAATAGGACCCCAAGAGAGCAGACAGGGATGTCACATTTCTCAATTAGAATGAGAATAGGACCCCAAGAGAAGCAGACATGGATGTCACTTCTCACGTAGAATGCAGAATAGGACCCCAAGAGGAGCAGACATGGATGTCACATTCCAGTAGAATGCAGAATAGGACCCCAAGAGAAGCAGACTGGTGTCACATTCTCACGTAGAATGCAGAATAGGACCCCAAGAGAAGCACGACAAGGGATGTCACATTTCTCACTAGAATGCAGAATAGGACCCCAAGAGAAGAGCATGGATGTCACATTTCTCACATAGAATGCAGAATAGGACCCCAAGAGAAGCAGACATGGATGTCACATTTCTCATGTAGCATGCAGAATAGGACCCCAAGAGAAGCAGACATGGATGTCACATTTCTCACGTAGAATGCAGAATAGGACCCCAAGAGGAGCAGACAGGGATGTCACATTTCTCACTATAATGCAGAATAGGACCCCAAGAGAACAGACAGGATTCACATTTCTCAGTAGAATGCAGAATAGGACCCCAAGAGAAGCAGACATGGATGTCACATTTCTCATGTAGCATGCAGAATAGGACCCCAAGAGAAGCAGACAGGATGTCACATTTCTCACTAGAATGCAGAATAGGACCCCAAGAGGAGCAGACATGGATGTCACAATTCTCATGTAGAATGCAGAATAGGACCCCAAGAGGAGCAGACAGGGAGTCACATTTCTCACGTAGAATGCAGAATAGGACCCCCCCAAGGAAGCAGACATGGATGTCACATTTCTCATATAGAATGCAGAATAGGACCCCAAGAGGAGCAGACATGGATGTCACATTTCTCACGTAGAATGCAGAATAGGACCCCAAGAAGCAGACATGGATGTCACATTTCTCACTAGCATGGGAATAGGACCCCAAGAGGAGCAGACATGGATGTCACATTTCTCACTTAGCATGCGGAATAGGACCCCAAGAGAAGCAGACAGGGATGTCACATTTCTCATTAGCATGCGGAATAGGACCCCAAGAGAAGCAGACATGGATGTCACGTTACTCACGTAGAATGCAGAATAGGACCCCAAGAGGAGCAGACATGGATGTCACATTTCATCCGTAGAATGCAGAATAGGACCCCAAGAGGAGCAGACAGGGATGTCACATTTCTCACATAGAATGCAGAATAGGACCCCAAGAGAAGCAGACAGGGATGTCACATTTCTCACATAGATGCAGATAGGACCCCAAGAGAAGCAGACAGGGATGTCACATTTCTCACGATAGAATGCAGAATAGGACCCCAAGAGAAGCAGACAGGATGTCACATTTCTCACATAGAAGCAGAATAGGACCCCAAGAGAGCAGACAGGGATGTCACATTTCACATAGAATGCAGATAGGACCCCAAGAGAAGCAGACATGGATGTCACATTTCTCACATAGAATGCAGAATAGGACCCCAAGAGAAGCAGACATGGATGTCACATTTCTCATGTAGCATGCAGAATAGGACCCCAAGAGAAGCAGACATGGATGTCACATTTCTCACGTAGAATGCAGAATAGGACCCCAAGAGGAGCAGACAGGGATGTCACATTTCTCACGTATAATGCAGAATAGGACCCCAAGAGAAGCAGACAGGGATGTCACATTTCTCATGTAGAATGCAGAATAGGACCCCAAGAGAAGCAGACATGGATGTCACATTTCTCATGTAGCATGCAGAATAGGACCCCAAGAGAAGCAGACATGGATGTCACATTTCTCACGTAGAATGCAGAATAGGACCCCAAGAGAAGCAGACATGGATGTCACATTTCTCACATAGAATGCATAGGACCCCAAGAGAGGACAGACAGGATGTCACATTTCTCACGTAGAATGCAGAATAGGAACCCAAGAGGAGCAGACAGGGATGTCACATTTCTCACGTAGAATGCAGAATAGGACCCCAAGAGAAGCAGACATGGATGTCACATTTCTCACATAGAATGCAGAATAGGACCCCAAGAGGAGCAGACATGGATGTCACATTTCTCACATAGAATGCAGAATAGGACCCCAAGAGAAGCAGACAGGGATGTCACATTTCTCACATAGAATGCAGAATAGGACCCCAAGAGAAGCAGACAGGGATGTCACATTTCTCACTAGAATGCAGAATAGGACCCCAAGAGAAGCAACATGGATGTCACATTCTCACGTAGAATGCAGAATAGGACCCCAAAGGGAGCAGACAGGATGTCACATTTCTCACATAGAATGCAGAATAGGACCCCAAGAGAAGCAGACAGGGATGTCACATTTCTCACATAGAATGCAGAATAGGACCCCAAGAGAAGCAGACAGGGATGTCACATTTCTCATGTAGAATGCAGAATAGGACCCCAAGAGGAGCAGACAGGGATGTCACATTTCCATGTTGAATGCAGAATAGGACCCCAAGAGGAGCAGACAGGATTGTACATTTCTCACATAGAATGCAGAATAGGACCCCAAGAGGAGCAGACATGGATGTCACATTTCTCATGTAGAATGCGGAATAGGACCCCAAGAGGAGCAGACATGGATGTCACATTTCTCACGTATAATGCAGAATAGGACCCCAAGAGAAGCAGACATGGATGTCACATTTCTCACGTAGAATGCAGAATAGGACCCCAAGAGGAGCAGACAGGGATGTCACATTTCTCACGTATAATGCAGAATAGGACCCCAAGAGAAGCAGACATGGATGTCACATTTCTCACGTATAATGCAGAATAGGACCCCAAGAGGAGCAGACATGGATGTCACATTTCTCACGTAGCATGCGGAATAGGACCCCAAGAGGAGCAGACAGGGATGTCACGTTACTCACGTTATGTAGCATGTGAGACACTTTTGACCACCAGTGTGGGATCACGAATATTTCAGTGTGAAATGTCAATAAGTTACATAATTTTGCCAGTTTTTACAGACAAGCACATCTTTTTATGGACAGTACGGACACAACCGATTTTAGGTCCGTTTTTACAGACTGTCCTTGAATCTATGGATGATTGGCAATGCTGATCATGGCAACTTCAATACAAACAAAGATGGCAGCCTTGCGAATTTCGATTGCTGCAAACATCTATGCCATTGATTAGAGGAAGTATATAAAATACAGATACAATACATTTTTATATAGATAAATAAAATATAGTTTAAAGTGTAAATAAATAAAAACGGTCCCCTGGCTTCACTCCATCATGCACAACAGTCTGGAAATTCGGTAAGGTGCCCATACACATGTAGTTATGATTCCATTGGGATCTGTTGGCAAAATGTATTGGTAACTGCATAAATGCCATTTACTAAAGAGAGCCATTACCAACCAATAGAAATTTTCCATCTGGAGCAATCGACTGTGATGCCATTTGCGGTAGTTTGTCTGCATCACTGTTGTCATTTTTGCCCCCCACACACCTTGCCGATATTTGGCAAATTCCAACAGGATATATGTTGAGTATTCGTTTACAGCCAGAAGTGCTGTGACCAGCTTCAAGATATGATTGTTTTAAGAAGAGCAGGAGGTACAAATACCTATTTAAATATAGGATCTTGGTAATTTTTTTTTCAGAATGGGACAATCCTTAACTCTCCGCCACCTTTTCCAAATTAAAAATTGTGACATAATGCTTTTGATTCAAATAATATTATGAAGCTCTCTCAGCTATTTTATGCTACTTTCATACCAACAGCAAGTGTCCATTTTCTGGTTCCAGGAACAAATAAAGGGTGCACGTGAAAATAGCCTTACAGTGATAGAAAGGGTCTATTTATAAAATATATACCAATACATGCCAAATAAAGCTTTGTACACACACTGCACGATGGTGTACGAACAGCCGTGTGGGCTACTATCGGTAACTGTATGGGCGCTTGAATATATGAACTAGCGGATCATCAACATTGCCCGACCAAATGGCTGCTTCGGCTGAACCAGCACCCATACACTTACCGAAAGCAGGTTGGACCCCATGATCGCACAAGTGTACGGACCTTTACAGAATGGTATTGTTATTTTACAGTCACAATGTTGTTTAAAGCTGCATTGTAAATACTATTACATGGTGTAAAATACCATGCAGTATCAGTATTTTGCAACACAGACAGTATTAAACAATGTAGTTGTAATTTTGTTTGTTGTTATTTTGAAGTTTTCACTACAAGTTAAAAAAACGTAACAATGTGTATTGCATCAAGTGCTGCACAATGTCAAACATTTGCACTTTAGACAGGCCTTGTAAGTTCAGTGTAAAGAACTGACTTTTAGGGCCACACTATCTCATTTTTCTTGCGATTGAGCATGCGTTTTCCCCCCCGATCATTGGAATCGTGGCAACGCACCGAAAACGCGTGTTTTCGGGTGCAATGTGGTTGCGCTTGCGATTTGCATTCAACATTTTTCCCGTGCAAGTCCGAAACATGTTGCAATAAACAGCACTTGTGTTGCAGTAAATGTGGCGTCCTCTTCTTCACAATCAGTTTTCAGTGGGCTGGTCCCCCTTACACACACAATACCTGGAGGTTTAGAATAAACTACATCCCTGTCCCAAGTAGTTTTCATTAAAACTTTGTACACCCTATAGTTATCCTTTAATCTTAATCACATCTACATCTCAGGTGATGTCAAGTTTAAATTGCATTTCATTGTGTATGGGTATAAAATAAAAAGGAACAATTAACCATTATACGTCTTATAACCAGGATGTTTGTATAAATACGTTAAACGTAGTCAGGGCTATACAAAAACTAAAATAGGATACAGAAGATACAGGCACATACATTGTGTGGGATGAGAAGTCGAATTAGGGCTTTAGGAATGTTTATCAAACCATCCACATTGCTAAGGGTTATAAATACTTCAGTCATTAGCTTGCAGGTTTTTTAGCTAACCCTCTGAGAAATTGATCTGGACAAGGTCAGTGGATTTCTGTATATGGCTAGGAGACAACACAGCAAGGTATATAAGCACCATTTCACACCAAAGCCCTTTACAAGCCAGAGAAGAATTTTAACGTCTCTTTGCTCTGCATAAGAATTTGGGTGAGTTGAGATATGCTCTTGTGTTGGGACTCCCATCTTTATTTTTTTCAAAATAACTTGAAACTGCCGAAAAAGCTTCAGATGCTACAGCATGGAAAACATTTAGTGGAACGCACTTTGAAAATATGGACTATAATATGGATTGAGATATGACCTCTGGAAAATATATCATCTTGGGAATGCGCTGGGTTCTGAACTTCACTGGAAAACCATTTACCTGTGTATTTTATTGGTGGGATTCCCTACATACACCAGTGTAGCTTATTTAAACATCTAATTTCCTGGACTTAGCATTTTACATTGTATTCAGCTAGAAATGGTGATTGGTCAAATACTTTGTCTGTCATTTATGAGATCTGAGCTGTATAGTAACTGCAGGTTTGCAGGACTTGTGATTTGCAAGCCAAGTGATATTATCCTATATCAAAGGCTGTGAATGACCGAATACAACAGCATTGTATTATATAGAAATACTCTATGTTTGAATGAAGTACCATCTTGTCAGTTTGTCTGTTTCTATATGTTGGTAATGCACTATAATGACCATCCAATTCTCTGTGTTTCTCCTCAGACTTACCATGGCTTTCGGAGGTATCCTGAGTGAGGCTGATATTGCTGCAGCTCTGAAGAACTGCCAAGGTATCTCTCAGACTATTTGTAATTAGCTACTGAAAATGACACTGCAATTTATGATGCCTATTATTTCTATTACAGTTCATATAAAATAACATTTCTTTAAATGAAATGCAATTGAGACTGATTTAAAATGGGCAATTAATTATGTTGGAATAATGTGTCTTAAATACATTATAAGCGTATAACCTACCCCTGTAGTGGATTTCTATGGGAGGAACTGTAAGATTATAGCCTTATAATCTTACAGTTCGAGGAGGAGAAGGAAACCAGAAGCCACCAAGGGGTAGGGTATAATAAATAATGCACCCCGAATTGTAAATTAAAGGGATATTGGAAGTCACTTTGGAGTTCTGTGCCCTGTATAAAAGGTACTCGGCCTTGTGCTTTTATATAGTCACAGACTTCTAATATCCTTATAATTTACAGCTGGGGGTGCATTATCCACTATATAAACAGCGCATAGCTATGTCATCAGTTGTAATCACTGTTTAGATTATATCATCAGTCACATGACTTGTAAAACTTGCATATTATAGAAGATTTTGCACCTTTAAAATGTAAGCATATTAGAAGTTAACATGGAGTTCCATGACCCCATGTTTATATATGGTCAAGAAACTCCTTGTCTTTATCTTTATCATTAGTGGGTTTGTAAATAATATCAACAGAGTTTATTAGTGAATGACAGCTGTAAAGTGGTAATGGACAAAGAAATCAAAATGTCATTAGTTATAAGTACATGTGATTCATGGATGGTAGATGTATAATTTGCTATACAGGTCACATGGCTAAGGTGCATTCTCATATCAAGTTGGCACAACTTATCGAGACAGTAAATGGAATGGGTAAACAGTTACAGACACCAAGCTATTGTTCAGCCCTATCCCTTCTTACCTTTATTATTTTCTATGTTAAAGGGACATTTGTGTCCTAAAAAATAAACTACTGCTAAAAAAGCCCAAACATGTAAATAAATCTATTTATTATACCATGGGTTATGTATAAATGTATAATTTATTATATTATTAATATATAGCACTGACCATGTATTCCATTAGGGAATGGTGTTCATTCATAAAGAAGAGGAGTCTGTTTTCTTTCTGGCCATTGAATGACATTCTGCAGCTCGCCATCTGGGTGAATTATCGGGAGTGATAAATCAACTGCTTAATTATCCCCTGTTTGTACTGCTGTTCAGCAGGCTCAGAGGGGATGAAGTGGAGCTGGAGAGCTGTAAAGTGTCACTGTAAAGTGTACATGGCAAACAAACCACAAGTGGGCATGTTCAGTTCATTCTGACCGTATTTTTTTTATGTTTATTTAAAATGAAAGACAGATCATAGGGATACAAAAATGATTTTTACACTGTTTCAGTTATCTACTAGAATGAAGTGGTCTGCAGATAATCTTGCAGAAATTTTATAGGAAATAGATAACTGTCATGGCAAGTTAAAAGGAGATTACATGTTTGCACACTCCGTTTAAAGGAAAGTGCTGAGAGATGCTGAAATGTGTTATCAGATTTCAATAGGGAATTCATAGTTTAAAGGAACACTATACTTGTACAATAACCAACACCTCTGGCTCTGCCCTACTATTCATTAGCATATGCCTGCAAATTCTCAAAATACAAGAAGTGTCAGTGACACTGAGTAGGGGATGAGCAGTCTGTTACTGCATGAGTATATTTTCCTAGTGAGCACCAGATTTAATTTTAGCTGGCTCTAAAATATGTTGGTTGGGGTTTTTTTCAATTTGTAAATGTACTTAACTTTCTGAGGTTTCTGCTTACTCCCACCTCTCTATGCAGTCTGGGGCTTCCTTAATAATCCTGTAGTTTCTGATTGTGTTCCCTGGCTTATTACATGACCCCGACAGCCGAAAGCTGATTCTCATCACTTGCCATGCTCAGGATTATGGTTATTAGCCAATTATACGGTCAATTATACCATTCACCAGCGAGTTGTTGTGGTGAAGTGACAGGTTGGCCAGCATCTTTGGAGACTTCAGGAAAGGGATAAAGAATATGCAGGCTGCAGACAAATGTGGGAATCAACATGGGGCTTCAGAAAGGAAAGAATTTTTACAGTCTGTAAAAAAAAAATTCAGACTTTAGTTCACCTTTAACTGTTGTAAAGGAAAGGCAGAAATCCAGCACATTTGATTTCTGCCTAAAATTTTCCAAAAGCTATTTAACAGCTGGCAGGCGTTCTCTATGGAGCCGGGGATTTGACATCCTCAGCTCTGTGTTCCCCTGGATTGCAGTAGGGAGCTGGCACATATACAGTCTGACTCCCTCTGCTCCTAACTACCTGGTGTTCTTAAAAATTACCTTTTATTCTCTTACACTGTTTTTCTCCTTTATACAGCTGCTGACTCCTTCAGCCACAAAACTTTCTTTGCCCAGTCTGGTCTGAGCAGCAAGTCCGCCGATGATGTGAAGAAAGTCTTTGCTATTCTGGACCAGGATCAGAGCGGCTTCATTGAGGAAGATGAATTGAAGTAAATAAAAACAAATATTAATAAATAAATATGTAACTTTACACAATTCTGCTCAATAAACACATACAGGGCGATGCACTGAGAGTCAGTAAGTACAAGACCACTCTTAAAGTCACACTAACCAATGTAATACAGACAGATACAGACATTTTTAGAGGCTGCATGGGTTTTCCAAAACGTACCCACACAGCCATCATGTAATATGGCAATAGCAACCTAATAATGTCCGCCATAAGCTCTCCATTTTCTAATAATACATGTTCAGAGCAATTGCACAGGAGAGCGATAGTGTCTCTTGGTACATAACCCTAACTACAGTTCTCTTTCCTTATCCAACAAAATTTAGACTCTTCCTGCAGAACTTCAGCTCAGGAGCCAGAGCTTTAACTGATGCCGAGACCAAGACCTTCTTGGCAGCTGGAGACTCTGATGGTGATGGCAAAATTGGAGTTGAAGGTAAGTTAAGACATCTTTTTCTAGGTCTACCCAATGGAAAATATTGTTTGTAAATTCCTTGACAACTCAGCCCATTAGTGTGACCTGTCTGTAGACATTTCTCCAGTTCCCAAGGTATGTTATGGTAGTTATGGTAAATGTAATGTGCTCAGGTTTCTGCAAACAGGGGCTAATTATTTCTCCAAACAGGATTTAATTAAAAATTTCCAACAGACAGTAGCTAAGGCACCTGTACTATACTATGGGGAGGTTGGAGAGATTGGGAGACCTCCCAGGGCATGGGAAAACAATGATGTCAACTGATCCCCCCCAGGAAGTCAACTGTGCAACACAAATAGATTTTATATTGAATTCTGTCCTACTTTTTTTGAAAAACTTTAACAGCCACACTGCTGACATTAAAGTCTCATAAAGGAAAAGCTATCATGATATTAAATCGGTATATTAATAAGTATTGTACTGCGCTAGAACAGGCTTTTAAGCAATCATCTTTAAAATGATGGATATTCCTGCACTACTTTCCCCCCCCCCAAAAAAAAAAATCCTTCTGCTTCACTCCTCACATTATGTTACATTGACAAAACTGGCTTATTACTGTCCTTTAAAATGTACCTTTATTGAATATCCCCCCCCTCTTTTTTTTTCTTCTTTCCTTTAGAATTCCAGGCTTTGGTGAGACCTTAAACGGTTTTACTCCGTGACATCTCTTCTCTACTTCACTCTTTGGGAACATTTATTGATTCCAGGATCTGTTAGTGGAATCCAAGGCATTGGCCCTGCAAAGAAGATATTAAGTGTTTTCCTCGTTTACAGCTTTTTCTTGGTCTTAAAATCAGCAATGTATCTAATAGTTTAATTAACACAATAGCTTTATTTATTACATTTTTTATATTGATATAACAATAACTACTGTTTATATTGATAAGATTTTTGTAAGTCCAAAAATGCACAGTTTGTCTTCCAATACTCAACAGGTATAAAACAACTCCATCAGCAAATAAAGATATTTTGAAATTCAGTTTTATATTGGTCTTCTATTTATTCTACCAGATTGTTAGACACCAACAACTGGTTATTTTGTTCCAACCAATCAGACGCTATTTACCATCTAAAAGCTAACATCTAATTGGTTGGGGCAAAATTAGCACCATATTTATAGGGACAGTTCAGTGGAAATTATCAATATTTGTTAGTTTGTGTAATGCCTTCTTATTATTCTACATATTCTCTCCCATTTCGAAAAATCAGTTGATTTCATACCCTTTACTGTTCCCTGCTGTTGACATTAGTGAGCTGACATTTCAGGTTCTAACAGTCCGTCTTCTTCCCAGGATGCACCACTTCCTTGGATTGTTCCTAACAGTAATTTCTACTGATTGGCTGTTGGATGGGTCAAAGATGCTCAGATCTCTACTGAGCAACTGAATCAACCCGGATACTGGGTCAAGGGCAAGACCATAATGGTCACTACTAGGGGTCCTGCAAACAGGAAGTTATTATTTCGGTTGCATTCATTTATACACAGACAAAATGCTGAATTGGCAGATTAAGGTCACTGGGATGAAAAAATACTGCTCTTTTTTCTGAAAAATACATGTATTTGCACTGAACTTCCCCTTTAACAATAAGAACTTTTATTACATCTCCTTGATAGTGTTTTTATTTTACACCTTCTCCATCCTCTTTCTTTAACTATATACTGTCCATTGATCAACAATAGTATTTTGCATTGCTAATCAAGCTGTAATATCTAATTCCTTACTTCTCTGTTCCCCTTTACTACCTCTTTGCTTGTGGAAAAGTGCTCTACTCTATATTCTACCCGTACATGTAACTCGCACTGAATAGACCCTTTTACAATAGGGAGTAACCTCCAAAACCAATCACCTTACCAAACATTACACTACATGACACCTGGCATTCTTAGTGTTTCCTTTATTTTTTCAATTTCCACCCCACCTTCTCTAAAACCTTCTGTTGATTGCACCCACTGGGATTTGTATAATATTTATTCATTAAATAGTGCTGAATATACACAGCTGCACTTTATATTGAGCTTACCTACTCCCTTCAAGCCCTCTTCTCCAAGCATTTACAGTGTCATACATTATCTCAATATTAAGTCAATGTGGCCTTACCTGCCAACGTTCCTCTGCATGGACTATTGATTTTGCAATTGAATATCAATCACAGTCTGATCAGTCCAGGTAGTTATCAGAGTGTTAAAAGAGTATCTTTAGATTGTGGAAGTACAGGAAGACAATACAAGCTTCTTGTAGATGTAGCCTGTGGACAATCTTCCCTGTGAAGTTGTCAGATTGTGCAGATATAAAATATACAAAATTAATTTGGTGTGCTACAAACCACAGTGCTTATATTCCAGCAGATTTTTGTGTGCGTGCCACTTTAGAGTTGTGTGCGCACGAACAAGCTCACAGTTTAGAGGGAACACTGCCTGTGGATATGAACATATCTCACAGCATTGAAGACACCATTGCTAAAACCTGTGGCCAATGACCATTTTCTAAATTTCATATCTTTTACTCTGTTACTTGCCTTCAAATTGAATATAAAATTCAGTGTGTCACATTGTAAATAGGGGCAGTTATTCTCACTCCTTTACTTTATGATTTATACTTATGGACCGTTTGAACACTGGCTAAAACTGACATTGAAAAGTGTTTGGTGTTATTGACTTTATACAGAGCCAAACTCTAGTTTAGAGGATAAATTCATACTAAAACACATCATAAGGGGTGCCAATCCCAGTGCTGTACATTCTTACAAATGCATGGTTATTTATATGGGAATGGAGAGGGGAATGGTGTATGTCTGTACAATCTGACGAAAATGTATTGCCGTGAAAGGAATTAGTGAGAAAGGGAATTGTCCCTTGATAACCATTTCTAATTATCTTCCCCTTTCATGGTCATTGATATGTGGCTGCTTCTTAATACCGTTTTTTCCCAAAAAATTATTACCAGTTGATTTAAAGTAAAGTGAAGCAAAGTCAGCCAGCTAAATAATTACAGCACTGTTAGAGGTAAACCAACAATATTATTATATAACTAGAAAGGGAAAGTTTAAGTATAAACTTTGAATTTGGCTTGAAATACTGCATTTTGGAATTTGTGTGTTTATGCTGCAGATTTTAAAACTCAATAATGTCAATGAAGAGGACATTGTTGTTTTTTACTTACCCTTTAAATATGTCACATGCATTAAAGGTAGGTCAGTTGGTGTGTGTGTATTCATATCAGGTTGGGGGATAAAATACTAACTTTTTTGATGATTGGTCAAAAAGTTTTTTTTACTTTAGTTACCCTTTACGTATGGCTGCCATAGTAATGGATAAGTAGATCAGTAGGTGTGTGTACCTGTGTCGGGTTGTGAGTTAAAAAAAAAAACTTTTTTGATGATTGGTTAAAATTATTTTTTTTGACTTTAGTTACCCTTTAAGTATGGCTGCAACAGTAATGGAGGGGTAGGTCAGTAGCTGTGTATACCTGTATCACGTTGGGGGTTAAAAAAACAAAGTTTTTTAATTATTGATCAAAATTTGCTTTTTTGACTTTAGTTACCCTTTAAAGTATGGCTTCCACAGTAATGGATAAGTAGATCAGTAGGTGTGTGTACCTGGGTCTGGTGGAGGGGGTATGTCATGTTTGTGTTTACAACCATAAAACTATCTTTTATTGAGGATAAATCTAAATTAGTTTTTTTGACTTTAGTTACCCTTTAAATATGGCTTCCATGGGAATGGAAAGGTAGGTCAGTAGGTGGGTGTACCTGGGTCTGTGTGGGGGTCACCATTTGTATTTATGACCATGAAAAAAACTGTTTTGAAATATCCACATTTAAGGATTGTTATCATTATAGTCTATGGGAAAAAATGTCCGGAAATTCGCCGATAAGGCCATAACTCTTCCGCGGATTCCTTTGCTAGAAGATAGCACACTTCTCCTATATGCCCCGCACGTCTGTACCGAATTTCATGTCTCTAGCTCAAAAACTGTGGGAGGAGATACGGTCCAAAAAAGCGGAAGAATAAAACGGAAGAAGAAAAAGAAGAAGAAATAGAAAGAACAGTAATTTGGCTTTTTCAAGCCAAATTAATAATAAAAATAATAACCTGACACTAGCACATACAGAAACTATAACCACTCTGCAAATAGAAACTCTAGGGGGCTTATACATGAAACAGTACTGTCCCAGTATTGTACAAACAGTATTGTTCCAATAGACATTTCTATCATGTATTGAACCATACATCATATGTATCTGTTATATTCAATTAGCTCAACTGAACTTTAGTTTAGTTCTTGAAGACGTTGCGCTAGTCATCAGACTGGCTTTCTCAATTCAGAATGACCTGTACAAGAATCTGTGGCAATTATGTACCCTGGAAAATCCCAATTAGCATATTACAGCCAGATGTTAAGGGCGTGATTGGATAGTGGCTAAGAGGTGTTATAGGAACGTCCAGGGTAAGGTGTCGAAACAGCATTGTACATGGCAGACAGTTGGTGTCGAAACCCCCCCTCTCTATTTAGGCTTGGTTTCTTTATTTTCACATAAATGGCCTCCTTGACACCTCTCTTGAACCAGTCATGTTCTTTTGCCAATATGTTAACATTACAATCTTCAAAGGTATGTCCTTTATCCTTAAGATACAGGTACACGGCTGAGTCCTGACCCGAGGAATTGGCTCTTCTGTGTTGGGTCATACGTTGATGCAGTTGCTGTTTGGTCTCCCCCACATACAAATCAGAGCATTCTTCACTGCACTGTACTGCATATATGATGTCGCTTTTGTGTTTCGTTATTGGGTCTTTCGGATGTACCAATTGCTGCCTCAGTGTGTTGTTCGGTTTGAAGCAGACAGGGATATGGTGTTTTTTTAAAAATTCTTCTTTATTTCTCGGAGACCCCTGCTACATATGGGATGACCATGTTCTTTCTCCTGTCTTGCTTTTCCCCTTCACTGTTGGTATTCGTGTTCTTTTCTTTCCTTCTACTTCTTTTGACAAAGGCCCAGTCTGGATATCCACAAGTTTTAAGGGCTCCTCTGAGATATTTCATTTCTTTAGTCTTCGCCTCTGTGCTAGTGGGGATGTTCTCTGCTCTGTGTTGCAGGGTTCTGATGATACCAAGCTTGTGATCTAAAGGGTGGTGGAAGTCAAACATCAAATACTGATCTGTGTGGGTTGGTTTTCTGTAAACCTCTACTTCCAGTTTACCATTCACCCTGACTTCTACCAAGCAGTCCAAGAAAGCCAGTTTGTTGTTTTGTACCTCTTCCCTTGTAAATTTGATGTTTTGGTCTACCGCATTAATGTGTTCTGTGAAAGCTTGTACTTTGTTCTGGTGGATTTTAACCCAGGTGTCATCCACATATCTGAACTAGTGGCTGGGTGCTATGCCCTTAAAGGTATTAAGCGCCTGTTTTTCCACCTCCTCCATGTAAAGGTTGGCCACAATGGGTGAAACTGGAGATCCCATAGCACATCCATGTTTTTGCTTATAGAACTTATCTCTGTATTTGAAATAGGTGGTATTCAGGCACAAATCCAGAAAGGAACACACCTGTTCTGGGTTGAGATCAGTTCTGCTGGTAAGAGTACTGTCTTGGCCTAGCCGTTTTCTCAACATGTCAACTGCCTCCTTGGTGGGTATACAGGTGAAGAGAGATGTCACATCATAGGACACCATAGTTTCTTCTGCACCGAGTACTATATCTTCAATCTTGTTGGTGAAATCCTGAGAGTTCTGGATGTGATGCTTAGTACTTCCCACCAATGGTCCTAAGATGTTGGCTAGGTATTTTGCCACCTTGTATGTTACAGATTTTATGCTGCTGACTATATGTCTTAGTGGTGCCCCTTCCTTATGTATCTTTGGGAGTCCATATATGCATGGATGTGCCTCACCAGGGTAGAGGCGATGACACATTGCTCGATCAATGGCTTTATCCTTGTGAAGCTGTTGTAGTAAGTCTATGACCCTTTTCTTGAAACGGCTGGTGGGATCCCATGTTAAAGCCTCATATGTGTTGTTATCAGCCAGGAGCATGGTCACCTTGGCATGGTAGTCTGAGTACCACTGTGCATCTTCCCTTGTCTGCCGGTAGAATGGTGATACTGGAATCTTTCTTGAGGGATGTTAAGGCTTTTCTTTCCCGTGTGGTCAGGTTAGATAAAGGAGTTTTAGCACTGGCTAAGGCTGCAGATACCTTAAGGTGAAGTTGTTCTGCCTCACTCTGTGGTACCTTATTATTGTGGATTGAGGCTTCTGTGGCTGCTATAATATCCACCACAGGGATGGCTTTAGGAGTGATGGCAAAATTCAAGCCCTTAGCAAGGACTTCCATTTCTGGCTTGGTCAGGGTCCTGTTAGACAAGTTTCTCATCCATTCCTCCTTGTTTAATGAAGTGACACTTCCCTCCTTTTGTATCCAAGGTAGTTGTTCTCCTTTGGGGCTGTTCTGGGATGACAGAATAGAGAACTTGTTCTGTTGCCTTTGTTTGCACTTACAGTGCTGAGAAAGCTGTGCTTGTTTGGTGAAATCCATCACTCTTTCCCAGATGGCCACAGGTAGCTGTGAGGCCAAGTTCTGTTCTAGTTGACTAATGTTGTGCATTAAAGCATCAACTGTAAAATGCGTCTGTCGTACTCGTTCATTTAGGAGCTGTGTTTGAGCCTTTTGCAGTATCTGTTTGGCTCTGATGCCTTTAACTGTGGAATCCAAATGTATGCTGCATGGTACTAGCCTTTGTTGTCTACATCGGAGGTTAAATCGCAGGTGGTTTCTGTAGTCTGCCAATTTTCTTGCTGTCTTTTCATATTGCCGTACAAGTTTGAGGGTTTTCTCCCCAAAATGATTTGAAATATGCTTGTGAAGGTTCTCATTCATCCAGGTCATGGTATATCTGTTTAAAACAGATATACCATGACCTGGATGAATGAGAACCTTCACAAGCATACATCAGATGGTCTGACACACTTGGTCCATTGGTCGTATGATAACGGGATACCCCGATATTATATAAGATAGTTACTTATGGGCCCCTTAATTATCCAGGTCTCAGCTGGATGGAGTATGAGGGTAGTACAGTGGAGTGGGCAATTTTGAGTTTTAAGGGGCCCAATAATCAAAGCAGAATTGAACCTATGCCAGGGCCCCTTCAATCCTTTTACCAGGTGAAATTTAGCAGATCACTGCTTCCTCTTTTTAGCCGATATGCCATTCTTTGTGGGAAGATGGAAGATGGAAGCCCTGACCTGAAGTATTAACACGCTCTTTTCAAAAACTGATTCGCTGTATTATTCCTTTCCAGGACACAAAAACCTCTTACACTAACTCAGGCACACACAACATAAGACAAACTAAAAAGCAGATAAATTCAAAAGAGAAAAGTACCCAGCACTCTCTAGTATAGTATCAAAATATAAAATCCCTTAATTAAGGACACTGATAATGGGGAAAATTAGACAAGAGTATAGGTGCTATACAGTGCATATACAGTATATTAAAAACAATTAAAACCATGAGTACTAACTAAACTAAAAAACAGACAATCATATATATTTGAGCTTATTCAATGATTCAATGATTCACATTGCCGGGCCCCATACAATATAATTTTATCTGCACACTGGCATACTTTATAAACAAGGGGAGTTTAGTAAACATTACTGTGATCCCATGAATGAAAAGCCTTCCAACCATGTCAAGGTAACCCCAGTCTGGAAGGTCCTAACTTCTAACTTTTTCTACTTTAATTATGATTAGCAAACTTTTGCATTTCTCATACTTGCACACTGGATCAATATCTCTCACTTCCCTCCTGCCCACTGGCTTTTAGTGAGGGGTGAGTCTGTCCATCCAGTGCTTTATATTAAAGGCATAGGACCTCCAATTAAAGGGCTATTTAGGGGGTGCTACTGCCACAAGTAAAATAATAATTGTTGTTGGATACAGTGTAAAACACATTTAATTTCCCAAGATGCTTATTAGCAATGTATTTTTTTGCACATTCCTCCACAATGAATAACACATAAATAACACTTTTTTTACAGGCTTAGTCTAGCTTCCTGATTTCTGTTTACAAGTGTTACATTTCCCTGTACAGTTGGGCAAGGAGCATTGCTGATGGTGCACTTGCAATGGCCCCTCACTCTTAGATCCTGTAAATACATTCATTAACACAAATGTCTTGGTCACAATGCACAGTAAATAACAGTTGTGTCTCAACAGTCTCCAGTTCTTTGTTGGGGGAAGTTCATTTCAGCTGTCTATGGACATAACCAAGGAGTCTTAAATGCGTGACCCTCAGCCTGTTTATGAACTACGACTCCCATCATCCTCCTTCTGCAATTGTGTGTAAAAGACTGGAAAAATGTTTGCTAACAACCCATGAAGAGAAAAAACAGCTGGGGAGTAAGCTAAAAGGTGTAATGTGATAGGGACTTTTTGACCCTGAAAAATTCAGCATGAAATGCTGCATATAGTTAGCAGCACTATATAAATACGCAGTATTCAGCAAACTGTCCCTCTTTGTCATTTGTAATCCTGGGAGCTATGTATCTTCTTTCAGAAAAGATTATATATTTCCTTCTTTGGATAAGTCTTCCTAGTGTCACGTGACTGCGGAGACAGAGGGAAATTGAACCTTAAATTGCTGGCCATAGTTCTGCTCTTCTGTGTAAGGTGATATCAAGTTGGATGAAACATTTACATATTGTAAAGTTATTAGCTATGCTACAGAGAAAATCTGGTGTCTTTGTATAATGTATATGGGTCCATTTTGTAGCAATAAAGATTAATATCCCCCCTCTCCAGTTGCTGTTATTAGAATATGTTTAGCCTACTTGGTGTAGACTGCATTCATACAGAGCATAATGTAGTTTAACAAGATATCAGAATGCTCAGGATCAATCATAGAACACAATTTTCCATTTCTTCTAATAGGAAGCAGTATGTGTGTCCAGCAGTTCCCATCGCATGTAAAAATGATAAAATTGCCTGTAAAAAAGGCAGACTCATTTTAAATGTCATATTGCAATTCAGAGCTATTGTTTACCAGCAGTCTAATAATCATCATCCCAAAAGGACTGTGAATAATGTCCATAACGGTCCAGGAGTTGCAGGGTACCTGGTTTTGACAAGAGATGTAATTTCATCATTTATAGCTGCTTGGCTTCCATTGTTCTAACTATTAAAGAGGTCATGGCTTTGCCAAATCCCATTGAACACATTTGTTAAGTTGGAAGTATTTAGTTGAGATATGGTTAATGTTACAGCAGTGACGTGTGGAAATGACATTAGCCTTTAAGGTGTCAGCATGTTCTTGTAGTAAAAATAAAGAATTTGTCTCTGCCTACCCTCAGATTATGAAAGGGAGTTCGTACTAGCAATGGGATTTCAATGTGGGGGTCAAATTAACTTTTGCTCTCTTTCTTGCTTGATTTTTTTTGCAGAAAACTGGGAGATTTACTGTGTTGTCATGCACTTAGCAGGTTTCATCTTAAACAGGGACGTCAACTGGTATAGATCTAAACATCCAAGGCACTTCACATAAGGAGACAATCTGAAAATTAAAGGTGCACCTTAAAAGTATAAATTGCCCATCTGGAATCAAACCCAAAGAGTGACCAATTGCTTTCTGTGTAATTTAAATATTATTAGAAAGATTTGCAAAGAGCCGCAGTCCCTCTGGGTTGATCTCCCTTCTGGTCTTCAGCACAACCTTATGGCCCTGAGCAAATCTCAAAAAGCATTAAACCTCCATGTGCAGATATTGCCTATCTTGTGGTGGCTGCGCGAGTGTCTTTTGTGATACCTACGCAGCCATTGCAGGAAAGGAGTTAAAGTGGCGCTAACCAGTATTGAATTGGTTAGCATGATTTAACCCCTCCTAACAGTGCTGCTGCTCTCTGTGAATGTGGCTATAGGGATTAAAGTTTTAATTGGGTCTAAATGTTTACATCAGGACCTGCCTACAATATCAGTAACTTTTCTCACACACAACTTATCATTACAGAATGTTTTATGGTTGTGGGGAAAACCAAAGTGCTTAGAGAAAGCCCATGCAGGCACAGGTACAAACCCCTTTAGCTTAGTGTGGATCTGAACCCAGGACTCTGAGCCACTGCTCTGCACTGCCCATGGTTAATAATAGTAGTAGATAAGTTAAGGATGCATTAAATCTGCCACAAAATAATTCTTTCCTTTAGTCAGCAATGGACACCTGGACTTGGCTATGGATTTTGCAACCCAACCATCGTGAATCAAATGCAATAATGCATAGGCCTGACCTTATAATAATTGTTGCTATGTCTTTACCAGTTATTTTCTACACCATTAATCCTTCCACTGTAATCAATTAAAGTTTTGAAATGTTATTTTAATGACATCATGGCTGACTGAAATATTGACTTAAATATAAATGTTCCTATATTAATATTTGTAAATTAGTTGACTTAAGTTGACTTGACCTAAGAAAACAGATTGCTTTTATAGAGATTTGAAATGAATCATTAAATAGACTTTATTAATTTAAATGCCAGTTAAGCTCTTTTCTAAGCACCATGTTACACTTCACCTTGAACATAAAAAAAAAGCATTAAAACAAAATAATGAAAATACAGAATGGCCATATAATCTTTGAGATTTAGTTCTGTGGTAAAGGATGCTTCAAGAAAAACCTATTTGCATTCCTAAGGGATATAAATACCTCAAGTCATTAGCTTGCAAGTTTTCTAGCTAACCCTTGGAGGATTTGATCTGTGGACATGGTCTTGGAATTTCTGTATATGGTAAGGGGAGGTGTTTACACAATATATAACAAGGGCCCATCACAAAGACAAGTCACACGTCTCGGTGTCTAGAAGATTCATCCCATTTCTGAGCTCTTGCTGAAGAGGCCTTAAGGTGAGTTTTGAAATATGTTTTGATTTAAGGTGGTTATTCTATCATATGACTGCTGCATCCTATTTACAGCAATTAAACAGACCAGCTTACAAGAACCTCAGTGGCTTTTTACCCAATTGAAACAATGGCTAGCACAAACTCCATATGGGTACATATACAGCATTAAAATGCAGTTACATTTATTATAAAATATAATTTGATATATAATATAAAATGAAAAATTTACATATAATATAAAATAAAAACAATAATAATCTAATCATTGATAACAATTTATTCATATTTAAGGTAAAATATTCCCTTTCCACTAGAAGTGGAATGATAAATTGGGTTTTATTGAACATGTTTGGCCAAGAATTGCAACAGACATAGAATAACCTTTGAAAAAAGGACATTTAGGATGAAGGATTAATGAAACTTTTATGATCAGTTAAATGTGAAGCCTTCCAACCAACTGCAATAATCAGGGAATACATACGCCAAATATGCATAGTAATCAATTCCTTTTATTCAATATAAACAAGCAAGGCTATTCTTTCATTATAGAAAGTAAAGTGCTTTTTACAATAGATGTGCTTTAAGAGATAAAGAATTAAGCAATGAAAGCCTTGATATGCTTTAATTATAGGAACAAAGTTGCACAAATTTCCTGTTATTTTTGTTTTCTTCCTTCTTACATTGGATTACAAATTAGAAAAAGGATGGCACATACAGAATTCTTCTAAAACAAAATATTCCTGCTCATGGAGCTTACAATCTAATATTGGTTCCCACGATAGATAAAGACTTTTCCCCCAGTATACGGTTCATATATTTGCTATACTGTATTTTCTTTTCCTGTGACAGGGATCCTAATATTCTTTTTTACCCTTACTTAGTCTTACCATGTCATTCGGAGGTATCTTGAGTGAGGCTGACATCACAGCTGCACTGCAGAACTGCCAAGGTATCTTACAATAAATTATTATGCATCCTTCTGTCTTCTTTAACATATCCACTAAGACACATGCAGTTTATGCTCAATTTTCTGCTTGTTTAATTTAAAAAATAATTGTTTTCTTTATTTCACTTTGCTGTGATTTGTTGATAGACATTTATTAAACCCCAATCATAAATTATAGTTTAGTATTGTAGATATTGTTCACAAAGCAGTATTTAATTTGAACTATGACTAGAGCTTTACAATTCCCATATACTATGCCAAGACTATATACCATATTTCCCATATACTATGCCAAGACTATATACCATATTCCCATATACTATGCCAAGACTATATACCAATATCCCATATACATGCCAAGACTATATACCAGATTCCCATATACTATGCCAAGACTATATACAGATCCCCTATACTATGCCAAGACTATATACCAGATTCCCATATACTATGCCAAGACTATATACCATCCAGATGGCCACAGGTAGCTGTGAGGCCAATTTCTGTTCTAGTTGACTAATGTTGTGCATAAAGCATCAACTGTAAATGCGTCTGTCGTACGTTCATTTAGGAGCTGTGTTTGAGCCTTTTGCAGTACTTGTTTGGCTCTGATGCCTTTAACTGTGGATCCAAATGTATGCTGCATGGTACTAGCCTTTGTTGTCTACATCGGAGGTTAAATCGCAGGTGTTTCTGTAGTCTGCCAATTTTCTTGCTGTCTTTTCATATTGCCGTACAAGTTTGAGGGTTTTCTCCCCAAAATGATTTGAAATATGCTTGTGAAGGTTCTCATCATCCAGTCATGGTATATTCTGTTTAAACAGATATACCATGACCTGGATGAATGAGAACCTTCACAAGCATACATCAGATGGGTCACACACTTGGTCCATTGGTCGTATGATAACGGGATACCCCGATATTAATAAGATATTTACTTATGGCCCCTTAATTATCCAGGTCTCACTGGATGGATTATGAGGGTAGTACAGTGGAGTGGGCAATTTTGAGTTTTAAGGGGCCCAATAATCAAAGCAGAATTGAACCTATGCCAGGGCCCCTTCAATCCTTTTACCAGGTGAAATTTAGCAGATCACTGCTTCCTCTTTTTAGCCATATGCCATTCTTTGTGGGAAGATGGAAGTGGAAGCCCTGACCTGAAGTATTAACACGCTCTTTTCAAAAACTGATCGCTGTATTATTCCTTTCCAGGACACAAAAACCTCTTACACTAACTCAGGCACACACACATAAGACAAACTAAAAAGCAGATAAATCAAAAGAAAAAGTACCCAGCACTCTCTAGTATGTATCAAAATATAAAATCCCTTAATAAGGACACTGATAATGGGGAAATTAGACAATATAGGTGCTATACAGTGCATATACAGTATATTAAAAACAATTAAACCCATGAGTACTAACTAAACTAAAAAACAGACAATCATAATATTTGAGCTTATTCATGATTCAATGATTCACATTGCCGGGCCCCATACAATATAATTATCTGCACACTGGCATACTTTATAAACAAGGGGAGTTTAGTAAACATTACTGTGATCCCATGAATGAAAAGCCTTCCAACCATGTCAAGGTAACCCCAGTCTGGAAGGTCCTAACTTCTAACTTTTTCTACTTTAATTATGATTAGCAAACTTTTGCATTTCTCATACTTGCACACTGGATCAATATCTCTCACATCCCTCCTGCCCACTGCTTTTAGTGAGGGGTGGTCTGTCCATCCAGTGCTTTATATTAAAGGCTAGGACCTCCAATTAAAGGGCTATTTAGGGGGTGCTACTGCCACAAGTAAAATAATAATTGTTGTTGATACAGTGTAAAACACATTTAATTTCCCAAGATGCTTATTACAATGTATTTTTTTGCACATTCCTCCACAATGAATAACACATAAATAACACTTTTTTTACAGGCTTAGTCTGCTTCCTGATTTCTGTTTCCAAGTGTTACATTTCCCTGTAACTTGGGCAAGGAGCATTGCTGATGGTGCACTTGCAATGGCCCCTCACTCTTAGATCCTGTAAATACATTCATTAACACAAATGTCTGGTCACAATGCACGTAAATAACAGTTGTGTCTCAACAGTCTCCAGTTCTTTGTTGGGGGAAGTTCATTCAGCTGTCTATGGACATAACCAAGGAGCTTAAATGCGTGACCCTCAGCCTGTTTATGAACTACGACTCCTCATCTCCTCCTTCTGCAATTGTTTTAAAAACTGGAAAAATGTTTGCTAACAACCCATGAAGAAAAAACAGCTGGGGAGTAAGCTAAAAGGTGTAATGTGATAGGGACTTTTTGACCCTGAAAAATTCAGCATGAAATGCTGCATATAGTTAGCAGCACTATAAAATACGCAGTATCACAAACTGTCCCTCTTGTCATTTGTAATCCTGGGAGCTATGTATCTTCTTTCAGAAAAGATTATATATTTCCTTCTTTGGATAAGTCTTCCTAGTGTCACGTGACTGCGGAGACAGAGGGAAATTGAACCTAAATTGCTGGCCATGTTCTGCTCTTCTGTGTAAGGTGATATCAATTGGATGAAACATTTACATATTGTAAATTATTAGCTATGCTACAGAGAAAATCTGGTGTCTTTGTATAATGTATATGGGTCCATTTTGTAGCAATAAAGATTAATATCCCCCCTCTCCAGTTGCTGTTATTAGAATATGTTTAGCCTACTTGGTGTAGACTGCATTCATACAAGCATAATGTAGTTTAACAAGATATCAGAATGCTCAGGATCAATCATAGAACACAATTTTCCATTTCTTCTTCAATAGGAAGCAGTATGTGTGTCCAGCAGTTCCCATCGCATGTAAAAATGATAAAATTGCCTGTAAAAAGGCAGACTCATTTTAAATGTCATATTGCAATCAGAGCTATTGTTTACCAGCAGTCTAATAATCATCATCCCAAAAGGACTGTGATAATGTCCATAACGGTCCAGGAGTTGCAGGGTACCTGGTTTTGACAAGAGATGTAATTTCATCATTTATAGCTGCTTGGCTTCCATTGTTCTAACTATTAAGAGTCATGGCTTTGCCAAATCCCATTGAACACATTTGTTAGTTTGGAAGTATTTAGTTGAGATTGGTTAATGTTACAGCAGTGACGTGTGGAATGACATTGCCTTAAGGTGTCAGCATGTTCTTGTAGTAAAAATAAAGAATTTGTCTCTGCCTACCCTCAGATTATGAAGGGAGTTCGTACTAGCAATGGGATTTCAATGTGGGGGTCAAATTAACTTTTGCTCTCTTTCTTGCTTGATTTTTTTGCAGAAAACTGGGAGATTTACTGTGTTGTCATGCACTTGCAGTTTCATCTTAAACAGGGACGTCAACTGGTATAGATCTAAACATCCAAGGCACTTCACATAAGGAACAATCTGAAAATTAAAGGTGCACCTTAAAAGTATAAATTGCCCATCTGGAATCAACCCAAAGAGTGACCAATTGCTTTCTGTGTAATTTAAATATTATAGAAAGATTGCAAAGAGCCGCAGTCCCTCTGGGTTGATCTCCCTTCTGGTCTTCAGCACAACCTTATGGCCCGGAGCAAATCTCAAAAAGCATTAACCTCCATGTGCAGATATTGCCTATCTTGTGGTGGCCTGCGCGAGTGTCTTTTGTGATACCTACGCGCCATTGCAGGAAAGGAGTTAAAGTGGCGCTAACCAGTATTGAATTGGTTAGCATGATTTAACCCTCCTAACAGTGCTGCTGCTCTCTGTGAATGTGGCTATAGGGATTAAGTTTTAATTGGGTCTAAATGTTTACATCAGGACCTGCCTACAATATCATAACTTTTCTCACACACAACTTATCATTACAGAATGTTTTATGGTTGTGGGGAAACCAAAGTGCTTAGAGAAAGCCCATGCAGGCACAGGTACAAACCCCTTTAGCTTAGTGTGGATCTGAACCCAGGACTCTGAGCCACTGCTCTGCACTGCCCATGGTTAATAATAGTAGTAGATAAGTTAAGGATGCATTAAATCTGCCACAAAATAATTCTTTCCTTTAGTCAGCAATGGACACCTGGACTTGGCTATGGATTTTGCAACCCAACCATCGTGAATCAAATGCAATAATGCATAGGCCTGACCTTATAATAATTGTTGCTATGTCTTTACCAGTTATTTTCTACACCATTAATCTCCACTGTAATCATAAAGTTTTGAAATGTTATTTTAATGACATCATGGCTGACTGAAATTTGACTTAAATATAAATGTCCTATATAATATTTGTAAATTAGTTGACTTAAGTTGACTTACCTAAGAAAACAGATTGCTTTTATAGAGATTTGAAATGAATCATTAAATAGACTTTATTAATTTAAATGCCAGTTAACTCTTTTCTAACACCATGTTACACTTCACCTTGAACATAAAAAAAAAGCATTAAACAAAATAATGAAAATACAGAATGGCCATATAATCTTTGAGATTTAGTTCTGTGGTAAAGGATGCTTCAAGAAAAACCTATTTGCATTCCTAAGGGTATAAAATACCTCAATTCATTAGCTTGCAAGTTTTCTAGCTAACCCTTGGAGGATTTGATCTGTGGACATGGTCTTGGAATTTCTGTATATGGTAAGGGAGGTGTTTACACAATATATAACAAGGGCCCATCACAAAGACAAGTCACACGTCTCGGTGTCTAGAAGATTCATCCCATTTCTGAGCTCTTGCTGAAGAGGCCTTAAGGTGAGTTTTGAAATATGTTTTGATTTAAGGTGGTTATTCTATCATATGACTGCTGCATCCTATTTACAGCAATTAAACAGACCAGCTTACAAGAACCTCAGTGGCTTTTTACCCAATTGAAACAATGCTAGCACAAACTCCATATGGGTACATATACAGCATTAAAATGCATTTACATTTATTATAAATATAATTTGATATATAATATAAAATGAAAAATTTACATATATATAAATAAAAACATAATAATCTTCATTGATAACAATTTATTCATATTTAAGGTAAAATATTCCCTTTCCACTAGAAGTGGAATGATAAATTGGGTTTTATTGACATGTTTGGCCAAGAATTGCAACAGACATAGAATAACCTTGAAAAAAGGACATTTAGGATGAAGGATTAATGAAACTTTTATGATCAGTTAAATGTGAAGCCTTCCAACCAACTGCAATAATCAGGGAATACATACGCCAAATATGCATAGTAATCAATTCCTTTTATCAATATAACAAGCAAGGCTTTCTTTCATTATAGAAAGTAAAGTGCTTTTTACAATAGATGTGCTTTAAGAGATAAAGAATTAAGCAATGAAAGCCTTGATATGCTTTAATTATAGGAACAAGTTGCACAAATTTCCTGTTATTTGGTTTTCTTCCTTCTTACATTGGATTACAAATTAGAAAAAGGATGGCACATACAGAATTCTTCTAAAACAAATATTCCTGCTCATGAGCGTTCAATCTAATATTGGTTCCCACGATAGATAAAGACTTTTCCCCCAGTATAGGTTCATATATTTGCTATACTGTATTTTCTTTTCCTGTGACAGGGATCCATTCTTTTTTACCCTTACTTAGTCTTACCATGTCATCGGAGGTATCTTGAGTGAGGCTGACATCACAGCTGCACTGCAGAACTGCCAAGGTATCTTACAATAAATTATTATGCATCCTTCTGTCTTCTTTAACATATCCACTAAGACACATGCAGTTTATGCCATTTTTCTGCTTGTTTAATTTAAAAAATAATTGTTTTCTTTATTTCACTTTGCTGTGATTTGTTGATAGACATTTATTAAACCCCAATCATAAATTATAGTTTAGTATTGTAGATATTGTTCACAAAGCAGTATTTAATTTGAACTATGACTAGAGCTTTACAATTCCCATATACTATGCCAAGACTATTACCATATCCCTAACTATGCAATACTAATCCATATTCCCATATACTATGCCAAGACTATATACCATATTCCCATATCTATGCCAAGACTATATACCATATTCCCATATATCAATGCCAAGACTATATACCAGATTCCCTATACTAGCCAAGACATATACCATATTCCCATATACTATGCCAAGACTATATACCATATTCCCATATACTATGCCAAGACTATATACCAGATTCCCATACTATCCCAAGACTATATACCATATTCCCATATCTATGCCAAGACTATATACCATATTCCCATATACATGCAATAACATATACCATATTCCCATATACTAGCCAGGACTATATACCAGATTCCCATATACTATGCCAAGACTATATACCATATTCCCATATACTATGCCAAGACTATATACCAATTCCCATATACTATGCCAAGACTATATACCATATTCCCATATACTATGCCAAGACTATATACCATATTCCCATATACTATGCCAAGACTATATACCATATTCCCATATACTATGCCAAGACTATATACCATATTCCCATATACTATGCCAAGACTATATACCATATTCCCATATACTATGCCAAGACTATATACCATATTCCCATATACTATGCCAAGACTATATACCATATAAATAATAAAATAATTATGTATCTCATAGCATTCACTCTTCCGGTTAGCATATCGTTTTCTTGTGTCTTTTTTATTTTTATTCAGCTGCTGACTCCTTCAACCACAAAACTTTTTTTGCCAAGTCTGGTCTAAGCAGCAAGTCCGCCGATGATGTGAAGAAAGTCTTTGCAATCCTGGACCAGGACAGGAGCGGTTTCATTGAGGAGGATGAACTGAAGTAAATAGAAGCAAATGTTCAGGAATAATATAATATGTAGGCTTGTTCAGAGGGCTATTCATGTTGGGAGGTAATACAAGGAGACTTCAATATTGCAAAAAAGTAAAAAGCATAACAGAAATGGCTTCTTCCCTGCAAATATTTTTTTCATTAGCACTACAGGGCTTCTGTAAGAATCATCTGATTGCTTTCTGCAAATTAAAAGGAAATTGTTGCACCTCTTAGTAAATATGCCTGTACATGTTTAAAGGAAGCATGCTTTTAAGGCACTTGGGATTCCTCAAAAACAGATATAATGTGATAGAGAAATACAAAATTATTGGAGTTTTGATTGCCATCTCTGTTTAGAGCATCAGGCTTTATGTCTCCATTATAATAAAACTAATTTATAAACTGTGACTATAGCAATGATCAGAAAGAGGCCAGCTATGACGAATGAAAGCTCAGCTATGTAACCACAGTCTTAAATTCCAGATGTTTGTTGCTAACTTGTTTTCTGTTTCTAACAGACTCTTCCTGCAAAACTTCAGCTCAGGAGCCAGAGCTTTAACCGATGCCGAGACCAAGACCTTCTTGGCAGCTGGAGACTCTGATGGTGATGGCAAAATTGGAGTTGAGGGTAGGTTATCATACAAGTCAAGTTTAACATTTTGTAGACCAGTGGTTACAAAAAACTTTTTGCAATGACTTATGCAATGGGAAACATATTCCCCTCTTTGAATATATAAACATTGGATGATTGCACATTTTATTTATTAGTTTTGGTTGCAAATTAAGCAGTTTAATGGTTTAATAAGATTTTTTTATAAAAGTAACAACTTTTTTGTATGAAGAAATGTTCACAACCGTTTAATATATGTGATTGCAAATAGTAAGGTAGCTAGTTAAACCAAGGACAAAGTATATCTGAAAAATAGATTTTTTATTAAAAGATACATGAATATCTTGTAACTTGTATCTCTCTAATCAGTGATTAGCTTTCAGTTCTAACCAGTGGCTCTGTGAAATACTATATTCTCTGCTTTAAATATCCAAATATAGGAGTTGATTTAACATTCCATGACCTGTATAAAAGAACTATTCCTCTCATCTATTGCACTTATTTGTTCATATAACCCTTCTGGGACTTCTAATATCCTTAGATTTTCCAATTAGATTTTTCCTCTATTACGCAACTTAAAAGTCATTCATGTTACACTAATGACAGCTGAATCTAAAGACTGATGCAAAGTTTCACTTTATATTTAGCATGTGGTCAGATTTATTTATGAATAAAAAAAATACATCTGTATGTTCATTTTGTTTTTTTCTTTTTTCTTTTAGAGTTCATGGCTTTGGTCAGACCTTAAAATGTTCTAACCTACAATTCAGTTAACTCATAAACTGACTCACTTGGAACCTGATTAACTGGACTCAGATGCATTACCCAGTATTTCTCTACCTACCCATGGACTAGTTCTTATTTCATCCTCTACTCACAGAACCCAAGGAATCTTACATTTGTTGCACAAAACTGTGAAAACATGAATGGGTCCCATGACAAAGCAATATATCTAAGAATTACCTAGATAATCCACTATATTTATTTATTATATTTTTTATATTGATACAGCATTAACTGTGATGTTTTGTAAATCCACAAATGTGCAATTCTCGTTTCAGTGGGCTGAGGTTGTGGGCTTAAGATAACTCAATGCTGTCAATAAAGATATTTTGGGATCAGATTGTTGTATTTTTATTCTGTTGAGTTATTCAGAACTAAATAGAACTAAAGACATACTGATATTCTACCTATTATAGCAACTTCCCTTCTAGTCAGTATCAACTTCCTTTCTAGTCAATATCAACTTCCCTTCTAGTCAATAACAACTTCCCTTCTAGTCAATATCAACTTCCCTTCTAGTCAGTATCAACTTCCCTTCTAGTCAATATCAACTTCCCTTCTAGTCAATAACAACTTCCCTTCTAGTCAATATCAACTTCCCTTCTAGTCAGTATCAACTTCCCTTCTAGTCAATATCAACTTCCCTTCTAGTCAATATCAACTTCTTCTAATCAGTATCAACTTTCCTTCTAGTCAATATCAACTTCCCTTCTAGTCGACATGAAATTCTAATCAGTATCAACTTCCCTTCTAGTCAATAACAACTTCCCTTCTAGTCGATATCGACTTCCCTTCTAGTCGATATCAACTTGCCTTTTAGTTGATATCAACTTCCCTTCTAGTCAATAACAACTTCCCTTCTAGTCGATATCAACTTCCTGTCTAGTCGATATCAACTTCCTGTTCAGTCGATATCAACTTCCCTTCTAGTCGATATCAACTTCCCTTCTAGTCAATATCAACTTCCCTTCTAGTCGATATAACCTTCCCTCCTAGTCAATATCAACTTCCCTTCTAGTTGATATCAACTTCCCTTATAGTCAATATCAACTTCCCTTCTAGTTGATATCAACTTCCCTTATAGTCAATATCAACTTTCCTTCTAACTGCCCTGTAGATTTTAATTTTTATTTTGATTTTAATGCCAAATAAATTTAAAGGGTATCTCCACTGATGGAAATTTTGTTTTTTTAAATCTAACAGTGCATCTTCCCCCAACCCTCCTCTTCCCACTTGACCCTGGAGAGGGAGGGGTGTGTGTGTTCTCTGACTGGTCCCGAAGGACTCTACACTATGTACACTATGTACACTCTGTACACTATGCGCATAGTTGTGATCTGTTAGAGGATGCAGTGGAGGAGCAAGAGATGGGTTAAGTTCCAAATCTTCTCTCCTGTCTCCTGCAGGTTTTATTGAAGAATGGGAGGTAAGACACAGCTCCTTTACCTCCTGTTATTCAATAAAACTAAATGGGAAAAAATAATTTCACCAGTATAGATACCCTTTAACTTATTGTCTCCTTGGTAGTGGTCTCTTTGCCTTTGACTCCTAGTACACAGTCTATAGAGATTCACCATAACTATTTACATATGGCTAATAGAGATGGACTTAGAACCGAACTTGAACTCAAGTTTGAGCCGAACCTGAACTTCCCAAACTATTCTGAACCACCAAATTTTTGATAATGATCAAATTTCCAAGAATTATCTATTTATCGAATGAATGTTAGAGAATTATCTTAAGTTGGTCTGTGAGTTCCCCCAATTGTACTGCGATCAGCAGTTTTTAAACAGCTGATCACGGGGATTGGCCAAAAACAGGGGGGGTGTCCTTGGAAAGACCATTGTGGCCCTGGAAAGGCCTTTCGGGGCTTAAAGGATAACTATAATCTAAAAATTAACTATTTAAAAAAGAAAAGTACCTGGGGCAGGGATGTACAGTAGGATTGGTTATTCCAACTTCAAAAATATTGTTTCATTTAGGAGCTACAATGCGTACAATTTTCATTTGCCAGGTTAGCCCTGGACTAGTTCTGTATTAAAGATAGTGCTGAAGCCAGGAGGAAGACTGTCAGAATCAGTTTTCTTTGGGCTGGGAGGTAGAAATTACCAGTCCTATTTCCCTGCCCAAATACTTTTCATTTTAATGGTATTTTACAAAAACTTTATACACATGATAGTTTTATCCGTTTATCCCGCAGCTCGAACCAGGCACCCCCTACCCAGCACATGTTAGTGCCCTTGTGGCTCTGACAAGTGCCTTTGTTGGGGGTCCTGAAGCTCGAAACCAGGACCCCCATTGGCTCTTAGAAGAGCCCTTGTGGCTCTAATAAATGACTTTTCTGTTAAGGGGTCCCGCAGCTCAAGACCAGAACCATGCTTGATCCTAAAATGGACTGGTCTCCGGCGTCTTCTTTTTTCTCTGATATTGCGGGCAAAACCAACTCTGCTACTATCGCCAGTACCAGGCGATGTCACTGCCGCCACCAGTGACACTGCTACTCCGGGCAATATTTTCTGGCCTCTTGATCCTGAAGTCTCCTTTCTTCTTTCATCCCTCCTATGACAACTGAGTTCTGCTGGGGTTTGCATGTCTTTATATAGGTTTGGTGAACGACCAAATCCAGTTGTGATTGGTTAACATTTCAATGCTAGCAATCATATGATCACACATTAACCAATCATATTTTAATATTTTATTCAAATATGATTGGTTAATGTGTGATCATGATTGCTATAAAAAGAGGTGCAAACCCCCGCAGAACTTAGATGTCATTGGAGTGATGACAAAAGAAAGAAGAAAGAATCAGAAAGGGCTCTTTTAAGAGCCAATGGTGGTCCTGGTTTCGATCTGCAAGACCCTCAATCAAGGCACTTGTCAGTGCCATAAAGGCACTTCTAAGTGCAGGGGAGGAAGGGGTCCAGGTTCGAGCTGTGGGACCCCTTAAGCCCCAAAAGGCCCTTGTCAAGGCCACAGAGGCACTTATAAGGCACTGAGGGGGTTCCAGTTTAAGATGCGGGACCCCTTAGTCCCCAAAAGGTCCCTGTCAGGACCACAAGGACACTTATAAGTGCCGGGGAGGTGGTCCCGGTTCCAGCTGCGGGGACCTTTTAAGCCCCAAAAGGCCCTTCCCAGGGCCACAGTGGTCCTTTCAAGGACCCGGGAGGGGGGTCTGGGGTTTGGATCCTCAAACGTTTGGAAATCTCCGAATTGCCGATAATTCGGTGGCCTGACATCCAGCGATTTCCAAATATTTGAGGATTCGTGAATTTTAACGTTTGGAAATTGCAGAAAGCGGAAGCAGACCACTTGTGCGGTAAGTCTGTTTTTTCCCCCTGATCTTTCGATATGTACATGTTCCCCAGACCATTTCCCAGATCCCAGAGTCATTTACTATAAGTTACCTATTTATACCTAATTTAATCCAAACTTTTTATTCTATTTGACTCCCATAGACTTTAATGGGTTCATTTTCGAACTATAGAACTTTAGAACTTTTACTAAAGTTCAGAAACAAACTGAACTGAACTTAAGGAATCCATCACTAACAGGAGACACAATTGGGGCTGATGCAATAAGAGGTGCAAAAGTTTGCATGTGCTAATAATTAGCAATAACCAATCAAATGTTAGCTTTTCTGGGTTACTGCAGTGAGATAACATCTGATTGGTTGCTACAGATTAATAGCACCTTTAATTGCATCAATCCCACATGTGTTTGCATGTGATAGTGGTAGAACAAATGAAGAGTCCTCCAAACATAGGTGGAAATGTTTTATATTGTTAAACCCCTTCTGTACACAGAACGGAAATGTTTCGGGCAAAACTGTGCCCTTTGTCAAGCCTTAACAAGTGATAACACCAAGTGATTTTTATAGGTTGTGTCTCCTCCCCTAAGGGAGTGTGTCTAATTAACCCAACAGTGCAAATATTATAAAGTGACATGTACTTACACACAGTACGGTAAATAAACAATTTAAAATCATTCCTACTTATCTGTGGTATCCATATTCAAGGTAAAGTAAAGAGCTACATGGCTCATCTAATAGTGTGTTTAATAAAGTGTTTATTGTCCATGTTAGAAAACGGTCTCTCTCTTCAGATACCTTATAAAATTAGGAGATTAAACATGAGGATTAAAAATGATCAAGGTCAAATACCATATATAATATATACGCATTACATATGTCCTATAATATATAATAAATAGTCACTTCATCAGCCTCTGATGAAGTGGGTACGCCCACAAAACGCGTAAGGTGATTCCCGATAGGAAACTGCTCCTCTGCAAGTATACCCTTTGTATGTGATTTTAAATGAAGTATGAAATTAGGAACGTTATATTATACCCATGAGAGTAGCGGTATCCACCTCGTGTAGAGTGACTCTGCGGTCGGTGTGCTGCCATGTTAGTAACCTGTTCTCTTTTTTTTTTAGTCATTACAATTATATCACTTAATCTGTACGGTATATTTCGCCTCTATATAGATAATCCAGCTGTATATTCTTTAGTCATTCCTCTGGGCCACATTGTGTCTAGTTTGTTAATCCATCTCATCTCTAATTCATAATCGTCCCACTGATCTATATATTAAAAATACAGATAGAGATAATCTGTTTGATAGTTTTCATCCTGACCACTTTAAAAGATCATTACAATCACACAATACATGAAAGTTAAGCAGTAAGTGTCAGAGGCAGACTATGTGATAAAAGATTGACAGAAATTAATCATAAGTTCAAACAAAGGGGATACCCAGAACTCATATTAAACTTGAAAAGCGAACTATTCCTTTAATGCAGGCCTGTGCAAAGTAAGGCCCAGGGGCCACATATAGTCCCTTGGGTAATCCTGACTGGCCCCTCAATACTAAATCTGTACACACAAAAAATGTTAAAGGGTAACAGTGGTCTTGAATTCTTCCAAACTAGTAAGAATGATATAAAAATCCTTCCATCACACCTCCAAAATAAAACCTAAATCACATCTCTAGATAAAATCTGTGAGAAGTTTTTGCTGGGAAGGTTCAGTCAGATTACTTCCTGCTTAAACACTGATTCCTGATTGTCGGCTCATTTTAAAGGAAATACTGCAGGTTTCATTCAACCCTAACTTGTTTTGAGACCACAGTTGTCCTTTAATATTAATTGATTGTCTTAGGTTGGATAATTGATTTGTTTTTATAAAGTTTATTTTATATAAAAAAATATTGAATTTGATGGAATGGATCTAAAATATTATACACTTTCTATTAAATAATATTTAAAAAAATGTTATTTAAAAAAAAAAAGGAAATTAAAAATAAAAAAAAACACCCAGTGAAGAGGTATAATAATTAAATCTTTTTAGAAAATCCACTTTTTAAGTGAACTATTCCTTTAACTAAAGTTTTGAATAAAATTAGAGACAGACCCAAGGGAGATTTGTTGCAATCTACCTAAAAAACAGGAGACAAGAGCATGGTGTTTGCAAGCACAATTAATACAGAAAATAAACTTGCCATCCAAAGATTGAAGAATTTTAAACTGTTGCAAGATGTGCTTACAAAACACCATGTAACATATGGGACCAACCTGTCAAATCACACATGGGACCCTTACTAAGGGAAAAACAATATATTGGTAGAGCAAAGAATGGGATGTTATCCTGTTTAAGATGTACCCATTGTAATAGTGTAATTAAAGGGGATTCCTTTACACATTCACATAGTGGTACAAATATACAAATTAAGCACTGCTTTACATGTTAATAAACTTTTGTTAAATATTTATTAAAAGTCCCTTGTGGGTTATTGTATGTGGGAGAAACCACATGGAAATTTAAAGAGTGTATCACACAGCACACATCATCTGTACATAGGAAAGCCCCCCATTTACCAATCTCACCGCATTTTCATATAGCCAGGCATGAATAAGCCAGTTAGAATTTCAGGTAATAGACTGTGTTTCAACATTGAGAAGAGGGGGGCAAGAGACTTAGGGCCCTATTTATAAAAGATCGGTATCGTTATTGTAAAATACCGATCATTATCGTAAAATAACGACCGTTATTTACCGATAACGACCGTTATTTACTGATAACGACCGTTATTTACCGATAACGATCGGTATTTAACGATACCGCTAAATACCGGTCATTATCGGTAAAAAATGGTCGTTATCGGTAAAAAACGGTCGTTATTTTACGATAACGATCGGTATTTTACGATAACGATACCGATCTTTTATAAATAGGGCCCTTAAACAATGACTAGAATTACAGATAAGACGGATTAACAAACTAGACACAATGTGGCCCAGATGAATGAATAAAGAATATAGAGCTGGATTATCTATATAGGAGAAAGATACTGTACAGATTAAGTGATCTAATTGTAATGACTATTTATTATATATTATAGGACATATGTAATGTGTATATATTATATATGGTATTTATTCTTGATCATTTTTAACCCTCATGTTTAATATCCTAATTTTATAAGGTATCTGAAGAGAGAGACTGTTTTCTAACGTAGACAATGATAGAATGATTTTAAATTGTTTATTTACCGTACTATGTGTAAGCACATGTCACTTTATCATATTTGCACTGTTGCTAATTGATATGTTAATGGATTAATTGAACACTCTCCCTTAGGGGAGGAGACACAACCTATAAAAATCACTTGGTGTGATCACTTGTTAAGGCTTGACAAAGGGCACAGTTTTGCCCGAAACATTGCCGTGCTGTGTACAGAAGGGGTTTAACAAGTCAATGTAAAACGTTGTTTCACCAATATTTGGAAGACTCTTTTCATTTCTTCTACGATTATTTGGTGGACTTCCTGACAGTGAGGTCAGAAAATTGAGAATCTCCACTAACAGTGAGTGGTTACCTGGATTTGCTTCCTCTTTATATATATGCATGTGATGGTGGTTCAGATGAGTTGGTGCCATCATGGGAGTTTTGACAACTGTGCTTCATCTATGCTCTTTTCTATTAAAATGTTTATCCCAGTGCATCCCTGGAGTATGGACTTACCAATGATTTAACTCTGTAGAGGTGTTTAAACAGTATACTGAAAGTTAGGCTGGATATTGTGACAGCCAACACAGCTGTAGCATTGGGTTGTGGGTTAAAATCCATGCTACGTACTGTCTGCCTAGAGCAGTGATGTCAAACCATTTTTTGTCAAACCAGCTTATGCAGTTAAATCTTGGTAAGTCTTTACTGAAGCATGCCTAAATAAAGACTTACCAATGATTTTAACTGCATGACCTGGTAGTTGGGTTTCCTTAGGGTCCCGGTACGTGCGATCCCATATTAGTGGATTCCCAGACAGATTATACATAGAAGAATTGTAACCACTCTGTACACTGATTCTTCCAAGTTCCTTTTCAACACTCTATTCTACTATAGTGTTTGTTTGTAGGCAGATGTCTTCCTAATCTGTGTTTCCACTCCTGACCCCTCAACCTCAATTATTCTCAGGTTTCTATCTGCCTCATGGGCAAATGAAAATGGACATTTGCACTAAGGACGAGGCCCACTAGAGTGAGTCCGGTTGCTCCGGAAAGGCGTACGTTTAAATCGCACTAGTGTGGCCTTAAGGGACATATTGAAAATTGAACTGATGATTGCCATACATGGGTTGGTTTCTATTTAATCATCTCTTTTCTTTGGCATTATATTTTTATTGCAATTTCAATGCAAACCCCATGCTAAGTTTACATAACAATGCCACAACAGGTTAACATGGTTTTTGCACTAAAATAGTTTGATAGTGGCCGATTCTGCATCTCCGCATAACTGTTAGATAAAACTATTAACTGAAAATCAATTGCAGACCCACACACAGGAATTGATTGACATGTCTCAAGAAACCATTAGATACTTCTAATATCTACTTAAATATCCCAAGCTCATTGACAATATTGATCACAATATTTTGCTAGATCAAATGCGAAAAAAGGAGTTGATATTAAAGGAGCTGATATAAAAGTGATTAAAAGGATCAGATGGGAATCAATCAAGTGGAAACTTTCTTTCTGAAGAAATTTACAATAGCCAAAGTTCCTTAAATGTGAATGGCAATTTAAATGGCATAAAAACAGACACAGATAGCACTATTGTTTTTCCGTAAAATCAAAGCTGATAAATCAGGTCCCTGAAGCCCATGAATTAAGACCCCACATACACATGTGGGGTCTCGGGGGTATGAGTGCCCGTTTAGTCCGATAATTGTACATCGTTTACTGATTCCCCAGGCTGCCGAAACAAGCGGTCATACACATTGTACGCTGGCCTGGGATTGCATGTGTATGAAGTGTTCAAACAATCACATTCAGTCTCATCTTAAGTAGTAGTTAGATCAGATAAAGTTTGTCTGTTCCTGTAGGATTATTGCACATGGTCTCCTGCTCAAAGAACCATGGCCCACCAAGAACTTTTAAATCATGAAATGGATCTCATTGCTGAAAGATATCAATCAGAGCAGGGACACAATTAGGTATCCAAAGCATTGTACCTTCCAGGGAACACGGTGAGGACAGTCATCAACAAGTCTCAAAAAAGGCTTAAAAGCGACTGTACCAAGATCAGGACGTCCTTCCAAGCTTGATGAGAAAACTGGCCTACAGCAAAATGAAATGAGCTGCAAGATTTCTTGGCAAGCTCTGGTTGTTCCCTACACGTGCCGACAATCAGTCATATTCTTCATAAGTTTAGGGAGTAGGGTGGATTTTACTCACAAAGAAAAATATCCAAGCCCAGTATAACTTTGAAAATGGGTAAACGCAATCATATCCTGTCTGTGAGCATCCACTGTAATGAGGATTTCACATCAGTGGTAGATCCTACAATAAATGGGGACCGTCAATTAGATTTCCCCAGTTCTGCACTACAACTCACGGATATCCAACCTGTGTTCTCCAAGCATGCTCTCTCTGCACTCTGCAAGTATTTAACTATATTATATTGGTGGAAATAACAAAATAAAACTAAAAATCAGAAACACACAAAACAGATTTTCAAGAGGGACACTGCACTTCATACAGAAAGCAACAACTAATATAGAAAACAAAGGTATAAAGGTTTTATGTGTTTATAGATAGGATCTCCAACATGTGGCCCTCCAGATGTTTGCAGTAGCAAACAGTGAATGCTGGGGCTTGTAGTTTGAAAATATCATATTTAATTGTAGTGTCTCTTAGTGATATGTAGGCTTTAAAATGTATACCAATCAGATGGCCCATAATGCTAAAAAAATGTCTGTGTTAGTTCTTAGCACATGCTTACCTTAAATCTGTGAGTGGAAAACAAACCATACCTAGGAATAAAGCTGGGTACACAAATTAGGGCCAATAAGTTGTGGTTTCTCCCTGTTCATTAGTATAGGGAGCCAGCTGCTATTGTTAGGGTGTGTGGCTGTCCCAAACTATCCCCTATACTTAAGACATTATTCCACTTTAAGCACTTATGGGACTGATGCAATAAAAGGTGAAAACGTTTGCCTGTGCTGTTAATCTGCAGAAAGTAAACAGATGCTGGCTATATGATTGGTTTAAACAAATGAATAGCCTATGCTAACTTTACTGCATCAGTTCCTTAACGCCAATTATCTTCTAAAAAAATGCTAAGGAGACAAGGTATATTCTATCATTTGCAAAAGCCCTCTGCAGTTGCAGGAAGGCCGATTTGATTATTTCATTTCACCTAATTGTGGCAGAAGGAAAGATGTGTTTCAGATGAGGAGTGCCTTTTATGAATAAATAATGACTGGTAACTTTAGATTCCTATTTGCCTAAATATACAGTGACATTGACTTCATTTTGAAATTCAGGTCCTTTAGTCTTTTGAAACCTATCTGTCTGTTAGGACCAGCATCTCCTTTGGCCAAGGAATTGAATTTCAAACATTTAAGAACTTCCCCTTTACAAGTAGGACTATTGCCATATTATTCAATCTTGAAGACAGTTTGACTTGCAGACCATAGAGATGGGGAAATACATTTTAATACTCCCTATCACATCAAACCAAAGTAAACCCAATTTATATTCAACCTAAGTTGATGCTCTTAAAAAGGAATCCAATGCAGAATTAAAATTGATCCTCCGGGAAGATCTCCTGAGGCTGATAGATTTGTGTAAGAATTTGTTTTGACTCTTTAACCTTTGTTCCAGCACTGCCCACAGTAGCATGTATTACACTGCATCTGTAATAAAAAAAATACAAGTTCAGTGAAAATATAGCTTCATTAATGAAAGGGACCTCTGCATTCTGGCACCTTTCCCCCATGACTACATTGCCATTGCAAAACTGTCATAATAAAGCTCTAAGATGTAACACTGACCTGTTATGCAGCCCATTTACTTGAGTACCAGGGGGGCTTAATTGCATGGAATACTTTTGGAGGGGTAACCTGGGGTAAAAAAGTTTGTGAAGGAAGGTCCCTAGTAAGGACCGTGGGTTGAGCTGGCCATACACTAGCTGGACATTAAATCCGATTTAACGAACACAAAAATGTCTAACATTGGAGCGGTTCTTACCAGCAACATTTTCGGGACATCGTAGAGCCGTCTGCAGGTAAGCACCAATGTATGGGCACCCAGGGGTTTAGATATGAAATACTTTTTAAAGCAGGAGTTCACTGCAGTTTTCACTAACACTTTTTTCAGTACAAAAATAATTTTGCCCTGTCTAGGATGGGACTTTTCTAACCTGGTAATATTGAACTTTAGGAGCACCTGTGGTTGGCATGGATGGCTGTCAGCTGGCAGGAATTCTTTTCACTGCAATTTTCACTACAACTTGTTTTCTGTTCTGTTTTTGCAATGAAAACAAATATTAAAATAATTCAGAGCGGTGATAATGCAATTTAGTAGCTTTTCTAATCTGGTAATAGGTATATTTAACTTTTAGGTACTTTTCATACAAGGAAGGTTCATAACTGTTGCCAGGGCTGGATTATGTAAAGTCAGTAAACACAAGCCTAGGAGTGCCTGTGAGGTTGCAAGGGCGGTTGTCAGTTTCTCCCATTTTGATTCCCCCACTGTTATATGTTTAATTTGCATCACAGAGAATTTGCCATGTGAGTTTTATACTATTTAAGGGCGTGGAACCAGTTTAACATGTTAACATGTTCTAGTTTCACTTGTCATTTTGTTACGGTGACCAGAATTTTTGCAACATGTTCATCATTTTACAGTGTAATTTTTTGCACTGCTAAAATTTCACCTGTAATACGGTGGGGAAAATATTTGTGGAGTTGGAGAATAAAACATTGATGCATTTTAAGTACACTGGACAGACACCCATGGTGGTTGGTTCAGGGTGGGCTTTGATAGGCCTCGCCCACACCCAGCCTGTCCTTCCCAAGTTTTAGGAGGTTTGGCTGTGGTATGCACAGCTTTGTTTGGTGATATTTTTGATGCATTCATAACAGGACCACATTCGCTCTACCCATAAACCCTACAGATATGAATATATAATGTCCTTCAATTTAACATTCTTTTTATGTCATTTTGATGGACTTTTGTTATTTGGTGATTTAATGTGTGTTTTAAACCTATGGGTGGCACCATGAATGGCAGAACTGCCACCAAACAAGAAGATCATGGGTTGATATGCTTTTCTCCATGTGGCAATCCTCTATTGATATGTCCATGTTATTTTTAATATGAATCAATAAAGATAGCGTTGATCCCTCCTCATAACTGAATTTAACTTTCTGTAATGTTTAAAACCCAAACATATTTACTGGTATAGATGTATTTATAAATACCGGCACTGCTTGGTCCTGCACTGGGGGAAACAGGGAGGGAGGACATATTTAAACTTCTTTCAGTAATAAAATAAATATTTCCAGGGGTTTTCAACACTGTTATAGTTCTGCCTAGATAATCTGTTCCCTGACATGTCTACAGATTTCTTTCATTTTTAGAATCCTGCCTAGTAAAAGAAAGGAAAAATCAAAACAAACAATAATCAAATTATACTTCTAATAATACAAATAGAACCCTGCACCTCTGCAGTGCAAGAAGCCCAAACACCAGAGAGATCCTGCAGGGTTCATGGGATTCTGTTCCGTTTGTAAATGTCAATCATATTATCTGATTGTTGTTAGTTTTATCCTGTAATTATTAGCAGGATTCTAGAAATATATTTATAGATAGATAGATAGATAGATAGAGTTAGATAGATAGATAGATAGATAGAGTTAGATAGATAGATAGATAGACAGACAGACAGACAGACAGACAGACAGACAGACAGACAGACAGACAGATAGATAGATAGATAGATAGATAAATAGATAGATAGATAGATAGATAGATAGACATATAGATATATTCAAAAACAAAAAAATCTAATGCACTTTACTATGTTCTAAATAAATAAAATAAACCAGGCAGAACTATCAGCTGGAAGTTTGTGCCTATATATATATGAGGACTCTATATAGTAAATATGGAAAAGGGAGCACTCTAGCGTCTTTTTTTCATTTATTATTTCAAAGTGCACTTGCACTAGAGTGCTCTCGTTTCCATACTTTACTGAGTATTTCTGCAGAGAATCACCAAGCGTGTGCCCATGAAATCTTGATATATACATATATATACACACACATACATACAAAGGAAAATAGGTACTGACGCTCAATTATAAACATTCTCCTGGTTCCTCGCGGTGTATAATAGTCGTAAATAATATGTATATATAATATATATTTCTCATGTAGTCTGTGCACCTTCATACATTGCAAGGACACCTAGAATTAAAGTTTTAAGTGCTAGCTGTACCCCTACGGGTAAGGGCCTAGTTTTTTAGGTCCCTAACCTGGCTAGAGTTTAAGGGATGGGGGCATTTTTTGCTTTAATTCCCCTTTAAAGTGCCAGTATTTGGCACACTAAATGGAAATGTGTAAGTGGTTAGAATACCAAGGCTAGGAAGTGTTCTGTCCCAAAAAGTGCATAATGGTCTATATATAACCATTTTATTACCTGCCGTCTAGTGTCATTATCTTGTCCATTATGGCAAGTGGCTCTGTGAAGCCAGAAATCTGTTCATAGCAGAACTTTCCATCTTGCTGTGCTACAAGCTGTGTTGGATGATGTGTCTTTTTATAGAACAAGTTCAATCTTTCATGTACATCATAACCTTTTGTTGGAAGACAGCAATTTAGATTCCATAACATAACTGCTGTTAAAGAGATACCCCTGCGGCTGTAATATTACACAGGATAATTCAATAAAAATCCTCCTAAGCAGCTGTCTAAATTTTGTAGATCTGCAGCTGTGTTTTGGGCAACCCTGTTAAATTGTCTCAGCTGAGCACAAAGGAAATGACACAGAGCGTCTAGTGTTACTACATGTCGCTAAGATCGCCTTTCAGTGTGTTTAGTTCTAATGAAGCCAAGTCTCTATCAATTAGGGAGCAGAGAGTGGTTCAGTTGGAATAGAGAGTGATATTAATGTAGGGAAGCCCCTTCCATTTCTGTGCGAGATCTTTATCATTCTGAACAGGAAATACTATCTTCCTGATGTTTCAAAATAACAATATACTTTTAGGATAAATCTCTGGACACACATAATATACACAAATGTCATTGAAGAGATATGATCTGATGATTAATACAAAGCGAAGCACTTTAAAGGAGAATGATGGTCTAATAATAAATTTAGTCCAGGTGATTCCCTATGTAATGAGAACCATATCTGCTATTTTTTCAGGTGATTATATATGTAATACGAACTTTCAGGGAGATTCAATAAAAGTTCTTATCGTTAAAAATGGTGCTAATTTTGCCCCAACCAATCATGTTAGCTTTCAGATGTTAAATAATATATGATTGGTTGAGGCAAAATTAGCACCATTTTTAATGATAAGAACTTTTATTGAATAACCCTGTTTATCTTTTTTGTTTGTAAGCTATCACATACCTTAAAATCATTCCATTCACTAATGTTCCCTTTGTAAATGGTTTACCCATGATTCTTTACTGCTGGTGCTGTAAGTCCCATTTAAGCCTATGGTGCCAAGTAAGGATTTGTCTCACTGGGAGGTGTTACCAGAAACAGAGTTTGGTAACATTTGTTGGTAATTGATAATATTTTCAGGTTAAAAATGACATCTCCTTAAATCAATGACAGAAACCAAAAAGGAAACATTTATTTATACCATCTTACTCGCCTCTCAGAGACATTCCTCTTCCAAACAATTTTAAATGTAAAAATCATTTAGCTGGATGTCAAATTTGTAACTTAATGCTAAAGCCTTTAGAAAACAACAGTATGGCACATTGCTTTTACATTTGCTTTTTTAACAGCATTTGTTAAAGGTGTCTTTTACAGTTGTTAACTGAATGTTAACTGAATGCATGACATGTAAATATTAGAGTAGTTATAATAATGCCAGACTCCTGAGAAAGTAGTTTTATCTTATAACAATCTCAGCCTGAGAAGAGGAATTGGATTTTATTCCCTACAGATACAGTATATGTAGCAATCTGTGTGCCAATAGAGAATCAGAGGGGTGTCAAAACTCATTATCTGGCTATGAGCAAAAAAAAAAAAAAAAGGTTTGTGTGGATATGAAATAAACTTTGTACACTACATGCCGCAGTACATATACTCTGAAAAATATTCTATAACATAAATTCTGTTCTGAGTTCTGTGCAGGTTTGCATGTGGTGTGAAATCTCTCTTCGTGCAGTTAAGAGTGAAGAGATATTTCAGACCACAACTCACCTAATAAGCAATTCCCTCCACATTGTTACATAACATGATGAAACTGAACAATTTTTTTTGGAAGGACATAGAAATTATTAGACCACAAAATTACTTCTCTTTGTATGGTAGAATCTGCAAATAATATAAAAAAAATCCTTTATTCAACATTACTGTAATAATTTTTATATTATAGCATTTAATATTTGTTTTAGGCAAATGCAATATACAAAATATTCTGCCTTTTCTAATAGAAAGAAACTGACATTTTTTTTAACTTTTAACTCCAGACTAAATAACACCTAAGAGAAGATTGTTGAATGTTTCTGGTATTAACACAAATTACAGTGATTTCAAGATCCAGGGATTCCTTCAATTGCCATGTGGGGTCATGAAAGCTTTTTCTTTCCCTCACGTTCCTCGTGTTTTTTTGTTTTTTTTAGGCAATACATTTTTATTTATTTTTTTACAATGAAGCATCACATGAATAGACCCTATTTAATGTGACCAGGAATAATGCAAAAGAGCATGGATCATGCATGTCTGTTTACACTATATTATTGAGCTAAGATATTTATAGCTAAAAGACTGATGTGTCAGACCTGACATCTAATATTATTATTATTATTGTAGATTTATATAGTGGCCAACATCTTCCATAGCGCTTTACAATTACATTTACATTCACATCAGGCCCTGTCCTAAAAAGCTTACAATCAAACACATTTATTTGACACATACAACCTATCAGTATGTCTTAATGATTGTGGGGGAAACCGGAGTGCCCGGAGGAAACCCACACAAGCACAGGGAGAACATACAAACTCCTTGCAGATGTGTCCAAGGGTGGATTTAAGTTAGGAATGTGGATAAATAAAACCCTTATTCTTATATTCTAAGGCTTTCCTTTCTCGATATCTAATGTTTAGCCAGGTATGTTTATCAATCTGTCAACTGCTCTTAAGATATATTGTTAGGCACACCACTGGATACAGCAGCTCACTTTAGTACAAGCTAAACCTCCTTCTCCTAAGGGCGGTCATTTGTAAAACCCAGATATCCCAGATTGTTTTAAATTGCTTCTCAGCATATAGGCTACATACTCATTTTTATATATCCACCAGACACGTTTAATCAGAGCTTCCTTGTTAGGGCTAGCCTGTTTTCAACTGCCTGTGAGTAAACTACGTGTGGCAGTGCAGATATGGAGGGTCAGTTGGTTAGCGTGTTTGTTTAAGTCTTTTATGAGCAGATTAAAATGCCATAAAAGGGGAGTGCTCCATTTTCTTGAGTAAAAAAACTGACAGCATGGCCAGACAACTCATGTATTTGTTTACCTTCCTCATAGTCAAAATGTCTTGTCTGTTAAAACAAAAATGGTTGGTAAAATAGAAATAACATCTGATTCTTACTTAAGATTTCTCTGGGTTACCATTTTTTTTATTTTCTGTAACAGAAACAAATTTTCAGATTTCATTTATACTGGGAACAAACACAGAAAACATCCCTACTTATTAATAGGCTATATTTTATTTTGAATGATCAGGCTGGTGTTAAATAACATGTAAATTTAACAAATAAATAGTTTTTTTTAGAAATATAAAGTATTATGGTATAGGTCCTCGCAACATAAGTCAGGACATAAATTATAATTAGACTTTTAAATTCTTATTTAATATTACCTTTAGTTACATTAAATCCACATTTGGTTCCAAAATAATAGCAATAGTTAGGGTGAAATGGAAAGCAAAATCATGTTTTGTAGCTGGGTTAACAAAGACATTTAATTTCAGGAAAGCAAATTTTCCCAGGTTAAAAGCAGCTCTTCAGAATGTCAACTGGGATAATGTATTATCAGGTAAAGGTACTGAACGAATTGGACTGTGTTCAAGGGATTTTTAAGCCAGTTCACATCTAAATTTATACCCTTGGGAAATAAATGTAAAAAAAATAAATCCGCGCCCATGTGGCTGAATTCTGATGTAAAGAGGCAAATGGTAAGGAAGAAAAAGGCATTTAAAACCTTTAAGGCCGAGGGAACGGAAAGGGCCTTTAGGGATAATAAAAACTGTAACAAGGAGTGTAAGAAAGCAATCAAACTAGCTAAAATTAATAATGAAGTTAGAATAGCTGAAGAAAGCATCACTAAGCCTAAGCATTTTTTTAAGTATATTAATAGTAAGAAGATGAGGACTGAGAAAAGATGAGGACTGAGAATGTGGCACCATTAATTAATGGGGATAAGTTAGTTATGGAGGATGGCGATAAAGCAAATGTCTTGAATAATTTTTTTTCCTCTGTATACACTATAGAAGATCCAAGTACAGATATCATAGAGTATAGTAGCAATAAAGGTATACAAGATTCAAGTTCACTTTGGTTAACCGAGGATATGGTACAGAAAGAACTAAATAAGGTTAATATTAATAAATCTCCTAGACCGGATAAAATACATCCTCGGGTACTTAAGGAGCTAAGTTCAGTTTTATCTAGGCCATTGTTTCTTATTTTTGCTGATTCCCTCATGTCCGGTGGTGTGCCTCTGGATTGGAAAAAGGCTGATGTTATTCCAATATTCAAAAAGGGTAGTCGTTCACAGCCGGGTAATTACAGGCCTGTAAGTTTAACTTCAGAGGTGGGGAAGATCCTGGAAAGTTTAATAAGGGAACATGTTCTAGAGTATGTTTCAAGGACTGACATTATAAGTAGTAACCAGCATGGATTTAGGAGGAATAGATCTTGTCAAACTAACTTGCTTGGCTTTTATGAGGAAGTAAGTAGAAATTTAGACTCTGGTATAGCAGTAGATGTAGTTTACTTAGATTTTGCAAAGGCTTTTGATACAGTCCCCCATAGGCGACTAATGAATAAGCTAAGGTCTGTTGGTCTGGGGAGTCACATTTGTACATGGATAGAAAATTGGTTAATGAATAGGATGCAGAGAGTAGTTGTTAATGGACAATCATTATGGACTAAAGTGCTAAGTGGGGTGCCACAGGGTTCTGTGTTGGGGCCGCTTCTATTTAATCTATTTATTAATGATTTGGAAGTGGGTATTGTCAGCAAGGTTTTCGTGTTTGCTGACGACACAAAACTTGTGTGACCATTAAAAACTTTAGAGGATGTGCAATCGTGCAAGGGATCTAGATAGATTATCACAAGGGCTGCTAAGTGGCAGTGAAATTCAATGTTGATAAATGTAAGGTGATGCATTTTGGACTTAAAAATACTTGTGCTACTTATACTATAAATGGCTCTGTGTTAAGTGAATCCTGTTGGAAAGGGATTTGGAGTTTTGGTGGATAACAAACTTAAAGAGCAAGCAGTGCCAGGGGCAACAGCCAGAGCCAGATGGTTTGTCTTGATAAAGAGAGGTGGATTCAGGGAGGAAAATGTATTCTCCCTCTTTACAAAGCATTGGTAAGGCCTCATTTGGAATATGCAGTGCAATTTTGGAATCCTGTGTACAAAAAGGACATCTTTGAAATGGAAAGGGTTCAGAGAAGGGCAACTAAATTAATAAGGGGATTGGGGGAGCTTGAATATGAAGAGAGACTGGAAAAGTTACAATTATGTACGCTGGAGAAAAGGCGCTTGCGTGGGGGTATGATTACTGTGTATAAATACATTAACGGGCCATACAATAAACTATCTGGGGCATTGTTCACCAATAGAACATGTCAAAGGACACGAGGACATCCCTTAAGACTTGAAGAAAAAAGGTTTAGGCTTCAAGCTCGGAAAGGGTTTTTCACTGTGAGAACGGTAAAGCTATGGAACTGTCTTCCAGTGGACGTTGTAATGGCAGGTTCATTGGTCAGTTTAAAAAAAAAGCTGGATGAGTTTCTGCAAACAAGAAATGTTGCAAGTTACTGGTATTGATACATAAAGAAGAGTTGATCCAGGGAAATTTCCGATTGCCACTTGGAGTCAGGAAGGAATTTTTTCCCCCTTCATAAATTTGGTCGGGGTTTTTGCCTTCCTCTGGATCAACAGTTAGGCAGGAAATGAGGATATTGCTAGATAGGTTGGACTGGATGGACGTATGTCTTTATTCAACCTCAAATACTATACTACTATACTATACTACTATCTTTAGAGATGGGATCCGGGTCCGTCTTTGACACGGATCCAACAATGAACCCCTCGTTTCTGAAACCCGAATGTTCCGTCTGTATTTTCGATAAATACCTAATGTTCAAGGCTATTTTCAAAGTTAACTTAAGTTTCGGCCATCTCTACTGACCTTAAGGCATTGCACAAAAAAGGGTTTATTCTAGATTTACAATACAAATTTCGATCCAGAATTTTTTTCTCATAGAAATCTAACATTGCACGATAGGCTATTATAAAGACATTAAGGATAAAAAACAACTTTTTCCCCACAAACAGAAAGATTTAAACAAACCTTTGGCAAGTTTTAATGTGTATTTCTATTCTTTTTTTTTTTATAATTATATGTCATTTAAAAATGATCAGCATAATCTAATATTACATGTTTTGTTTTTAATTATTAATAATTATTTTCACACAATAATTTCCTCTGTCAGTTATAGTTTTATGTAGTGTATTTTACATAGTTGTAGCTGCATTATTTGCAGGAATTACCTTTGTAGTGTGTAGAAGTAATTAGATTTCATTGTTGAGTTGCATAGGAAAGATCTTCAAGTAATGTACCCATTTTTTGTGTAGAGTTCATTAGTAAGTTGTTTCGGTTTGTCACGAAGGTTCATTATACAATCTCAATGACATTTGTATTGTAATTCTGTAGAATATACCAGAATGCTTTAATTAATAATTTAGGCAACATGCTAGCGGTGGTGCTAAATTTAAGAAAAAAAATCACTGTATATGTTATGGTATTGTTTCTCAACACAATGGACATAGTGTCCTTTCCCGACCAGTGACTTTTCTTTGTGCCCTAGAGTATTATATTTCTCCCTTTCTTCTAAGTGTTGTTTACTTTGACATTTGAGGCCTCACAAGGAGATATAAACTAACAAACAATGCCATGATAACACAATTTCAAAGGATTGTAAAGTGAATATTTTTCAGCACACACTAAAGGTTTGTAGACACGTCCAATTTGGCCCCGAGCCACGACCCCCGGCGCTGATACATTTGCGCGGCGAATGGTCCTTTTGGCGGATCAAAAAACAACCCCTGAAAGAATACACGCTCGCTTCTTGGCCCAAACGGATGTTCAACGCGCAGATGTGGCGGCGGCGGGGGTCGTTGCTTGCTGCACACATCGGACGTGTGTATGAGCATTAAGGCTGGGAACACAGGTTTGGGTCCTTCGTCCTGAATGACCGATCAGCACTTCCAACCGATCGGCCAGGATGAAGGACTGTCGGTGGTGGCAAAAGTAATGAACAGTTGGACACCCAATATTTGGGGCCAATGCATCAATACACTGAAATATTGGATGGTTTGTACCCAGCTTTAAGGGCATATAAAATTATCTATGCTGCACATTTTGGAGAACTGTCACATATTCAGAATATTTTAATCTCAGTTTTAATCCTAGCCACATGACAAGTGGTAGAAAAGTTGACAACCAGACACAAATGAGTCTTTCATTGTTTGCCAGAGGCAAAAGTGAGCAGAAATGGTTGGGAGAGGAGTCACACGTAACAGCCCACTAGTTGGCACACCTGGTATAGAGGCTATATAAAATGAATAAGATGTGGTGGTATATGATGTTGAATGTTTATTAAACATAGTAAGCATTACTTATAGATGAAATAAAAATAAATTTTGTTAAATTTATTCAAATTGGTTTAGTCTGACTTTAAGAAGCAACCATTTTCTCTTTTGTGGGCTCGCAAATGTCACCTGAGCAGCCCCTGCAGCCAGTGCAGTAATGAGCTTTCAGCACTTCTTGCAGAGCCGCAAACAAAACATTAAATCCCCAGTGATTGCAGGTCACCGTAAAAGGATATCTAACTGCAACATATAGGTGTATAGTGGTAGCGAAAGTTTGACTGGGGGTTGGCACACACTTTTTATTGATACCATTTTTTGTATGCAATTATTCTGGCAACAAAATAGCATCTGGGAAATTCACCCACAGCGACAGTCTCCCCTGAATAGACTCAACCCAAGTAAGCGTTTAATGCCAGCAATCAATGTACATACTTACGCTACCATATATACAATATAAAACATATAAACAATTCAAATTAATTATATAATCCCTGATATTCTCTAAGATAAGGAATAGGTGTTTGGAACTCTGGCAGTGAATGACTCAAGTTGTAAGCATGGGGCATAGGTTCCTTTCAGGAACAAGAAAGGAATACTTGGGACATCATGAGGGAGATTCAATAAAAGTTCTTATAGTTAAAATGCTGCTAAATTTGCCCCAACCAATCAGATCTTATTTAACATTTGAAAGCTAAAATCTGATTGGTTGGGGCAAAATTAGCACCATTTTAAACAATAAGAACTTTTATTGAATAACCCTGCAGGAATTTAAGTTATATCATTAGACAGGATTTATCATTGCTATCATAGCTAGAAGTGACACTTTGGGCTATTAAGTGGACTGGAATTTCAGCTTTAGATCGTAAAAGCTTAACACTTTGGGGTGTACCTGTTCTTTTAAGGACCCTAGTTTCATAATAATGTTTTCAAAAGATGGACACTAGTGGACCTGGCCAAATATAAAAAAAATAATATGACAAAACTCTGGAATTCAGATTAGGATTCAGATTAGGATTTCCTTTGCATAGTAAAGGGTTAAATTAACAGTTATTGTGAAAAATGTTTTGCATACTATATACATATATATTTGTATGAGGCTGTCAAGTTGCTGAAAACCGGTGTGTTTTGTTTAATTCCTCAAGAGGAAAATTCCACTGCACCCTCAGGGATCCGCAGTAGGCGGAGTAAGTATGCTATACAAGAGTCCTAGGGCCTCCTTACTGCATCACTGCTGCCTCAAGAGTTGCCTGTCAACGGGTGGGCACCTAAGACATTAAAGGGTAAGACAGTAGAAACACTTTTACCTAGAAATATGTTAGCTAAAATGAATTAGTTCAATTAAAAATAAAATGCTATACTACACTAGATTTCTATAGCAAACTTCCCCTTAGCAATTGGGGAATCCAATTTGGCAGAATGTTTTTTTTTATTTTTTAACTATTTTGTTGCCATGACAACATATAACAATAGAAAGTAAATCATTTTAATATTTCTTTTGTAAAAGGATTTAAAAACAATTTGCAAATATACAAAGAACTGTTGTACTGACTGCCTGACAAATCCAACAATGGGTGTGTATGTATATATATATATTTGTGACTTAAGCTAAAAAAAATATATATTTTCTCATGTAAATTCAACTTGATTAAAAATAGAAGAGGTTGATTAGTAAGGTAAGAAATTTGAGCTTGTCACCAAATAATGCACTTGATCCCTGAATGGGTAACCCAAGTAATGCTTATTGTCACCTTTAAGATCCTATATAAACCAGGCTATTTCTCTACTTGTTACAGCTCTGCCACTTTCTGATTCTGCTGCTTTCCCATCTGTAACTTCTTCACCTACCATACAAGGTAAGAGCTTGAAAAGTTCTAATTTTAATGTGTGCAAGCAAATGTATGCAATCTGCATTTATCTGTACTGAAACTATATCATTCATGCTTAGCTACTAAAAAAAGATCAGTTATTAAAAATGAAATAATTTGTAATTTGCAATGTTCTACTGTGCTGCAACGTTCTCTTATTGCTATGTTCTACTACTACAATGTTATAGTACTAGTGTTACTGTTCTGTAACATTCTCCTATTGCTTTGTTCTACTACTGCAATGTTATAGTACTAGTGTTACTGTTCTGCAACGTTCTCCTATTGCTATGTTCTACTACTGCAATGTTATAGTACTACAGTGTTCTGTAACATTCTCCTATTGCTATGTTCAACTACTGCAATGTTATAGTACTACAGTGTTCTGTAACATTCTCCTATTGCTATGTTCAACTACTGCAATGTTATAGTACTACAGTGTTCTGTTCTGCAATGTTTTACCATTGTTTACCCCTTACTACTGACTAATTACTGTAAACCGGCACCACCTTTAGCTATTTGGTCAGTTCAGATAGCGTACCCTTTGATATAGGCAATATCATTTGGGTAGTGCCTGGGAATGTGCCAATTTCCCTTTTGGGCAACGTATCATCATTCTGACCTTTTTTGTAATGCTATACCAGAAATAACCCTGGTGTGACCACACACTCCTCTTACACCCCAAAACCAACACACACTAACATGTATGAGCATGCATAGACCAAGACATTTAAAAACACATATAAGTTTAGACACCCAAACAATTGTAGATCACATGATGCAGAATGGCTGAAAGACAAACAAAGGTATTTTCTGTCTTACTAAATAAACTAGCACCTTATATAGAAACAGGACTTGATTACTTAGGATACATTATCTTATGCATTCCCTGTTGCCTGTGGTGTTTACATATACATGCGCATTAACGGCAAAGGTGTCCCAACCCCTCGCACTAAGAGCGCCAGGTCCCATCCTCTCTTACTACACATAGGCGCATACAATACCACAGATTTGCCGTACTGCTTTCTGGTTTGTATCAGCACGCCTTCAAGTTCAATGTGACATGATCCCACAAGAATGTTTCTTCACATGTTTCTCTTTCAGCCATTCTGCATCACATGATCTACCATTGTTTGGATGTCTATACTTGTAAATGTGTGTTTTTAAAAGTCTTGGTCTATGCATACATGTTAGTGTGTGTTGGTTTTAGGGGGTAAGAAGAGTGTGTGGTCACATCAGGGTTATTTCTGGTACAAAAAAGGTCAGAATGATGATACGGTGCCCAAAATGGAAATAGGCATGTTCCCAGGCACTACCCAAATGATATTGCCTATATCAAAGTGTACGCTATCTGAACTGACCAAATAGCTAAAGGTGGTGCCGGTTTACAGCAATTAATGTTCTACTACTGCAATATTCCTCTGTTCTGCAATATTCAACTTCTGTACTATAGAAGGTAATTGTCCGTTGCAGGGATGTCAGTCTTGCAGCCCTCCAGATGTTTAAAAAATACAGCTCCCTACTGGAAGTAGGAAAAAAGAGTTTAAAATGTTTGAGACACATTACAGTTCTCAGTAAATACAGGAAGAATGATCATCATTTCCATCAGAATAAAAGTTTAATTTCCATTTTCTCTTTTTATTTTTCTCTTTAAGCCTTTAAAAAAAACGAAACCCTGTAAAGAATAAAAAAAAAATATTCTAAGCGACACAAAGTCTGTCAAGTTTTAATACTAAATCTAAATTCTTGAAAGAATGGTTTGTTCTGCTAAATTCACAGTTACCTAGATAAAGCTGCAAAAAGAATTGTTGTCCAGCTGGTTGCAAAAATATTTCACCTGAACTTTTTATTAAATGTTCACATTTGTTATTAAATAACAGGGAATGACTTTCAAAAGCCAAGTTTCCTGTTGTGATGCTGTATATATCATTATTAATAAAGTATACCAATGGGCTCATTTGTTTCTAGTCACTGCTTGACTGCTTAGCACAGAAAAGAAACAATTAGACTTTGTTTTAACTTCTTAGACGTTTTTATCTAAATTTTCTATAAATCTACTCAAAATCAGATAAACAATTACTACTTAGTTTTATTTTATTTTCTCTTGTGTTTCATTTTCATTTGTAAAGCCGATGGATTAATATTGAAAGTAATATAGCATTTCACATGTAAAATCTTTTTCACAGTTACCCAACTGCCCCATGAGATGGTTTCTACAGATTAAATAAATGGCCTCCTTAACACCTCTCTGGCGAAGGAACGTGACTGGTTCAAGAGAGGTGTTAAGGAGGCCATTTATGTGAAAATAAAGAAACCAAGCCTAAATAGAGGTGGGGGGGTTCGACACCAACTGTCTGCCATGTACAATGCTGTTTTAACACCTTACTCTGGGCGTTCCTATAACACCTCTTAGCCACTATCCAATCACACCCTTAACACCTGGCTGTGATATGCTAATTGGGATTTTCCAGGGTACATAATTGCCACAGATTCATTCTGAATTGATAAAGCCAGTCGGATGACTAGCGAAATGTCTTCAAGAACTACATTTCAAGTCCAGTTGATCTAATTGAATACAACTGTTAGTCCTGACATCTTACAACACCGAGTTTAGGGGCTAGAAGAGTTTTTACGCACTCACGTTGTTTGCACAGGCTTTCTATTAATTGCACAGACATATTGATAGGTGGTGAATGTATGTGATAGTGGTCATATATTGTAATGTCTTTGGAAGGGTCTCGTGTAAATGTAAGAAGTAATTTCATCCATAATGCTAACATAGTCTGGTTCTAAAGGTGATTTCTTTCTCTGTTCTTACAGCTTCAAGATGAGCCTTAAAGGAATCCTCAGCCCCTCTGATATTGCTGCTGCTCTAAAGGATTGCCAAGGTAACGTGACATGGTTATCACAAATAACACATGTGCTTTTGTAATTGGACGGTTTGCAATATTTTAAATGATTGCAAGGGGTTGAAAGCACAATCAACGTTCTGTCTTTCTTCCTACATAAGCTCAATTATGTGTAACACACCGGACAACTGTAAACTGACTTTGATATTCTACATAGACTAAAATTAAAAATAAGATTATGTATGTATGTATAATTTTATTTATAAAGCGCCACTTGGGTACACAGCTCCCTAAATTATAAAATACAGAGTATACAAACAAGGTGATACCGGTAAGTACAAACCATTAAACAGATAAATAAAAATTAAGTACAATTTCATACATCGGCTAAGAATGCATATATGTATAAATTGTGTATAAATTGATGTAAGTACAGCATGCCTTGACACATTAGGAATGAGATTCCTGCCCCGAAGAGCTTGCAATCTAAGTGGGTGTTGTTCTGGTACTCAGAAAGGTAGGATAACAGTCTAGATTTCAAAGTATTAATGAATGTCACCAGGCAAAACGAGAGAGGGAAAGAGTTCCAAAGGTAGGGAACAGCAAGAGAGAATTATTAAGACAGGAGGAAGCAGTGTTTGTTGGGGGGTTGTGGAGAAGATTTCCTAGTGAGGAACGGAGGACATGGCTAGGAACATAAGGGACCAAGAGAGAAGATAAGTAGGGAGGTGCAGTAGAGTAAATCTGAAAGAACTGATTATTTCTCCCAGAGAGATAATGTAGAGGGAGAACAGCAAGGGTCCTAAAACCGAGCCCCGAGGGACCCCCACACTAAGCGGAACAGGAGAGGAAGTCTTGTTATTAAAAGAAACAGAGAAAGATCTGTTAGAGAGATAAGAAGACAACCATGCCGCAGCTTGATTTCAGATGCACAGAAAATATAGAATTTGCATAAGAAGAGAGTGGTCCACAGTATCAAAGGCCAATAGGTCAAGGACAATGAGGACCAAGAACTGTTCCTTGGCTTTAACAGTTTGTAGGTCATTTGAGACTTTGCAGAGGGCCGTTTCAGTTGGTTGGAGTCCTGACTGCAATAGGTCCAAGAGGTTATTAGCCTGGAGGTAATTAGTAATGGGTGTTGAGATGAGACGTTCTTAGTTTTGATATAAAAGGGAGACAAGTATCTCGGTCCTCCGTGGGTGGGCTGTAGGTCCGCACTCCTCGATCCGGCAAGAACTTTCACTGTCACCGAATTAAAACCTTAAACTTTATTACAACATTTTTAAAATCTGCGGACCTACAGCCCACCCACGGAGGACCGAGATACTTACCTATTACATGGACCAGGCGAAGGGTCCGGGGCAGTCCAGCACCCGGACCACACGGGTGAGTCCCAATTACGGCAGATGTTTTGGTTATTAGAAGCATACACCAGTAGAATACATGGCGGCAGCACAGACTCAAGGATAAGAAGGAGTTAGCGATAGATCTGGGGTCGGGCACACCCAGATCTCCCCTTTAGCCGGAGTAAGCAAATTAAGAGATTGAGCACATGTGCGATAGTAATACTAATATAAAGGTGGCTATTATACCTAAAAACAAAGGATCACCATTAATCTGGGATTGAATACAACTACCTATATATGTTAAAAGGGAGACAGGTTGGTAATTCGAGAGACAGATAGGGTTCAGAGAGAGTTTTGTAAGAAGAGGTTTGACACACGCATGTTTAAAGGCAGAAAAAAAATCCAAGAGGTCAGGGAGGAATTATAAATGTGAACAAGAACAGAGGAAAGGATTTTAGCGCAGTGTCTGAGTAGGAAGGAGGCCATGGGATCAATGGTACACATTGTAAGTGGTGAGAACAACAGGAGGTCTAAGACTTCAGAATGGGTGACAGGGGTGAAAGATTCAAGAGCTGCTGGTGGTGGGGCAGGCAAAAGAAAGTAAGAGTTGTCCTGGGGTGGGGGGATTAGAGTGCGTATATTATCCATTTTAGTTCTAAAGTAGTCTGCAAAATCCAAAATGGAATGAAGAGTGTCAGTAGAGGAGGGCTGCAAGAGAGTGTTAAATAGTGAAAATAGACAACGTGGGTTATTTTTGTTATTGTTTATAATTGTGCTAAAGTAGGAGTCTTTTGCTGCTGAAAGAGCTGAATTAAGACACAACAACATGAGCTTGTAGTGGTTAGAGTCTGCATGACTGTGTGACTTTTTCCACATAAAATAAAAAACAAGATAATCTTAAGTGTTGTTTGCAATGAAAAATAACAGTTGTGATTTACCTTTAAATCAGTTGTATTTTTATATTGTGTTTTATTTCCTTTTAATAATTACCAAATATATATTAGATTTTCAATTGCCAAAACTGTTCTTCACACACACACAAACACACACTCACTCACACACACTCTCACACACACACACACACACATACACCAATAAAATGGAGAGGTGCAATACAGAGGGGACTATGTTAAATAAGATTAATATTTTCCCTTCTAAGCTCTATAGAGAACCTAGATCATTGTCAGCAATCACCATCCGCAACACTTTTCAATAACCATTGCAGACAATAAATATCTTATGTCAGTTCAAGGGTATGGAATTCCAGAGATCCCACTGGTTTACCTCTAAAGAGGATATTTTGTATTTAAACATGAATAGACCAATTTTCACTCTTTAACCTTTCACAAGCTAGGTAAACTGAATTCCTTGCTTGTTCTCCACTGTAGAGGTATTGAATAGATTTTTTTTTCTATGCTGAACATCCCGTTGGGTACTGCACTTTATTCATGTGTTAAGGAGAGTTGAAGAAAGCCCATGTAGAACAATTCTACAAGATTACTGTTTTCCCCCTTTCAAATAATTCAATGGGTTGGTTCAGAAAGGACAAGAAAAATGTGTTTCTACACATCATTATGTGTAAAAATAGCTTAGGAGCAGACTTTCAAACAAGTTCACAGTATCAGATCCCCAGCCCCTAATTAGCCTTGAGATGTAAGCTGACCCTTAAAGATGATCTCAGACTAGTTTTAAGTAAATGAATAAATATAAACTAGTCCTTTGGTATTACAATGCATGGCCTCTCTGCAGCATTTTAGGAACTGTTAAATGTCAAAACAATATTTTTTGCAAAATTTGCCCATGTTGCACTGATTAAAACATTGTGCCGCATAGGTTTCTATGTTTCTATGGTTTCTTTTAAACTCCCTGCATACACTTAAATATGTATGTTGGGGTAGGCAAAATATATACACTTAATTATGTATGTTGGGGGTAGGCCCACAATATAACACACTTTCACTATGAATTTTGGGTGTAGGCAAAATATACACACTTAAATATGTATGTTGGGGTAGGCAAAATATATACACTTAATTATGTATGTTGGGGTAGGCAAAATATACACACTTAAATATGTATGTTGGGGTAGGCAAAATATATATCCTAATTCTGTATTTCTGTGGGTTAGGCAAAATATACACACTTAAATATGTATGTTGGAAGTCCCAGTAGAGTATTTCTTCAGAGATATTTTCAAAAACATCTCCTTTAAAGTCTCATCTTTTTTCTTTTTTGCTTTTTAAGAGCTCAAGCAGTCATTGCACTGAAGGTGTACTGGCAAGCAGCCATAAGTCATTGGCCATGACTGATGGCTGTAACCTGAAAAAAAGGACACCTGCACACCAAGAGGACCAGTGGAGATTGCAAGGAATAACTTTTTTCAGGGACCACTGGAACAAAGGTTTATCAATGGGGCTTAGAGAGTGGACATAGATCACACACTACTTTATGACGTATATATTTTGCAGATATTTATTGGTTATCCTGTAAAAAGATGGCACATATTTGGAAGGCTGAACAATGTTTATTTTACTTTTAGATCCTGGCTCTTTTAAACCCAAAAGATTCTGCGAGATATGTGGAATTACTAAAGTTTCAGACAGCCAATTAAAAGAAATCTTCAAAGTGGTAGATGATGATGAAAGTGGTTATGCTGAAGAGGAAGAGCTCAAGTAAGACTTATACCTCTGATATATTGCTGTGTAGGTGCAATAAGTAAAATATGATCAGCGTGGAAAGAATAAACTATAAAATAGTTAACATTAATCAATGCTTTTCAAACACGTATTTACAGCTATATATAGTAATTCTTATGGCCTCTAATTCAGGTCCTTAAGCCATTAACTAAAAAAATGTTTGTAATATTATATAGGGTTACAGTATAGAACAACTATCTCATAAACCCAAAGAAATCCCATTGTTTCTGAAATGACCTGCTCCTGCAATGTCTATACTATGCGGGTGGCTCTGGTGATGGGACATATAGCATGAGCTGAAGCCCTAAGTATGATAGGGCTTTTGTATCTTTAGGCATAATTATAAATCTATAAGCAGGTCTTAATAATAAATAGTACTTGTGCCCCATAAAATGTATATTTCATTACATTTTTTTGTTTTTCCACATTTTGCAACTAATGCTTGTGAAGGTTCTCATTCATCCAGGTCATGGTATATCTGTTGTATTCAATTAGATCAACTGGACTTGAAGTTTAGTTCTTGAAGACTTTTTGATGACTAGCGAAACGTCTTCAAGAACTAAACTTCAAGTCCAGTTGATCTAATTGAATACAACAGATATTTTGCAACTAATCTTACACACATCTGCGCAGAGATATTATAGTTAACCTTGCGTCATGGGGTTTAAAATAGATTGATCTGCAACGAAGGCTTCAAGCCAAAATAGAAGGGTGGGTGTAGGTTTCAAGGGATAGGGGCCAAAGGAAGTGATGGCATTTCTAATAAAGCTGCTGGCAGGACAAACTACAAAAAAAAGCCCAGAAAGTGAGTATGTCGTTTTTTTTTCTGCTCCACCTAGGTTTTTCCTTCAGCGTCTAGATCCTGGAGCAAGAGTGCTAACAGCCTGTGAGACCAAGGACTTTATGTCTGCAGCTGACCACGACGGCGATGGTAAAATTGGATCTGAAGGTGAATAAAAATAATTTAGATTTGTTAGCGGCTCAAGTCTGTGTCTTGTTATCTAAGGTTCATTTCTTAGACTTGTTACATGTGCTGCCCTCCAGTGTTGGTGGGATTCTAGGAATTCTGCAATAGGGATAGGTTTCAGGTTCATTTAGAAACTGACGCTGAACTTTTCGAATATTGATATGGAATGTTAAACATTCAATACCGAATAGAAAATGTTCAGAGGTTCGGCTCCTTGTTGACTTCACTCGAGTTTAGTTTCAAATTTTGAAAACCGATTTCTGAACAAAATGTTGCTTATACCTGTAGTCTGACAGTGGCATAGACATATTTCCAGTTGAAAAGCTATTGAATCCTTACATTTTTTTTTCTACCTGACAATATATAAGACATAAACAGATTAAAGAGCAAGTCCACACATTAAATGAAAATATACACATAGCTGCAGCAACCCTCCCCCCTCCAAACCCCACGTTATTACTTACATTCCCCAAAGATGCACCTGAACACACTTACCAGACCTGGTCCCTCGTCACCTGGGTGCTGCCTCCTGCTGCTCTTGCATGCTCATTACAAGCAAGCACAGCAGCAGTAAGGGGCTTTCTGGTTGCGGCTGCCAGCTATTGGAAGTGAAGCCATTGGCGCGCCATTGATTGACAGCCATGACCAGGAAGCAAAGCGGTGAAGTGCAGCAGAGCGGCGGGGAGCAGGTCTTGTGGGGTAAGTGGGGTTTGGGTGGGTGATGCAGCTATATGTAAAGTTATCTTTTACTGGTGGATATGCCCTTTAGGTATAACGCAGTTATAATATGGCTACATTTTATTTAATGAAGTCATCCATTTATGTGGATTAGAGCATTATTAAAATGTTATAAATAAAATATATGGAACAAACGTTTTTCTTTTGGCAGAAACATTATAATGGCTAAAATGTAAAAAAAAAAAAGAAATATTGTCATTTTGTCACTTTGTGTGAAAAGAAAGAAAATAATCATTTATTCATCATTTTACAGAGCTTAGAAGTTATTGTGATTCTTAATAAAACAGACACCCCAAAAATGTTGATACAAAAACGTTTGTATTATACAAGTATTATAATCACCTACTAGGTTTGATAGTTAAGCTACCTATACACAAATGTTCTTCCGGTCAGATTTCCGATCGGCCTCAACAATTGGAAATCCAATAGGAAGAACCAGTCTAAGTTCCCCACCTTGCGCCACCAATATTTCCGCAGATTTCAAGGGAAAGATAGGATTTGAAGATGGGGTTGGCCGAATTGTTTTGATATTGTGTAGCAGTTGATCATATAGACGGCATACAAATGATCGATATTTTGAGAGATTTGATCAAATTTACCGAATGGATCAATATGTTGATCCCATGTATGGGGTATTTAACCAACCACCTTTTAAGCAGAGTATCCTGACATAAAAGTCAATCGTCATTTTGAAATAAGGTTTCTTTGTATTCAGAAGTAGAAATTTGTGTAAGATGTGTAACTTGTAATTGTTTCATGGTTTCTGTATGTTGTTTCTTTTCCAGAATTCATAGAAATGATTCGTTCCTAATCTGCTTTTTGACAACAATACTAAATGATGCCTGGTGAGATTGAGGCAAGAACCACATGATTGTGAATGATCATCAACCTTTTAAATTTCAACCGACATTCATTGCTTGTCTCAGTACATTAAAGAATAAGTTCAAACCGATGTATCAGCTAAGGAGCATTATGTACCCATGCAATGTTTTATGTTGGATCTGCTAACTGACACTACAAGTGTTTATCATCAATTAAACAATAAACCACTAAAAAATGCATGCATTGTAAATTATTCCTACAAATCTACTTCCGTATAACTATATCAAAGGATGATCATACTTACCTCCCTCTGCTCCTCTGTTCTTCCCATTAAAAGCATCCTACAGCTAGGTCCTTAAGGATCTCTCGGTTTACTGCCAGTAAACCCAGGGTTGAGGACCTAGTGGTTTAGGTCCTCACCCTGGGTACTTTCAATGGAAGGGAGGGTCTGCTTTAAAAAGCAGGAACACTAAGAATAGGGTCATAATACACAAGTCTAGATTTATAATGGGAACAACAGATGTTTATATCCTTAGAAGCTAAGATATTAATATATAGAAAACAATGAGCAATACCTCAAACCAATAACATGTGAACAATTAATAAACAAAATATAAAAAGAATATGAAGAAAATTAAATTCAACCATTAAAAACACATCTTCTGCAATGAAAATGAATAGACCTCCAATAGGAATATCTACACAAAGAAACAAAACATGTATATTATAAGAATTCTGTTCTACTGGGTCTTGCACCACCTTGTGCGTTTGTATGGTCATATGATCTTTATTGATCTTTATGTAGTGTTCATGCACAAATAACAAATAAGAACTATACCAACAAGGTAGCCAGTGCACCTAATAATGTACTTCTGGTGACAATTTATAGGGTTTTCTATTGGATTCTATAAAAATGTCTTTTTTCTCGGCTACTCAATAAATCAGATCATCTCCTGATCCTATAAACACACTGTCCAATTTAAAGGGTATATCCACTCAAAAAATAAAGTTTGTCCATTTAGTTTTATTGAAGAACAGGAGGTAAAGGAGCCGTGTCTTACCTCCCGTTCTTCAATAAAATGTTCAGGAGCCAAGTGAGAAGGTAAGCTACTTACCCGATCGCTCGCTCCTCTGCAGGTCCCAATGGACTCTGTCTTCAATGCGCATGCGCAAGTGCCATAGCTCCTTTACCTCCCGTTCTTCAATAAAACTAAATGGACAAACATTATTTTTTGAGTGGAGATGCCCTTTAACTAACTAAACACTGTTACAGAAAAAAAACGAAAAAGAAAAAGTTATAATGAAATTACATTTATTGTATGTACTGCAACTCAAAGGTCATTTAAATTGAATCTTGAAGATTACAACCTAATTAAAATCAAATATCTTCTGTATAGAAGATAAAACACTATTGTTATGGATAGTTTTATTCACTGATATAACGTTCTGTCCAATCTTGTTTAGATGTGAGTGGGAGTCCAGTAATTCCTCATTGCTGTTAGAGAACTAGAGATGAAATTATATTGATAATAAAATAACAGTGTGTTCATACTTTAGCAAACTGGTTAAATCATATAGTAAATAATGTACTCCTATTGTGAAATATAAGGACATTGAAAGTCAGTGAAGAGTTTCATAGTAACGTAGTAACATAGTAATTGAGGTTGAATAAAGATATGCGTCCATCATGTCCAAGCTTTTCACCCTCCTTTTTAACCCTACCTAACAGTTTATCCAGAGGAAGACAAAAAAACTACTAAAAAAGGGGGGGGGAAATCCTTCCTGACTCCAAATGGCAATCGGAAAGTATCCCATGATCAACCAAAACTGCAGTATATGAATTAATACCAGTAATTCTCAATAACTATTAGTTTTAGAAAGTTATCTAGCCCACTTTTAAAGCTATTCAATGAACTTGCAATTACCACTTCTGCTGGAAGACCGTTCCACAGTTTCACCGTTCTCACTGTAAAGAAACCTTTTTTTTCTTACAAACTTAAAGGATGTCCACGAGTCCTCCGACATGACCTATTCATGAACAATGCACCAGAGAGTTTATTGTATGGCCCATTAATATATTTGTATAAGGTTTTCTTATCCCCACGCAAACGTTGTTTCTCCAATGTAAACAGCCCTGTCTAATCTGCCTGCATAGTCAAGCCCATCCATTACCTTTATTATTTTAGTTGCCCTTCTCTAAACTGCTTCCATTTCCAAGATGTCCCTTTTGTATATGGGATTCCAAAACTGCACGGCATATTCCAAATGAGGCTTTACCAGTGCCTTGTAAAGAGGGAGAATAATGTTTTTTTCTCTTGAATCTATTCCCAACTTTATACAAGACAATATCTTGTTAGCTCTAGCCGTTGCTGCCTGGCACTGCCCCAATCCTGCACCTGCTAAGTATCATAAACAGAGAATGGAACTCTAATATCTAACATGGTTCCATTTAAAGTTAAGTTCTATTTGACTTTCAATACCATATTAGACTTTATTACACAAAAGTAAAAATTAGAATAATTTGTGAATTTGCATTGGTGTATGGGTAAAGACCATTGATTAGACAGAAAAAAACAGGCTACACTCGTGGTGATCCGAACTGAATAATTTTTGCACTGAAATTTAACCCTAATGTGTGTTACACATGATAAAGAAAAGGCTAGCAATGTAGGGCTTGGCAAGTGCTTAAAATAAAACCAAATAAAGGCAGATAAGAAGGTTTGTCAACACTGACATTTAAGGCTGGGTAAACACCGGCCTATTTGTTGTCCCGATCAAGCATTTTCTGCGAGCGAGTGCTCGGGCGGGACAAATGACTGTCGGTTGCGGCAATAGTGGCCCTGGCGCGACCAATTGTTCAGCCCCATAGGGAACCACAGGATCGCCCGTGATTTACCAATGGACCCGACTGCCCGTTCATCTGATCCGTGGATGGCTGCCCCACAACGGAAATATCTGCTGGTGTGTACCCAGCCTAAGAATTTGACATCATATTATTTTGCTTATGCATACCAACACCAAAAAATGTCCACATCAAGCACAGTAGCGCACCGGCACCTTGCAGTAAATACAAGCACTTTGTCACCTATGTGAACCACTCCAGATGTGTAGAAATACAAGAGTCTCCATACTCATCTACAAATATTTTCTCTACAGACATTAAAGGGCATGTCCACCCCCAAAACTATAATCCCCCCAACTACTGGCCCCACCATGTAGTGTAGTTTAATCCTTACCTCACATCCCAGCTCCATAGGGTTCTCCGGTAGTGCCCCCCCAAAGTCCCAAAAACTGCCCACCAGGAGGCTAGCAGGTCCATATAGGACACTGCCTGCTTCCTGGCCTCAGGTAGATTTTTGCCATGCGTACTGCAGCTCTTCGCCCCCTCCCTCTCCTCCCTCTCCCTCCGATCCTCCCTCCCTCTCCCTCCCTCTCTCGATTCCCTCCCCCTAGCATAAAATGATTTATATAGTATATTCCCCAAGGGCTCCCAGCCCCAACCGCAATATTTTTACCTTTAGAAAGCTCCCCAAACTTTACTTACCTCTCCTCTTTCCTCCGGCGAAGTGAGCTGCCGGCAGCCGCGTCCGTGATTGGCTGCCGCTCAGCCAATCACAGACGCGGCTGCCGGTCCCGCCCCTCTGCTTGCATTTTCTAGCAAGCAGAGGGCCGGGAGCGCGGCGGAGGAAAGAGGGGAGGTAAGTAGAGTTTGGGGGGCTTTTTAAAAAAATAAATTATGCGGTTGGGGCTGGGAGCCCATGGGGATTACAATATAAAAAAACAAAAAATCGGGTGGACATGCTCTTTAATCATTTGATCACTATAGAACACACATGTCAAACTCAAGGCTTGTGGGCCAAATACAGCCCTGCTGCCCGTTGTTTGTGGCCCCCGGTGACTGTACATTATCCAATACTTACTACAGTATTATCCAAGTAGTGGTGTAACTATAGATCTGCCTGCTAGATACCACGATCAGTCCTTTTTAAACAGCTGGTCGCATGCACCTTTACGATGATAGGTGCGATCAGCTGTTTGAAAACAGCTGATTAGGATATCTAGCAAGCAGATCTATAGTTACACCACTGCTGACTGCACAAATAAGACTTGCACAAATGGATAGCAGAGTAGTAAGGCTTGGATGCAGTAACTGCTGTAACAACTAATTGTGTATCTAGCCCAGCACTGGGGGAGGACAGAGGTGTGACAAAGGGCCTTCCATTGTAGTTGGCGATTCCATTGCCAGAAGAGTAAAGTGGACGTTCCACATTAGCACATGATCGCGCTATAGACAGAGGTCCCAGTTCAAGACTGTGTGCTTTCCACCCTTGCCCTGCTAAGACCCAGCACTATGCTCAAGCATGACATTGCTCCAATCCTGCACCTCATTTTGATTTTGGCCCTTATGTGATTGAGTTTGACACCCCTGCTATAAAAAAATAGAAGCAAAGGTAATTAACCAAAAATGAACACAAACACACAGATACAAACTGTGTCTTTTATTGTGCTAAACACAACATGTTTTGACCTACATGGGTCTTTGTCAAGTGTAAATAGGTACCAACCAGATTATATAGGTATACAACAGGAAGTGAGGTAGTAGGGGAGGATCATTTGATTACCTTGTGCCCTCAAATTTGCCATAAAAACTATTAAACTGTATTCTCTACCCTGCAGTAGATGTGCAGAGCTGACATGATTGTTATAAAGGTTAGTCAGGACTGACATTTAAGAATTAGACATAATATTATTTTGCCAATAGTTTATGTTGGCCATACATGATACAAATATGATGGGATTTGCTAAGACTGGGTACACACCATCCAATTTTTCAGACTGATATTACCATGGATCATCCACAAGGCAACCTACGTACCTGTCTGGGGCTCAGTTGACATCAAGGGTCCAAGCTTCAGTATTACAGCCCATGCAATACTGAATATTGAACAAGGGGGGCCCAAATGTCAGACCTGACTAGCTCCCGATTTGAACTTAATCCATCTCTGGTCAGAATATTGGATGTATTTGCGGGTGGTGGCAAACTAACAGTCTACTTTTTCCTCGACCAACAGTGATTCGTCTCAGCCAACAGTCAATCGAGACAAAAAATTTCCAGTAAATCTAAAACAAAGGTAAAAATGCATTGTGGGATCTCAGCCAGGTAAGTAGCGCCGATTGGGCATATTGCATCGCCCTGAGTATGTCTGTAATCCCAATACAATGTTTCTGTTTATTACTATATACAAAAAGTACATAGTAATCGATTCCTGCAAAATAAATGACAGGCAAAAGGCAGCCATGCATGCAACAATATGATCTTACAACAATCTACCATTCATACCAATGCTGTATACATTGATAAACATGTCCAATAGACCAAAAGGATAAAAAATTCTTGGTGGAATGTGGTTGCCAAGTCACCACTATTGATGTGATTACGGTACATTTGTGTTGCCCATCTTTAGTCTGTGTGAAATTGGTGCATCTGCTCATTCTGCTGTGACCCAGTGTGTGTGTGAAGGAGGGTAAAATTGAGATTCTGTGGGGAGTCATCTTCTCAGTTTAAAAAATTCTAGACATGCCTAATGAGCACCATTTTATTTTTTTTATTTAAATAAGGTTTTAAACTACTTGCCCTGTGTAACTGCATGTCCTTTCCCAGCTTGAAAAATGATGTCCCCAAGTAGGTGTGGAATAAATCTGCTGCTAGAAGAGTTACAAAAAGAAATACAGCACCTTGAAAAAATATTTTTACAAAGTGCTGGATTGCTGGCCCAATAATCTCAAAAAGGTAAGATTTAAAGCTTAGTTCCCCTTTAACAATAATGCTAATATGTCTTTTGGTGAAATATTCCAAGTATCTTCCACCCCTACCTATTCTTGGAAGCTGAACTTTTTTTCAAGTTCAATTTGCCTTTTAAACCTTGCATAGGATTCTATGCTAGCAAATATTTTTGTGTAGCATTCCTCAAAGAAAAACATGTATGTAGCAGTTTATATTTATATAGGACACAATAAAAATTCAGATAAAACAGAAGAACACGAGAGAACACAGTAAAAAGTTACATTTAAAGAGCATGCATTTTAACCTTGCCTTAATTAGACGCTCTCACGCTGAGATATACTCAGATCCCTCGCCGGAAGTCCCTCCTCCAGCTTTCTGCTTCGAGATGGTTACTGATGTACAGAAACAGAGCACGCTCGTAACTGGCCCTTTCCGAGTAAGGACTGTCAGTACATACATGGAAGAAGGCAATTAATTAAACTACCGTATGTAGATTATTTTTATGATAAATATTGAGAATTTTTCTGTTTGTGGTAATCACATAAACATAAAAAGAGAATACAAGTACAGCAGGTACACCTGACTCTAGGGAACGCAAATTTTTGGTGCCCATAAACCAATGGTGTAACTAGGAATTATTGGGGCCCCAAACAAAACTATGATGTTCTCACCCACAGGTGTTTTCTGGGAGAAGGCTATATCTGTCATAGGAAAAATTAGAAAATGGGGCCCTTTGGATTCTGGCCTCCAGAATCCAAAGCAGTTGCTCCCCTGGTAGTTACACCACTGCCATAAAGTCATTTTTCCCCCTCAGTACTAATAAAATATGTCAACTCTAAACACCTTAAAGTGTAACTGTGGTCCAAAAATAACGTTGGATAAATTGACAGGCATTTCATTACTTTCATTATTTCTTTACATGATATTAACATTTTTTTGTGTGATACGGTAGCAGCATAGGAAAAGAAGGACCATTGCAGAACCTGAAATGCTACCTGAATTCTGACTACCCCTAAAGGGTATGAAGTCATTTTTAAAAATAAAGACAATATGTAGAATCCCTAGGAATTGTGCAATACAGATAAATATTTTAATGGCAGTATATGTTGTATTGTTATTAATCACAAGCACTAATGCATTCATAACTAATAAAGCATTTATTTTAAATGAATTAAGTATACATTACTCCAACACCCTTAATATTCTGTATACTGGGTCTTCCATGGTCAATTTAGCTCTATTTAAGTATTTAAAATGAATGTGAAGGTTCTCATTCATCCAGGTCATGGTATATCTGTTGTATTAAGTTTGATCCAATGGACTTAAAGTTTCGCTAGTCATCCGACTGGATTTCTCAATTCAGAATGACTTGCCATTCTTGTACAATTTATTCTGCTTAAAGGGTATGTCCATCCATTTTTTTTAACTTTCTTTCTTACTGTTCAAGTGAAGAACGGGAGAAAAATAAGCTGTGTCTTACCTCCCTTTCTTCAGTAAAACCTGCAGGAAAGAAGAACAAACTTACCCGGATCGCTCCTGCTCTGCTGACAGACTCCAACGCTTCTACAATTATTTTGCTTCTCCCATTATTACGTGGTCCCTCCCTTTTCCTAGGAAGATTATATTACCAACCTGTAATATTTCTGTAAATGGGAAGATTTGACTTTGCCTTGTTACTCAATTGTATATTTAACGATACAGCATTGTGACAGTTTAACATAAAAGACTTTATTGTTATTGATACAGGTAAATATCAATAAAAATGATGCAAAAAGAAAACAAGAAAAGGAAAGTTTAAGTATAAACTTTAAATTTTGCTTGAAAGGTTACTATGGGAGCGTGTATCTGTGCTTAAGGTTTTAAAATTCAATAATATTGCTATGGCACTGGCTGGGGGGGGCTAAAATAAACTTTTTTGATGATTGGTGAATTTTTTTTTAACTTTAGTTACCTTTTAAGTATGGCTACCGCAGGAATAAAAGGGTAGGTGTGTTTACCTGTGTCAAAACTTTTTTGATGATCGGTCAAAGTTGTTTTTATTTTAGTTACCCTTTAAGTATTGGTGCTACAAGAATGGAAGGGTAGGTCAGTAGGGTGTGTGTACCTGTGTCAGGTTGGGGGGCAAAAAAGGAATTTTTTTGATGATTGGTCAAAATCGTTTTTTGACTTAAGTTACCTTTTTGTATGGCTGCCACAGGTATAGAAGGGTAGGTGAGTAGGTGTGCTTACCTGTGTCAGGTTGGAGAGTATGTGTTTTTTGCATTTATGACCATGAAACTAACTTTTATTGGTGATAGATCAAAATCAGTTTTTTGACTATAGTTTGGCTGCCACATTTATGGAAGTGTAGGTCAGTAGGTGTATGTACCTATCATACGTATCGGGTTGGGGAGTAAAAAAATGAACTTTATGATAATTGGCAAAAAAAAATTTCTTTTCTTTAGTTACCCTTTAAGTATGGCTACCACAGGAATAAAAGGGTAGGTGTGTTTACCTGTGTCAAGTTGGGGGGTTTAAAAAAATTAGTTTTTTGGATGATTGATCAAAACATAAATTTTGACTTTAGTTACCATTTCACAATGGCTGCCGTGCCACAGGAATGAAAGGGTAGGTCAGTAGGTGTTTGTGACCCAGAAGAAGGGAGTGAATCCCAAAACGTACTGATTGAACATAGGAGTGCTGGCATGCCCATGCCGTTAATTTGGTGTTGGTGCCGGTGGCTGCAAGCATCGGTGTGGCGGAGTTGACCTTCCCTCTTGGGAGGAGCGTAGCCTCTCCTGGAACAGCCGCGCGCTGAGGACACAGCCAAATCTGGGATCCAGGCAGTGTGTGGTCAAGGCGGACAGAGCAGGACTTAATGGACGCTATTAGTAATCCTTACAAGTGAGATCGCTCCTCCTTCTATTTCACTGTATGCTTTACATATAAACTGCATTTGGAGGTTACTGGTTACTATTACAACTACAATTTTGGAACCGCTTTTGAACTCTTTTCACCAGATGCTGGACATTACTACCTGAACTGATAATATAGGGCATTTGCCATTTGGGCTAACCGTACTACCCCTCTTAGACTTTCTTTCCTGTTTTTTATGTACTGTAAGGCCATATTTTTTATCTTCCACAATTATCAATTATTTTCACACATTTATTTTTTCTAAACATTCCCGTATCATTTCTATAACTTTATTTTCTAGACTATCCAGCTATGGTTAGATGATTGAAATCTGAGATTTTTAGAAAATATGGAATTTAAATAAAAACCCAATTAATAGGGGGGTTATTTTATAGGGGAATGCTAGATGTTCTAGTTTTAAAACATTTGCAGGGCCACTGATTGCCAATCCCTGGTCTAGAGTTAGGTAACTAACAATTGACCAGTTTTTTGCTTTAAGGGTGGACAACCATTTAAATTTGACTTCTAGGTATAGCTAGGGTGCAATTTAAAAGTAGAGGGCACTATTCAAAGTTTTTTCTTTTTAAAAGACAAGGGTCATTATCAATATTATCAAAGAGTATCAATACGTTACCTATCTAGTTTCCTGTAACCTTTGCATACAGTATAATCATCTTGGTTGAGTTTTCCAATCTATGGAAAGATTAATCCAAGATGTGGCTGGGGGGTTTCATTTGCGAAGTGAGCACCAGGGGAGACTTGTTAAGGGTAACAAAACAGCTAGAACCGGCCCTGATCTGACTATTCTAGTGCTAATTTGTGATTATTCAGTTATCAATTAGATATCCTTCTGAAAACCTCATAATTGTACTTTTTTATATAAAAATCTGATATCAAGCCCCTATTGTCTATTGTATAGTTTCCCTTTAAAATTAAAATGTTCAGTTTTAGGATAATTTCATTTTGTGCTACCTTTTCAGGTTCCAGAACCTTGATTTGAATATTTAGAGTTAATCAGAGAGGGAGGTTTTGGAAAGGTTTATAAAGTAAGTTTATATTAAAAGACACCTCGGAGTTCCGTGCCCGGTATAAAAGGCACTCGGCCTGCGGCCTTTTATATGGTCACGGAACTCCGAGGTGACTTCTAATATCCTTATAATTTACAGTAGGGGGTACATTATCCACTATATTATTTGGTTTATAAATAACTTATTATTTCATGTAGTTCTTATGGTAGATTGGGGTTAATTAGCTACTTCTTTATTAAAGTGACTGGTGTGTATTTTCACATGTTTAAAAATCAATTATTCAGTTCTAATTCATATATTGGTTTTTAAAATCAGGAAAGATTGGACATAGAATTAGATGAAGCTTCCATTCTACAAAGGTGCAGCCACGATAATATTGTTCACTGTATGGATGCCTTCATACAGCCCAGTGAATCGGGACAAAAAGAGAGCTTATGGGTAAGAAATGTTTAAATGCAGTTATGTTAAAATAATACTGTTATAGCTGAATCCATCCCTAATACACAAAATGTATATAATGTAAACAATATTGGCCTTAAAGGGTAACTGTGGTCTCCAATTCTTCCAAACGGTACGGCTTATTTTAAATGAAATACTGCAGGCTTTCATTTTACCCTAACTTGTTGGGAGATCACAGTTGCCCTTTAAGCTCAACCAATTTCCTGCAATACACATGGGTAATAATGGGCAAGTGTATCCATTTTTATTCTTTATACCAATCTGATAATTAAGTCAGATTCCCCTAACATTCAGCCTCTACCATTGTAAACCTCGTGATATTTAATACCCAAGGCTTGTGATTGTATTTTTCTCCTGTTTGTCTGTTATGGTGAAACAACAATAGAGTCTTACGTGTAACATAAATGGGTAATTTATCCCCCTGTACTTTAATAGTACCCAGGGTACTAAATCACTAGGTCCTCACCCCTGGGTTTGTAATACTTACCAATATCAAAGTCCCAGTTCTATTGTCAGTCTCTTCCTGCCCCATATTTCTGGACAGTCTAATGGGATGGCACGTTACAGGGCAGGCCTTTCCATTAATGAAATCCTCAACTTAAGACTGGGACTTTGAGAGCTTTGATTGTAGTAAATATTACAAACCCCTGGGTTTTAGGTTCTCACCCTGGGTACTAGTAATGTGGGATGTTTTTGTAAAACATAGTATAATAGCTTGTTAATTCTTTAAGTAACAATATTTCCTTACAATGATTATTTTTGAGAATTGGACATGGAATTTTGTAAATGTTTCAATCTGTTTACTCACTAACATGAGCTATTTTATTTATATAGATAATTATGGAGTATTGTGGAGGCGGCGCTCTCAATAAACTCATCCGCGGGCATTATATCGTCCACGAGCGTTACTTTCACGAGAACTGGACTCGTTACATAGCGAAGGAGATATTTCAGGTGGGGCTCAAACTCTGTATTTGTTTCTCATTTGAGAAAAGGGTAATTTGTTTAAAAAATATATTGTATGGGCACAGAAAGTGATCTAGCTGCCCCAGGTCATAATGTTGTTCTATAGTCATTTTATTCTCCTTAAAATATTGGAAAACTTAATTAGAATATCTAGTATCCGGCCAATTTTAAAAGGCATGTCCACCCTTAAAACAAAAAAAACTGGTGAATTATCAATTATCTGCCTGCAACCCCAACTGCTATTTTTACCAGTTTATTACGTGTATTTGTAACCAGATATTTAATGATAAGATCTATTCCTTTGTGGCAAAGGTATCTGCCTCCCCCTCTGCTCAATGGGCTTTTTAGACGCTTGAGCATGTGCAGTGGAGACACCAGGTGAATTTGGTTGTGATATCAGCAGTCACAGCCTTGATTTATTACATGGAGGGAGGATACAGCTTACTCTCCGAGAATGGGGACAATAATCATCCTTAAAGAGGAACTGTGGTCCAAAAATGACTTTAGGTAAATTGATAGGAATTGCTCTCCTGAGAGTTTTTGCAATTTATTTCCATTGTTTATTTTACATAGTTTTGAAGATATTTACATTTTTGTGTGTGATATGGCAGCAGCATCACCAGGTCCCCTGCACTTCCTGCTTCCTGCTCTGAAACCTGTCAGTCAATCTGCCCTGTGTCTCCTCCCCTTTGCAGCCCCCCTGGTCCCTCCCACTCATGGACCCCATGGTCCCTCCAGTTGCAGGCCCCCCTTGGCCCATTCCCTTACAGCCCCATGTGGCCCCGCCCACTTGTGGGGGCCGTGGCCCTGCCCATTCACAGGTGCCGTGGCCCCGTCCACTCGCGGGTGCCTAGGCCCCACCTGCTCACAGGTGCTGTGGGCCACTCTGACACCCCCCCTAAACCCCCCCGAAAACTCTGTGGAAACAGCCTTTTCAGGCAGAGTGAGAACTCTGATTCTCCACTCTCCAAACACTTGCGCTGGCGTAGGTGCCTATGATTAAGGAACGTTGGTCCGAAATGCGTCAGGCCAGGAGTCGTGTTTGATTGCCATGGCTTTAATAAAGTAAGAGTTTTCTATATTTCACCACCGCAGCAAGTGTTATTTATTCATGCCAGTGTGCACCAGCGCAAGTGTTTGGAGAGTGGAGAATCGTATTTGATAAACGGACGAAGCGAAGGGTCCGGGGCAGGCTGCACCTGGACCACCCAGATGGACGGGTGAGTTCGATTTGTGACTCACAAGTACATATTTGAAGACATTTGTATCATTATACAGCTTTGGAATTTTCCCAAGAGCTGAAGGTTTAGCGAAGTGTTCGGGGCAGAGGCACCCGGACCACCAATATATAAGTAAGCCAGTACTTAATTATTTGTATGGACATAGGATTGAATCTTTATATTTATGCTATATATTAAAAGTGTGTATTATTAAATGGCTCATTACATTTGCTTATTATAACCTCACATGTTACCTGAGCATTATCAATACTGACTATAGATAAGAGTGAGAGAGACGGGGCTGTAGATTCCCTTACCTTCTCTGCAGCTGCAGGTCCTTCACACAGCAAAGAGGAGGAGGGACTTCCTGTCTCCCTCACACACTGAGGGAGTCTGAGGCTGTGCTCGCCGGGGGCACTGTGCAGGAGAAGCCTTAGGAATGTTACATGTCAGCCTCCCACCCATTAACTTTCTGGTCAGTCATTTCTTTATATCTTGGGCTGTGGAGCATGTAGGGAGGTGGCTGATGGCTCGTTTTAAAGGTAGGAAACTGGCCTTTCATTTAAACTCAACTTGTTTGGAGACCACAGTTCCCCTTTAAATATCACTAAAGGATATATTACTATATATTAGTTTGTAATTATTATTAAATAATGTACCCCTTAATAGGCCTCAGTACGATTACATTTGTAGTAGCGCGCTGATTATAACATTCAGGAAGGGCTACTAATCATTTCTCTCCACTCTGCACTGAATTTAGCTAAACCATTGCACGATCAATTCCTCTTCTATAGTAAGAAGTCAGCATACGGACTCACTTACATTTACTTTGCAGTTTACCCGATATCTACCGTCTGATCGCCGAGAGTTCAGCTGAGTTCAGTGCAGTGCCGGGAGGGGATAGAAACTAGCGGAGAAGAGGTCAATATACTTCGTGTGTGGAGGGGGAAAGGGGGGAATGGGCAGTATCTGTGTGTGTACAAGGAGTACATTATAAAAGATAATGTACCCCTACTGTAAATTATATGGATATTAGATGTCACCTCAAAGTTCCGTGCCCTTTATAAAAGCACTCGGCTTGCGACCTTGTGCTTCTAAATGGTCACGGAACTCTTCTGTAACATCTAATATGCTTATAATTTACAGTGGGGTATATGATCTATTATATTTTAGTTTGTAATGCAGGTAATAAAGTGCTGAATATATATATTAGTTGGGGTTATGGGCAAATAATGGAGCATTGACCAGTTTTTTTTTTTTAAGGGCATGTCCACTCATTTTTTTAACTATGCATTTTTCAGTTTAACTGAGGATTAGGAGGTAAAGGAGCTATGTGTTACCTTCCGTTCTTACGTAAAACTTGCAGGAGACAACAACTTACCTCTGATTCCTACAGTGCCGGCTTCTCACTGACAGTCCCACAGTCCCTTGTATTGTGCGCATGCGCACATAGTGTAAAGGAGTGTGTTGGGACCAAGTTGGGACCAGTCAGTGAGCCAGTGCTGTAGTGATCGGCGGTAAGTTCTCTCTTGTCTCCTGCAAGTTTTACTGAAGAATGGGAGGTACGACCAGTGGCGTAACTAGGAACCAATAGTGCCCCATCAAAACTATGATGGGTCCTTTTCCTTGCTTCATCCAGAGTGGTTTTTGGTAGGAGGCTCTATCTCTTATAGGGAAAATAAGAAAATGGGGCCCCCTCTGCGGTTGCTCCCTTCGTAGTTCCGCTCCTGGGTAAGATATAGTTCTTCAGTTAAACTGAAAAATCAATAGTTAAAAAATTAGTGGACATTCAATCCTTTAAAGGGCATGTCCACCCTTGTACATCATTTTTGATATTATGTACTGCTCCTTCCCCCAGCCCCAAACGCATTACTATTCTGCACAGAAAGTCCCCCAATCATTACTTACCATGCCTCTCTCCTTCGCCGCACAGCCCCGGCCCTCTGCTTACACGGAAATGCAAGCAGGGAGCGGGACTGGCAGCCGCGTCTGTGATTGACTGAGAGGCAGCCAATCACAGACGCGGCTGCCGGGAGTTCAGACCGGCGAAGGAGAGAGACATGGTAAGTAAAGATTGGGGGACTTTCTGTGCAGAATAGTAATGCGGTTGGGGTTGAGGGAAGGAGCAGTACATAATATAAATAATATAAATGGGGTTTAATGGTAGGGGGAGGGAGACAAAATCGGGAGGGAGAGGGAGGAGGGCGAGGACTCTCCTGCGCATGCATCAAACCTTGACGAGGTTGAGGCTGAGACAGGCAAAGGATGAGTCACTTGCAGCCTCTACACTACAGTCCTGGACTTTAGAGGGGAATAATAGCAGGGCAGCCATTTGGAGCAGACATGTGAGGTAAGGATTTTATTAAACTACAGAGTCGGGCCAGTATGGGGTTTAACTTCAGTTTTGAGGGTGGACATGCCCTTTAATTTTCAATATTTCTTTAACTCATTTGTCTTTAAATTGTCAGCTTTAAAAATAGCTGTTTACCGTATATACTCGAGTATAAGCCGACTCGAGTATAAGCCGAGGAACCCATTTTTGCCTCAAAAATTAGAAAAGATGATTGACCCGAGTATAAGCCGAGGGTATACAGTAACCCTAATACCTTTCCACTGTAGATGTTTGGAAACTACAACTCCCAGCATGCTTGGTTGCTGGGAGTTGTAGTTTCCAACCACCTATAGTAGAAAGGTATTGGGGGTTACTGTATGGCATACTGTCCCCCACCCTAATACCTTTCCACTGTAGATGTTTGGAAACTACAACTCCCAGCATGCTTGGTTGCTGGGAGTTGTAGTTTCCAAACACCTATAGTAAAAAGGTAATGTGGGTGTCTGCATGGCATACTGTCCCCCCAGCCCTCCCCCCAGTCCCCCCCCAGCTCACTTACCCGTACCTGGTCTTCGGTCTTCCTCTCTGCAATCCAGAAGCAGCCGCGAGTCCGGCCGGCAGTTCCCATTACTGCTTCGTGGCTGCGCGATGACATCATCCCGCCAGCGTGCGTGATGACGTCATTGCGCAACCGCAAAGAACTACTGGGAACTGCCGGCCGGACTCGCGGCTGCCTCTGGATTGAAGGTAAGTTCCTTGTGACTCGAGTATAAGCCGAGTCAAGGTTTTTAGGTTAATTTTTAAACCTAAAAACCTCGGCTTATACTCGAGTATATACGGTATATAATATATTATATATAAATATAAACCTTTAATGAAGGGAAAGATATAACTAGGATTCATTACACAAGTTAATTTTCAGATAATACACCGAAATAGTTAAATGATTATATATGGATATAGTAATAGTAAATATGTTTATCTCTCTCCGCAGGGACTAAGTTACATCCACAGTATCAACATCGCCCACCGAGACATCAAAGCCCAGAACATTATACTCACTTTAGAGGCTGATGTAAAATTAGGTAAAGAAATTCCATCTTATAATGAACAGATTGCAGTGTAATTATTTTATTTAATAATAACAGAGCCAATGCTGATTGTACCATCGCAGAATTGTTCGATTGGATTGATACGTTAAAAATGTTGGTGGTCCAGTAGGGAAAACAAATCGTCCATACACAAGCAGACAATCGTGTGATGTCAGAATATCCCATTATTGTATGACTGGGATTGGTGCGTGTGTTGCCTCCATATTAATTGAACAATGATATAATAATTGTATGATATGTAATTGTACCTGGGTACAATACTGGATGGGACACACATTAATATACAGTATCTCAGTAGCTATTTTGATAAATTAGAATTACTTCCATTACTTCCTTACTACAGCTCCAGGGTGTATGGCCATAATGTAAACAGACATAACGTACAATAAAACGTACCTTGTGTAATCACATGGCCCAAAATGAAATTCATTTAGAGTAGCTGAATTGTCTGTGTATATTTTGCTAATTTACCAATTGAGTATGAATGAACTATAATAATTCATTAGTACAATGTGTCATTTCAGCGGACTTTGGTTTGGCCTTAGAATTTAATGGGCCAAACGAGCGATCCACAGAAAATGCAGGTACTACACACTGGAAGGCACCAGAAGTTATCCGATGTTATTATGGAGATAACATTTCATATGATACAACTGTAAGTTATATATTAATAATTACATTGCCATTGTAGTATATTGCTATAAGGTAGGTACAGTAGGCAAGGATTTTATTTAATATTCCGATAACTGGCCGGGGGATGACATGGCAATGCCACAGGAATATTGGCAGTTAAAACTGTTGTTCCACTCTCCATAATCAATCTGACATTTCTCTCGGCTCAAATATCGAATTAGTGTAATGTTAAAGTAGCGTATGGCCAGCATAAGGTTTCACCCCCAGACTGTCCAAGCCTCCTAAAATGGCTACTAAATGGGAGGTATGGCCACATTTAATCAGGAAGAAGGATTGGGGTTTTATTGTACATGTGAAACATGGATCCTGTACCGTCTCTATAACCGATTTTAATATTTTTCATTCCTGTCTAGTGTGATATCTGGTCATATGGAATTACAATGATAGAGATGGTTCAAGGATCGCCACGTAAGTAAAACTCACTAATGCTGCTATGGGCTAAGGTTTGAGAAATACAAAATGTTACAGAAAAACACACAGACTGTCACTCCAAGTATTTTGATATCCCTTTAATTAGACCAGCATTTTATGTGTTAAAATTTACTTTAGCTGCAATAAGTTAACATGATTGGTTCCTTGAGATTTATAGCACAAACATTGCTTTGTTACCAATATTTATAATTATCTGCAAGAGGCTGGGCACAAAGTTAGGATAAAAATGATTTGCCTGATATTAGAGTCTCTGTTATCCAAATACATTCATCCAATGTACGTACATGTTTCACTGGTGTGTAGCCGAAGGTGGCCATACACATTAGCGATATTAAGTAAATCCCGTCGTGGACCTACGGGATTCCATACACATTAGCGATATTAGGTAAATCCCGTCGTGGACCTATGGGATTTACCCCCCTTTATATATTTGTATAAGTATTTAGTAATGCGTGTAGAGATTAGATGTTCAAGGAGTTTTGATGCAAACGGTAAAAGGGAGACAGGGCGTTAGTTTGAATGGACAGGAGTAGGGTCCAGAGAGTTTTTTTTTAATAGATCAGTGGTCGGGAGAATTCAAATTGTGAGAAAGAGCAGGGGAAGGATTTTAGGCGCAGTGTCTGAGTAGGAAGGAGGGCATGGGATCAGGGTACCATTGTAAGCGCGAGGACACTTCAGGAAGGTGACAGGGGTGAAGATTCCAGACTGCGGTGTGGGGCAGGCAAAAGAAGGGAGTTGTCCTGGGTGTGTGGATTGTAAGAGTGGATATCCATTTTGTTCTAAAGTATCTGCAAAATCCTAAACCATATGGAATGAAGAGTGTCGTAAGGAGGGCTGCAAGAGAGTGTTAAATAGTGAAAATAGACAACGTGGGTTATTTTGTTATTGTTATAAAGTGTGCTAAGTAGGAGTTTTTGCTGCTGAAAGAGAGACAAATTAAGACACATGAGCTTGAAATGGTTACAAGTCTGCCTGCGCTGCCGTGACTTTATCCACCAGCGTCGTCGGACAAGTACAGTGGTAGGATTCAGAAACTTGGTCATCCGAGTTACAGGGAGGACGTTTTGTTGAATTCTGTGGTAGGGGGGGCAAAGGAGTCAATAGTACTGCCCGATAAGTAGGATTATAATACGAATGTATTAGGGATCAGGTGTTGAGGACAGACATGGGGACAGTCGAGACTAGAACTGAGAGAGGAGTACTTAGAGCCAAAGGTCACCTTGCAAATGACGGGTATTGTGGAAAGGACAGATGAGCGACGGAGAGTCAGAGGATGAGGGGAGCAGCTTAAGGTGGTATTTGATGAATTAATAACAACTGCTTCAGACAAACCTTTCTTCATCATATGCGTATTTCGGACCGTTCACAATTCCCTTCCAACGAAAAGAAAAGTTTAAGTAAAAACTTTGTATTTGGCTTGAGGACGCATTTGGAAGGGAAATGTGTGTGTTGTTTGTGCTGCAGATTTTTCAGGACATTATAGTTTTTTATTTTACTACTCCTTTAAATATGGCCTGTCACATGAATGAATGGGTAATGCCCAGTTTTGTGTGTGTAACTCGTGTCCTCAGATGGGAAGATAAAAGACCTAAACAGGGTGGATTAACACTAAACGGAAAGTTTATATTTCACAAATGGTGCTATGTTGGGGGCTCCCACACCAAACAGATGTTTTAAGCTTTCTTCAAATGTTAAATAACATCTGATTGGTTGGGGCAAAATTAGCACCATTTTACAACAAAACCAAAAACACGATAAGAACTTTTAGTGACAATCTAATCCTCTCCAATCTTTTTTTGATGATTGGTTAAAATGATTTTTTTTATTACTGATACTTACCCTTTAATTTAAAGGAATGGTTAACGAACAAGGAATGAATGGATAGTTCAATTGTGGTTCTGTGGTCTGTGTTAGGAGTTGGAAGTTAAGAAAAACACAAACTTTTGATGCATGATCAAAATTAGTTTTTTTTTTTTTTTTACATACTTTAGAGAGTTATCTTTTAAGTATGGCCACTAACCAAACAACATAATAGAAGGGTAGGTCAAGTAGGTGGTGTCGTACCTGTAGGTGAGGTTGGGGGGTATGCCTTATTTGCTTAGTTATAAAAAAACACCATAGCAAAACAGCAACTCACTTTTATCCTTGATGATTGCTTCAAACAAATTATTTTCTTTAACTATCCTATTTTAAAAACCCCTTAAAAAAGTATTGCTTTTCCATGGGACTGGAATGTAGGGTCAGTAGAAGATGGCAGTATACCTTTTTTCTTGTGTTGGGGATGAGGGTATAGCAAATTGGTGTTTATGACCTGAAACAAACTGTTTTGGATCTTATGACCCTATAAACTGGAATACTCCCCCATTTTGGAAGGATTGTTAACCATTAATAGTCTTGGGAAAACTGATCCTGAATTAGCTGATACCACCCTAAAATTAGACAAATCAGGCACTTTTGGTGCAGAGCCGCAAGCAAAACAATTAAAACTCCCCATGATTGCAGTCACCGTAAATGATAATCTTACCTGCAACATATAGGTGTAAGTGGTAGCGAAAGTTTGACTGGGGGTTTTCGCCCACTTTTTATGTACCAGTTTTTGTATCAATTATGCTGGCAAACAAAATAGCCATCGGGGAAATTCACCCACAGCCACAGTGCTCCCCTGAATAGACTCAACCGAAGTAAGCGTGTAATGCCAGGCAATCAATGTACCATTATTACGACTACCATATATACAATACTAAAACATATCAAACAATTCAAATTAATATAGTAATCCTGATATTCTTAAGATAAGGAATAGGTGTTGGTGTTGAAACTATGGAGTGGCTGACTCCAGTTTAAGCATGGGGCATAGGTTAACTTTCCGGAACAAAAAGGAATACTTGGGCATCATGAGGGAAGATTCAATAAAAGTTTCTATAGGTAAAAATGCTGCTAAATTGCCCCAACCAATCAGATCTATTTAACATTTGACGCTAAAATCGATTGGTTGGGGCAAATAGCACCATTTTAAAATAAGAACTTTTATTGAATAACCCTGCAGGAATTTAAGTTATAATCATTAGACAGATTGTATCATGCTATCATAGCAGAAGTGACACTTTGGGGCTATTAAGTGGACTGGAATTTCAGCTTTAGATCGTAAAGCTTAAACTTTGGGGGTTGTACCTGTTCTTTTAAGGAGACCTAGTTTTCAATAATAACTGTTTGCAAAAGATGGACATAGTGGACCTGGCCAAATATAAAAAAAATAATATGACAAAACTTGGAATCAGATTAGGATTCAGATTAGGATTTCCTTTGCATAGTAAAGGGTTAAATAACAGTTATTGTGAAAAATATTTTGCATACTATATCATATATATTTGTATGAGGCTGCAAGTTGTGAAAACGGTGTGTTTTGTTTAATTACTCAAGAGGAAAATTCCACTGCACCCTCAGGGATCCGCAGTAGGCGTGAGTAACTATGCTATACAAGAGTCCTAGGGCCTCCTTGACTGCATCCTCTGCTGCCTCAAGAGTTGCCTGTCAACGGCGTGGGACCTAAGACATTACGGTTAAGACAGTAGAAACACTTTTACCTAGAAATATGTTAGCTAAAATGAATTAGTTCATATAAATAAAATGCTATACTACACTAGATTTCTATAGCAAACTTCCCCTTAGCATTGGGGAATCCCAATTTGGCAGACAGATTTTTTTTTTATTTTTTAACTATTTTGTTGCCATGACAACATAATACAATAGAAAGTAAATCATTTTAATATTTCTTTGTAAAAGGATTTATAAAAACAATTTGCAAATATACAAAGAACTGGGTTCTGTACTGATGCTGACAATCACCAATGGGTGTATGTATTATATATATATATTAGATTTGTGACTTAAGCTAAAAAAATATATTTTCTCATGTAAATTCAACTTGATTAAAATAGAAGAGGTTGTTAGTAAGGTAAGAAATTTGAGCTTGTCACCAAATAATGCACTTGATCCTGAATGGGTAACCCAGTAGTATGCTTATTGTCACCTTAAGATCCTATATAAACCAGGCTATTGTCTCTACTTGTTCAGCTCTGCCACTTTCTGATTCTGCTGCTTTCCATCTGTAACTTCTTCACACCTACCATACAAGGTAAGAGCTTGAAAAGTTCTAATTTTAATGTGTGCAAGCAAATATTGCAATCTGCATTTACTGTACTGGAAAACTATATCATTCATGCTTAGCTACTAAAAAAAGATCAGTTATTAAAAATGAAATAATGCTGTCTTAATTTTCATTGCTACAATTATGTTACTAACTGTGTTTCTTACTAACAGTTCTCATATTGCTATGTTCTTACTACAATGTTATAGTACTTATTGTTTACTGTTCGTAACATTCCTCCTATTGCTTTGTTCTACTACTGCAATGTTTAGTACTAGTTTATCGTTTCTCAAACGTTCTCCTATTCTATTTCTACTACTGCAATGTTATAGTACTACAGTGTTCTGTTCTGAACATTCTCCTATGCCATGTTTACTGCAAGTTATAGTACTACAGTGTTCTGTAACATTCTCCTATTGTATGTTCAACACTACTGCAAGTGTTATATGTACGTACAGTGTTCTGTTCTGCAATGTTTTTACCATTGTTTACCCCTTACTACTGGCTAATTACGTAAACCGGCACCACCTTGATGTATTTGGTCAGTTCAGATAGCGTACCCTTTGAATATAGGACATATCATTTGGTAGTGCCTGGGAATGGTGCCAATTTCCCTTTTGGCAACGTATCATCATTCTGACCTTTTTTGTAATGCTATAATACAGAAATAACCCTGGGTGTGACCTACACACTCCTCTTACACCCCAAAACCAACACACACTAACATTGTATGAGCATGCATAGACCAAGACATTTAAAAACACATATAGTTTTGAACCCAAACCAATTGTAGATCACATGATGCAGAATGGCTGACGACAAACAAGGATTTTCTGTCTTATAAATAAAACTAGCACCTAATAGAAACAGGACTTGATTACTTAGGATACTTATCTTATGCATTCCTGTGCCGTGGTGTTTACATATACTGCGCATTAAACGGCAAAGGTGTCCCAACCCCTCGCACTAAGAGCGCCAGGTCCATCCTCTCTTACTACACATAGGCGCATACAGATACCACAGATTTGCCGTACTCTGCTTTGTTGTATCAGCAGCCTTCAAGTTCAATGTGACATGATCCACACAAAATGTTTCTTCACTGTTTTCTCTTCAGCCATTCTGCATCACATGATCTCCATTGTTGGATTCTATACTTGTAAATGTGTGTTTTAAAAGTCTGGTCTATGCATACGTTAGTGTGTGTTGGTTTAGGGGGTAAGAAGAGTGTGTGGTCAATCAGGGTATTTCTGGTACAAAAAAGGCAGAATGATGATACGGTGCCCAAAAGGAAATAGGCTGTCCAGGCACTACCCAAATGATATTGCTATATCAAAGTGTACGCTATCTGAACTGACCAAATAGCTAAGGTGGTGCCGGTTTCAGCAATGAATGTTCTACTTGCAATATTCCTCTGTTCTGCAATATTCAACTTCTGTACTATAGAAGGTATTGTCCGTTGCAGGGATGTCAGTCTTGCAGCCCTCAGATGTTAAAAATACAGCTCCCTACTGGAAGTAGGAAAAAAGAGTTTAAAATGTTTGAGACACATTACAGTTTCTAGTAATACGGAAGAATGATCATCATTTCCATCAGAATAAAAGTTTAATTTCCATTTTCTCTTTTATTTTTCTCTTTAAGCCTTTAAAAAAAACGAAACCCTGTAAAGAATAAAAAAAAAATATTTCTAAGCGACACAAAGTCTTCCGTTTAATACTAAATCTAAATTCTTGAAAGAATGGTTTGTTCTGCTAAACTCACAGTTACCTAGATAAAGCTGCAAAAGAATTGTTGTCCAGCTGGTTGCAAAAATATTTCACCTGAACTTTTATAATATGTTCACATTTGTTATTAATACAGGGAATGACTTTCAAAAGCCAAGTTTCCTGTTGTGATGCGGTATATATCATTATTAATAAAGTATACCAATGGGCTCATTGTTTCTAGTCACTTGCTTGGACTGCTTAGCACAGAAAAGAAACATTAGACTTTGTTTTAACTTCTTAGACGTTTTTATCTAAATTTTCTATAAATCTACTCAAAATGCATGATACAATACTACTTAGTTTTATTTTATTTCTCTTGTGTTTTCATTTTCATTTGTAAAGCCGATGGATTAATATTGAAAGTAATATAGCATTTCACATGTAAAATCTTTTTCACAGTTACCCAACTGCCCCATAGATGGTTTCTACAGATTAAATAAATGGCCTCCTTAACACCTCTCTGGGCGAAGGAACGTGACTGGTTCAAGAGAGGTTGTAAGGAGGCCATTTATGTGAAAATAAAGAAACCAAGCCTAAATAGAGGTGGGGGGGTGCGACACCAACTGTCTTGCCATGTACATGCTGTTTTAACACCTTTACTCTGGGTCGTTCCTATAACACCTTTAGCCACTACAATCACACCACTTAACACCTGGCTGTGATATGCTAATGGGATTTCCAAGGGTACATAATTGCCACAGATTCGAAATTCATTCTGAATTGATAAAGCCAGTCGGATGACTAGCGAAATCTTCAAGAACTACATTTCAAGTCCAGTTGATCTAATTGAATACAACTGTTAGTCCTGACATCTTACAACACCGAGTTTAGGGGCTAGAAGAGTTTTACGCACTCACGTTGTTTGCACAGGCTTTCTATTATTGCACGACATATTGAGGTGGTGAAGTGTATGTGATAGTGGTCATATATTGGTAATGTCTTTGAAGGGTCTCGTGTAATGTAGAAGTAATTTCATCCATAATGCTAACATAGTCTGGTTCTAAGGTGATTTCTTTCTCTGTTCTTACAGCTTCAAGATGAGCCTTAAAGGAATCCTCAGCCCCTCTGATATTGCTGCTGCTCTAAGGATTGCCAAGGTAACGTGACATGGTTATCACAAATAACACATGTGCTTTGTAATTGGACGGTTTGCAATATTTTAAATGATTGCAAGGGGTTAAAGCACAATCAACGTTCTTCTTTCTTCCTACTAAGTCAATTATGTGTAACACAACGGACAACTGTTAAACTGACTTTGATATTCTACATAGACTAAAAATTAAAAATAAGATTATGTATGTATGTATAATTTTATTTATAAAGCGCCATTGGGTACACAGGCTCCCTAAATTATAAAATACAGAGTATACAACAAGGTGGATACCGGTAAGACAAACCATTAAACAGATAAATAAAAATTAAGTACAATTTCATACATCGGCTAAGAATGCATAATGTATAAATTGGTATAAATTGATGTAAGTACAGCATGCCTTGACACATTAGGAATGAGATTCCTGCCCGAAGAGCTTGCAATTAAGTGGGTGTTGTTCTGGTACTCAGAAAGGTAGGATAACGTCTAGATTTCAAAAGTATTAATGAATGTCCCCAGGCAAAACGAGAGAGGGAAAGAGTTCCAAAGGTAGGGAACACGCAGAGAGAATTATTAAGACAGGAGGAAGCAGTGTTGTGTTGGGGGGTTGTGGAGAAGATTTCCAGTGAGGACGGAGGGAATGGCTAGGAAAATAAGGGACCAAGAGAGGAAGATAAGTAGGGAGGTGCAGTAGAGTAAATCTGAAAGAACTGATTATTTCTCCCAGAGAGATAATGTAGAGGAGAACAGCAAGGGTCCTAAAACCGAGCCCCGAGGACCCCCACACTAAGCGGAACAGGAGAGGAAGTCTTGTTATAAAAGAAACAGAGAAAGATCTGTTAGAGAGATAAGAAGACAACCATGGCCGCAGCTGATTTCAGATGCACAGAAAATATAGAATTGCATAAGAAGAGAGTGGTCCACAGTATCAAAGGCCAATAGGTCAAGGACAATGAGGACCAAGAACTGTTCCTTGGCTTTTAACAGTTTGTAGGTCATTTGAGACTTTGCAGAGGGCCGTTTCAGTTGTTGGGAGTCCTGGACTGCAATAGGTCCAAGAGGTTATTAGCCTGGAGGTAATTAGTAATGGGTGTTGAGATGAGACGTTCTTAGTTTTGATAGAAAAGGGAGACAAGTATCTCGGTCCTCCGTGGGTGGGCTGTAGGTCCGCACTCCTCGATCCGGCAAGAACTTTCACTGTCACCGAATTTAAAACTCTTAAACTTTATTACAACATTTTTAAAATCTCGGACCTACAGCCCACCGGGAGAGGACCGAGATACTTACCTATTACATGGACCAGCGAAGGGTCCGGGGCAGTCCACACGGCGACCACACGGGTGAGTCCCAATATACGGCAGATGTTTTGGTTATTAGAAGCATACACCAGTAGAATACATGGCGGGCAGCACAGACTCAGGGATAAGAAGGAGTTAGCGATAGTTGTGGGGTCGGGCACACCCAGATCTCCCCTTTAGCCGGAGTAGAGCAAATTAAGAGATTGAGCACAGTGCGATAGTAATACTAATATAAAGGTGGCTATTATACCATAAAAACAAAGGATCACCATTAATCTGGGATTGAATACACTACTATATATGTTAAAGGGAGACAGTTGGGTATTGCGAGAGCAGATAGGGTAGAGAGAGTTTTGTAAGAAGAGGTTTGGGACACACGCATGTTTAAAGGCAGAGAAAAAAAATCCAAGAGGTCAGGGAGGAATTATAAATGTGAACAAGAAAGAGGAAAGGATTTTAGCGCAGTGTCTGAGTGGAAGGAGGCCATGGATCAATGGTACACATTGAAGTGGTGAAGAACAACAGAGGAGGTCTAAGACTTCAGAATGGGTGACAGGGGTGAAAGATTCAGAGCTGCTGGTGGTGGGGCAGGCAAAAGAAAGTAAGAGTGTCCTGGGGTGGGGGATTAGAGTGCGTATATTATCCATTTTAGTTCTAAAGTAGTCTGCAAATCCAAATGGAATGAAGAGTGTCAGAGAGGAGGGCTGGCAAGAGAGTGTTAAATAGGTGAAAATAACAACGTGGTTGTTATTTTGTATTGTTTATAATTGTGCTAAGTAGGAGTTTTTGCTGCTGAAGAGCTGAATTAAGACACAACAACATGAGCTTGTAGTGGTTAGAGTCTGCATGACTGTGTGACTTTTTCCACTAAAATAAAAACAAGATAATCTTAAGTGTTGTTTGCAATGAAAAAATAACAGTTGTGATTTACCTTTAAATCAGTTGTATTTTATATTGTGTTTTATTCCTTTTAATAATTACCAATATATATTAGATTTTCAATTGCCAACACTGTTCTTCACACACACACAAACACACACTCACTCACACACACTCTCACACACCACACACCACACATACACCAATAAAATGAGAGAGTGCAATACAGAGGGGACTATGTTAATAAGATTAATATTTTCCCTTCTAAGCTCTATAGAGACCTAGATCATTGTCAGCAATCACCATCCGCAACACTTTTCAATAACCATTGCAGACAATAATATACTTATGTCAGTTCAAGGGTATGGAATTCCAGAGATCCCACTGGTTACCTCTAAAGAGATATTTTGTATTTAAACATGAATAGACCAATTTCACCTTTACCTTTCACAAGCTAGGTAAACTGAATTCCTTGCTTGTCTCCACTGTAGAGGTATTGAATAGATTTTTTTTTCTATGCTGAAACATCCCGTTGGGTACTCACTTTATTCATGTGTTAAGGAGAGTTGAAGAAAGCCCATGTAGAACAATTCTACAAGATTACTGTTTCCCCTTTCAAATAATTCAATGGTTGGTTCAGAAAGGAACAAGAAAATGTGTTTTCTACACATCATTATGTGTAAAAATAGCTTAGGAGCAGACTTTCAAACAAGTTCACAGTATCAGATCCCCAGCCCTAATTAGCGCCTGATATGTAAGCTGACCCTTAAAGATGATCTCAGAACAGTTTAAGTAAATGAATAAATATAAATAGTCCTTTGGTATTACAATGCATGCCTCTCTGCAGCATTTTAGGAACTGTTAAATGTCAAAAAATATTTTTTGCAAAATTTGCCCATGTTGCACTGATTAAAACATTGTGCCGCATAGGTTTCTATGTTTCTAGTTTCTTTAAACTCCCTGCATACACTTAAATATGTATGTTGGGGTAGGCAAAATATATACACTAATTAATGTAATGTTGGGTAGGCAAAATATACACACTTAAATATGTATGTTGGGGTAGGCAAAATATATACACTTAATTATGTATGTTGGGGTAGGCAAAATATACACACTTAAATATGTATGTTGGGGTAGGCAAAATATATACACTTAATTATGTATGTTGGGGTAGGCAAAATATACACACTTAAATATGTATGTTGGAAGTCCCAGTAGAGTATTTCTTCAGAGATATTTTCAAAAACATCTCCTTTAAAGTCTCATCTTTTTTCTTTTTTGCTTTTTAAGAGCTCAGCAGTATTGCAACTGAAGGTGTACTGGCAGCAGCCATAAGTCATGGCCATGACTGATGGCTGTAACCTGAAAAAAGACACCTGCACACCAAGAGGACCAGTGGAGATTGCAAGGAATACTTTTTCAGGACCACTGGAACAAGGTTTATCAATGGGTTAGAGAGTGGACATAGATCACACACTACTTTATGACGTATATATTTTGCAGATATTTATTGGTTATCCTGTAAAAAGATGGCACATATTTGGAAGGCTGAACAATGTTTATTTACTTTTAGATCCTGGCTCTTTTAAACCCAAAAGATTCTGCGAGATTGTGGAATTACTAAAGTTTCAGACAGCCATTAAAAGAAATCTTCAAAGTGGTAGATGAGGATGAAAGTGTTATGCTGAAGAGGAAGAGCTCAAGTAAGACTTAACCTCTGATATTGTGCTGTGTAGGTGCAATAAGAAAATATGATCAGCGTGGAAAGAATAAACATAAAATAGTTAACATAATCAATGCTTTTCAAACACGTATTTACAGCTATATATAGTAATTCTTATGGCCTCTAATTCAGGTCCTTAAGCCATTAACTAAAAAATGTTTGAATATTATATAGGGTTACAGTATAGAACAACTATCTCATAAACCCAAAGAAATCCCATTGTTTCTGAAATGACCTCTCCTGCAATGTCTTACTATGCGGGTGGCTCTGGTGATGAACATATAGCATGGAGCTGAGCCCTAAGTATGATAGGGCTTTGTATCTTTAGGCATAATTATAAATCTATAAGCAGGTCTTAATATAAATAGTACTGTGCCCATAAAATGTATATTTCATTACATTTTTTTGTTTTTTTTTCCACATTTTGCAACTAATGCTTGTGAAGGTTCTCATTCATCCAGGTCATGGTATATCTGTTGTATTCAATTAGATCAACTGGACTTGAAGTTTAGTTCTGAGACTTTTTGATGACTAGCGAAACGTCTTCAAGAACAACTTCAAGTCCAGTTGATCTAATTGAATACAACAGATATTTTGCAACTAATCTTACACACATCTGCGCAGAGATATTATAGTTAACCTTGCGTCATGGGGTTAAAATAGTTGATCTGCAACGAAGGCTTCAAGCCAAAAAGAAGGGTGGGTGGTAGGTTTCAAGGGATAGGGCCAAAGGAAGTGATGGCATTTCTAATAGCTGCTGGCAGGACAAACTACAAAAAAAAGCCAGAAAGTGAGTATGTCGTTTTTTTTTCTGCTCCACCTAGGTTTTTCCTTCAGCGTCTAGATCCTGGAGCAAGAGTGCTAACACCTGTGAGACCAAGGACTTTATGTCTGCAGCTGACCACGACGGCGATGGTAAAATTGGATCTGAAGGTGAATAAAAAAATTTAGATTGTTAGCGCTCAAGTCTGTGTCTTGTTATCTAAGGTTCATTTTTAGACTTGTTACATGTGCTGCCCTCCAGTGTTGGTGGGATTCTAGGAATTCTGCAATAGGGATAGGTTTCAGCTTCATTAGAAACTGACACGAACTTTTCGAATATGATATGGAATGTTAACATTCAATACCGAATAGAAAATGTTCAGAGGTTCGGCTCCTTGTTGACTCACTCGAGTTTTAGTTTCAAATTTTGAAAAACCGATTCTGAACAAAATGTTGCTTTATACCTGTAGTCTGACAGTGGCTAGACATCTTTCCAGTTGAAAAGCATTGAATCCTTACTTTTTTTTTCTTTCACCTGACAATATATAAGACATAAACAGATTAAAGAGCAAGTCCACACATTAAATGAAAATATACACATAGCTGCAGCAACCCTCCCCCTCCAAACCCACGTTATTACTTACATTCCCCAAGATGCACCTGAACACACACTTACCAGACCTGGTCCCTCGCACCTGGGGCTGCCTCCTGCTGCTCTTGCATGCTCATTACAAGCAAGCACAGCAGCAGTAAGGGGCTTTCTGGTTGCGGCGCGCCAGCTATTGGAAGTGAAGCCATTGGCGCGCCATTGATTGACAGCCATGACCAGGAAGCAAAGCGGTGAAGTGCAGCAGAGCGGCGGGAGCAGGTCTTGTGGGTAATGGGGTTTGGTGGGTGATGCAGCTATATGTAAAGTTACTTTTACTGGTGGATATGCCCTTTAGGTATAACGCAGTTATAATATGGGCTACTTTTTATTTAATGAAGTCATCCATTTATGTGGATTAGAGCATTATAAAATGTTATAAATAAATATATGGAACAAACGTTTTTCTGTTGGCAGAAACTTATATGCTAAAATGTAAAAAAAAAAAGAAAATTGTCATTTGTCACTTTGTGTGAAAAGAAAGAAAATATCATTTATTCATCATTTAACGAGCTTAGAAGTTATTGTGATTCTTAATAAAACAGACACCCCAAAAATGTTGATACAAAAACGTTTGTATTAACAAGTATTATAATCACCTACTAGGTTTGATAGTTAAGCTACCTATACACAAATGTTCTTCCGGTCAGATTTCCGATCGGCCTCAACAATTGGAAATCCAATAGGAAAACCAGTCTAAGTTCCCCACCTTCGCCACCAATATTTCCGCAGATTTAAGGAAAGATAGGATTTGAAGATGGGGTTGGCCGAATTGTTTGATATTGTGTAGCGAGTTGATATAGACGGCATACAAATGATCGATATTTTGAGAGATTTGATCAAATTTACCGAATGGATCAATATGTTGATCCCATATGGGGTATTTAACCAACCACCTTTTAAGCAGAGTATCCTGACATAAAAGTCAATCGTCATTTTGAAATAAGGTTTCTTTGTATTCAGAAGTAGGAAATTTGTGTAAGATGTGTAACTTGTAATTGTTCATGTTTCTGTATGTTGTTTCTTTTCCAGAATTCATAGAATGATTCGTTCCTAATCTGCTTTTTGACAACAATACTAAATGATGCCTGGTGAGATTGAGGCAAGAACCACATGATTTGAATGATCATCAACCTTTAAATTTCAACCGACATTCATTGCTTGTCTCAGTACATTAAAGAATAAGTTCAAAACCGATGTATCAGCTAAGGAGCATTATGTACCCCATGCAATGTTTTATGTTGGATCTGCTAACTGACACTACAAGTGTTTTATCATAATTAAACAATAACCACTAAAAAATGCATGCATTGTAAATATTCCTACAAATCTACTTCCGTATAAACTAATCAAAGGATGATCATACGTACCTCCCTCTGCTCCGTGTTCTTCCCATTAAAAGCACTACAGCTAGGTCCTTAAGGATCTCTCGGTTACTGCCAGTAAACCAGGGTTGAGGACCTAGTGGTTTAGGTCCTCACCCTGGGTACTTTCAATGGAAGGGAGGGTCTGCTTTAAAAAGCAGAAACACTAAGAATAGGGTCATACTACACAAGTCTGATTTATATGGGACAACAGATGTTTATATCCTTAGAAGCTAAGTATTAATATATAGAAAACAATGAGCAATACCTCTAACCAATAACAGGGAACAATTAATAAACAAAATATAAAAAGAATATGAAGAAAATTAAATTCAACCATTAAAAACACATCTTCTGCAATGAATGAATAGACCTCCATAGGAATATCTACACAAAGAAACAAAACATGTATATTATAAGAATCTGTTCTACTGGTCTTGCACACCTGGCGTTGTATGGTCATATGATCTTATTGATCTTTATGTAGTGTTCATGCACAAATAACAAATAAGAACTATACCAACAGGGTAGCCAGTGCACCTAATAATGTACTTCTGGTGACAATTTATAGGGTTTTCTATGGGATTCTATAAAATGTCTTTTTTTCTCGGCTACTCAATAAATCAGATCATCTCCTGATCCTATAAACCACCTGTCCAATTTAAAGGGTATATCCACTCAAAAAATAAGTTTGTCCATTTAGTTTTATGAAGAACAGGAGGTAAAGGAGCCGTGTCTTACCTCCCGTTCTTCAAAAATGTTCAGGAGCCAAGTGAGAAGGTAGCTACTTACCCGATCGCTCGCTCCTCTGCAGGTCCCAATGGACTCTGTCTTCAATGCGCATGCGCAAGTGCCATAGCTCCTTTACCCTCCGTTCTTCAATAAAACAAATGGACAAACATTATTTTTTGAGTGGAGATGCCCTTTACTAACTAAACACTGTTACAGAAAAAAAACGAAAAAGAAAAGTTATATGAAATTACATTTATTGTATGACTGCAACTCAAAGGTCATTTAAATTGAATCTTGAAGATTACAACCTAATTAAAATCAAATATCTTCTGTATAGAAGATAAAACACTATTGTTTGGATAGTTTTTTATCACTGATTATAACGTTCTGTCCAATCTTGTTTAGATGTGAGTGGGAGGTCCAGTAATTCCTCATTGCTGTTAGAGAACTAGAGATTAAATTATAATTGATAATAAAATAACAGTTGTTCATACTTTAGCAAACTGGTTAAATCATATAGTAAATAATGTACTCTATTGTGAAATATAGGACTTTGAAAGTCAGTGAAGAGTTCATAGTAACGTAGTAACATAGTAATTGAGGTTGAATAAAGATATGCGTCCATCATGTCCAAGCTTTTCACACCCTCCTTTTAACCCTACCTACAGTTTATACCAGAGGAAGACAAAAAAACTACTAAAAAAGGGGGGGGAAATCCTTCCTGACTCCAAATGGCAATCGGAAAGTATCCCTGGATCAACCAAAACTGCAGTAATGAATTATCCAGTAATTCTCAATAACTATTAGTTTTAGAAAAGTTATCTAGCCCACTTTTAAAGCTATTCAATGAAACTTGCAATTACCATTCTGCTGAAGACCGTTCCACAGTTTCACCGTTCTCACTGTACAGAAAACCTTTTTTTCCTTACAAACTTAAAGGATGTCCACGAGTCCTCCGACATGACCTATCATGAACAATGCACCAGAGAGTTATTGTATGGCCCATTAATATATTTGTATAAGTTTTCTGATCCCCACGCAAACGTTGTTTCTCCAATGTAAACAGCCCTGTCTAATCTGCCTGCATAGTCAAGCCCATCCATACCTTATATTTTTAGTTGCCCTTCTTAAACTGCTTCCATTTCCAAGATGTCCCTTTTGTATATGGGATTCCAAAACTGCACGGCATATTCCAAATGAGGCTTTACCAGTGCCTGTAAGAGGGAGAATAATGTTTTTTTCTCTTGAATCTATTCCCAACTTTATACAAGACAATATCTTGTTAGCTTCTAGCCGTTGCTGCCTGGCACTGCCCAATCCTGCACCTGCTAAGTATCATAAACGAGAATGGAACTCTAATATCTAACATGGTTCCATTTAAAGTTAAGTTCTATTTGACTTTCAATACCATATTAGACTTTATTACACAAAAGTAAAAATTAGAAAATTTGTGAATTTGCATTGGTGTATGGGTAAAGACATTGATAGACAAGAAAAAACAGGCTACACTCGTGGTGATCCGAACTGAATAATTTTTGCACTGAAATTTAACCCTAATGTGTTATACACATGATAAAGAAAGGCTAGCAATGTAGGGCGTGGCAAGTGCTTAAAATAAAACCAAATAAAGGCAGATAAGAAGGTTTGTCAACACTGACATTTAAGGCTGGGTAAACCCGGCCTATTTGTTTCCCGATCAAGCATTTTCTGCGAGCGAGTGCTCGGGCGGGACAAATGACTGTCGGTTGCGGCAATAGTGGCCCTGGCGCGACCAATTGTTCAGCCCCATAGGGAACCACAGGATCGCCCGTGATTTACCAATGGACCCCGACTGCCCGTTCATCTGATCTGGATGGCTGCCCCACAACGGAAAATATCTGCGGTGTGGTACCCAGCCTAAGAATTGACCATCATATTATTTTGCTTATGCATACCAACACCAAAAAATGTCCACATCAAGCACAGTAGCGCACCGCACCTTGCAGTAAATCAAGCACTTTGCACCCTATGTAACCACTCCAGATGTGTAGAAATACAAGATTCTCATACTCATCACAAATATTTTCTCTACAGACATTAAAGGGCATGTCCACCCCAAACAAACTATAATCCCCCCAACTACTGGCCCCAATGTAGTGGTAGTTTAATCCTTACCTCACATCCCAGCTCCATAGGGTTCTCGGTAGTGCCCCCCCAAAGTCCCAAAAACTGGCCCACCAGGAGGCTAGCAGGTCCATATAGGACACTGCCTGTCTTCCTGGCTCAGGTAGATTTTGCCATGCGTACTGCAGCTCTTCCCCCCTCCCTCCCTCCCTCTCCCTCCTCCTCCTCCCCTCCCTCCCTCTCTCTCGATTCCCCTCCCAGCATAAAATGATTTATATAGTATATTCCCCAAGGGCTCCAGCCCCAACCGCAATATTTTTACCTTTAGAAAGCTCCCAAACTTATTACTTACCTCTCCTCTTTCCTCCGGCGAAGTGAGCTGCCGCAGCCGCGTCGTGATTGGCTGCCGCTCAGCCAATCACAGACGCGGCTGCCGGTCCCGCCCCTCTGCTTGCATTTTCTAGCAAGCAGAGGGCCGGGAGCGCGGCGGAGGAAAAGAGGGGAGGTAAGTAGAGTTTGGGGGGCTTTTTAAAAAAATAAATTATGCGGTTGGGGCTGGGAGCCCATGGGATTACAATATAAAAAAACAAAAAATCGGTGGACATGCTCTTTAATCATTTGATCACTATAGAACACACATGTCAAACTCAAGGCTTGTGGGCCAAATACAGCCCTGCTGCCCGTTGTTTGTGGCCCCCGGTACTGTACATTATCCAATACTTACAACGTATTATCCAAGTAGTGGTGTAACTATAGATCTGCCTGCTAGATACCACGATCAGTCCTTTTTAAACAGCTGGTCGCATGCACCTTTACGATGATAGGTGCGATCAGCTGTTTGAAAACAGCTGATTTAGGATATCTAGCAACAGATCTATAGTTACACCACTGCTGACTGCACAAATAAGACTTGCACAAATGGATAGCAGAGTAGTAAGGCTTGGATCGCAGTAACTGCTGTAACAACTAATTGTGTATCTAGCCCAGCACTGGGGAGGACAGAGGTGTGACAAAGGGCCTTCCTGTAGTGGCGATTCCATTGCAGAAGAGTAAAGTGGACGTTCCACATTAGCACATGATCGCGCTATAGACAGAGGTCCCAGTTCAAGACTGTGTGCTTTCCACCCTTGCCCTGCTAAGACCCAGCACTATGCTCAAGCATGACATTGCTCCAATCCTGCACACCTCATTTTGATTTTGGCCCTTTGTATTGAGTTGACACCCCTGCTATAAAAAATAGAAGCAAAGGTAATTAACAAAAATGAACACAACACACAGATACAAACTGTGTCTTTTATTGTGCTAAACACAACATGTTTTGACCTACATGGGTCTTTGTCAAGTGTAAATAGGTACCAACCGATTATATAGTATACAACAGAAGTGAGGTAGTAGGGGAGGATCATTTGATTACCTTGTGCCCTCAAATTTGCCATAAAACTATTAAACTGTATTCTCTACCCTCAGTAGATGTGCAGAGCTGACATGATGTTATAAAGGTTAGTCAGGACTGACATTAAGAATTAGACAAATATATTTTGCCAATAGTTTATGTTGGCCATACATGATACAAATATGATGGATTTGCTAAGACTGGTACACACCATCCAATTTTTCAGACTGATATTACCATGGATCATCACAAGGCAACCTACGTACCTGTCTGGGCTCAGTTGACATCAGGGTCCAAGCTTCAGTATTACAGCCCTGCAATACTGAATATTGAACAAGGGGGGCCCAAATGTCAGACCTGACTAGCTCCCGATTTGAACTTAATCCATCTCTGGTCAGAATATTGGATGTATTTGCGGGTGGTGGCAAACTAACAGTCTACTTTTCCTCGACCAACAGTGATTCGTCTCAGCACACAGTCAATCGAGACAAAAAAATTCCAGTAAATCTAAAACAAAGGTAAAAATGCATTGTGGATCTCAGCCAGTAAGTAGCGCCGATTGGCATATTGCATCGCCCTGAGTATGTCTGTATCCCAATACAAGTTTATGTTTCTGTTATTACTATATACAAAAAAGTACATAGTAATCGATTCCTGCAAAATAAATGACAGGCAAAAAGGCAGCCATGCATGCAACATATGATCTTACAACAATCTAACCATTCATACCAATGCTGTATACATTGATAAACATGTCCAATAGACCAAAAGGATAAAAAATTCTGGTGGAATGTGGTTGCCAAGTCACCACTATTGATGTGATTAGCGGTACATTTGTGTTGCCATCTTAGTCTGTGTGAAATTGGTGCTCTGCTCATCTGCTGTACCCAGTGTGTGTGTGAAGGAGGGTAAAATTGAGATTCGTGGGGAGTCATCTTCTCGTTAAAAAATTCTAGACATGACCTAATGACACCATTTTATTTTTTTTTTAAATAAGGTTTTAAACTACTTGCCCTGTTAACTGCGTCCTTTCCCAGCTTGAAAAATGATGTCCCCAAGTAGGTGTGGAATAAATCTGCTGCTAGAAGAGTTACAAAAAGAAATACAGCACCTTGAAAAAATATTTTTACAAAGTGCTGGATTGCTGCCCAATAATCTCAAAAAGGTAAGATTTAAAGCTTAGTTCCCCTTTAACAATAATGCTAATATGTCTTTTGGTGAAATATTCCAAGTATCTTCCACCCCTACCTATTCTTGGAAGCTGAACTTTTTTTCAAGTTCAATTTGCCTTTTAAACCTTGCATAGGATTCTATCTAGCAAATATTTTTGTGTAGCATTCCTCAAAGAAAACATGTATGTAGCAGTTTTATATTTATTAGGACACAATAAAATTCAGATAAAACAGAAGAACACGAGAGAACACAGTAAAAAGTTACATTTAAAGAGCATGCATTTTAACCTTGCCTTAATTGACGCTCTCTCACGCTGAGATATACTCAGATCCTCGCGGAAAGTCCCTCCTCCAGCTTTCTGCTTCGAGATGGTTACTGATGTACAGAAACAGAGCACGCTCGTAACTGGCCCTTTCCGAGTAAGGACTGTCAGATACATACATGGAAGAAGGCATTAATTAAACTACCGTATGTAGATTATTTTTATAATAATATGAATTTTTCTGTTTGTGTAATCACATAAACATAAAAAGAGAATACAAGTACAGCAGGTACACCTGACTCTAGGGAACGCAAATTTTTGGTGCCATAAACCAATGGTGTAACTAGGAATTATTGGGGCCCCAAACAAAACTATGATGTTCTCACCCACAGGTGTTTTCTGGGAGAAGGCTATATCTGTCATAGGAAAAATTAGAAAATGGGGCCCTTTGGATTCTGGCCTCCAGAATCCAAAGCAGTTGCTCCCCTGGGTAGTTACACCACTGCCATAAAGTCATTTTTCCCCCTCAGTACTAATAAAATATGTCAACTCTAAACACCTTAAAGTGTAACTGTGGTCCAAAAATAACGTTGGATAAATTGACAGCATTTCATTACTTTCATTATTTCTTTACATGATTTAACTTTTTTTGTGTGATACGGTAGCAGCATAGGAAAAGAAGGACCATTGCAAACCTGAAATGCTACCTGAATCTGACTACCCCTAAAGGGTATGAAGTCATTTTTAAAAATAAAGAACAATATGTAGAATCCCTAGGAATTGTGCACTACAGATAAATATTTTAATGGCAGTATATTGTTGTATTGTTATAATCACAAGCACTAATGCATTCATAACTAATAAAGCATTTATTTTAAATGAATTAAGTATACATTACTCCAACACCCTTAATATTCTGTATACTGGGTCTCCATGGTCATTAGCTCTATTTAAGTATTTAAAATGAATGTGAAGGTTCTCATTCATCCAGGTCTGTATATCTGTTGTTTAAGTTTGATCCAATGGACTTAAGGTTTTCGCTAGTCATCCGACTGGATTTCTCAATTCAGAATGACTTGCCATTCTTGTACAATTTATTCTGCTTAAAGGGTATGTCCTCCATTTTTTTTAACTTCTTTCTTACTGTTCAAGTGAAGAACGAGAAAAATAAGCTGTGTCTTACCCCTTTCTTCAGTAAAACCTGCAGGAAGAAGAACAAACTTACCCGGATCGCTCCTGCTCTGCTGACAGACTCCAACGCTTCTACAATTTTTGCTTCTCCCATTTACGTGGTCCCTCCCTTTTCCTAGGAAGATTATATTACCAACTGTAATATTTCTGTAAATGGGAAGATTTGACTTTGCCTGGTTACTCAATTGTATATTTAACGATACAGCATTGTGACAGTTAACATAAAAGACTTTATTGTTATTGATACAGGTAAATATCAATAAAAATGATCAAAAAAAACAAGAAAAGGAAAGTTTGTATAAACTTTAAATTTGCTTGAAAGGTTACTATGGGAGCTGTATCTGTGCTTAAGGTTTTAAAATTCAATAATATTGCTATGGCACTGGCTGGGGGGGGCTAAAATAAACTTTTTTGATGATTGGGAATTTTTTTTAACTTTAGTTACCTTTTAAGTATGGCTAACCGCAGGAATAAAAGGGTAGGTGTGGTTTACCTGTGTCAAAACTTTTTTGATGATCGGTCAAAGTTGTTTTTTATTTTAGTTACCCTTTAAGTATTGGTGCTACAAGAATGGAAGGGTAGGTCAGTAGGGTGTGTGTACCTGTGTCAGGTTGGGGGGCAAAAAAGGAATTTTTTTGATGATTGGTCAAATCGTTTTTGACTTAAGTTACCTTTTTGTATGGCTGCCACAGTATATGAAGGGTAGGTGAGTAGGTGGTGCTTACCTTTGTCAGGTTGGAGAGTATGTGTTTTTTGCTTTATGACCATGAAACTAACTTTATTGGTGATAGATCAAATCAGTTTTTTGACTATAGTTTGGCTGCCACATTTTGGAAGTGTGGTCAGTAGTTGTATGTACCTATCATACGTATCGGGTTGGGGAGTAAAAAATGAACTTTATGATAATTGGCAAAAAAAAATTCTTTTCTTTAGTTACCCTTTAAGTATGGCTACCCACGGAATAAAAGGGTAGGTGTGTTTACCTGTGTCAAGTTGGGGGGTTTAAAAAAATAGTTTTTTGGATGATTGATCAAAACATAAATTTTGACTTTAGTTACCCATTTCACAATGGCTGCCGGGCCACAGGAATGAAAGGGTAGGTCAGTAGGTGTTTGTGACCCAGAAGAAGGGAGTGAATCCCAAAACGTACTGATTGAACATAGGAGTGCTGGCATGCCCATGCCGTTAATTTGGTGTTGGTGCCGGTGGCTGCAAGCATCGTGTGGCGGAGTTGACCTTCCCTCTTGGGAGGAGCGTAGCCTCTCCTGGAACAGCCGCGCGCTGAGGACACAGCCAAATCTGGGATCCAGGCAGTGTGTGGTCAAGGCGGACAGAGCAGGACTTAATGGACGCTATTAGTAATCTTACAAGTGAGATCGCTCCTCCTTCTATTTCACTGTATGCTTTCTATAAACTGCATTTGGAGGTTACTGGTTACTATTACAACTACAATTTTGGAACCGCTTTTGAACTCTTTTCACCAGATGCTGGACATACTACCTGAACTGATATAATAGGGCATTTGCCATTTGGGCTAACCGTACTACCCCTCTTAGACTTTCTTTCCTGTTTTTTATGTACTGTAAGGCCATATTTTTTATCTTCCACAATTATCATTATTTTCACACATTTATTTTTTCTAAACATTCCCGTATCATTTCTATAACTTTATTTTCTACTATCCAGCTATGGTTAGATGATTGAAATCTGAGATTTTAGAAAATATGGAATTTAAATAAAAACCCAATTAATAGGGGGGTTATTTTATAGGAATGCTAGATGTTCTAGTTTTAAAACATTTGCAGGGCCACTGATTGCCAATCCCTGGTCTAGAGTTAGGTAACTACATTGACCAGTTTTTTGCTTTAAGGGTGGACAACCATTTAAATTTGACTTCTAGGTATGCTAGGGTGCAATTTAAAAGTAGAGGGCACTATTCAAAGTTTTTCTTTTTAAAAGACAAGGGTCATTATCATATTATCAAAGAGTATCAATACGTTACCTATCTAGTTCCTGTAACCTTTGCATACAGATAATCATCTTGGTTGAGTTTTCCAATCTTGGAAAGATTAATCCAAGATGTGGCTGGGGGGTTTCATTTGCGAAGTGAGCACCAGGGAGACTTGTTAAGGGTAACAAACAGCTAGAACCGGCCCTGATCTGACTTTCTAGTGCTAATTTGTGATTATTCAGTTATCATTAGATATCCTTCTGAAAACCTCATAATTGTACTTTTTTATATAAAATCTGATATCAAGCCCCTATTGGTCTATTGTATAGTTTCCCTTTAAAATAAAATGTTCAGTTTTAGGATAATTTCATTTTGTGCTACCTTTTCAGGTTCCAGAACCTTGATTTGAATATTTAGAGTTAATCAGGAGGGAGGTTTGGAAAGGTTTATAAGTAAGTTTATATTAAAAGACACCTCGGAGTTCCGTGCCCGTATAAAAGGCACTCGCCTGCGGCCTTTTATATGGTCACGGAACTCCGAGGTGACTTCTAATATCCTTATAATTTACAGTAGGGGGTACATTATCCACTATATTATTTGGTTTTAAATAACTTATTATTTCATGTAGTTCTTATGGTAGATTGGGGTTAATTAGCTACTTCTTTATTAAAGTGACTGGTTGTATTTTCACATGTTTAAAATCAATTATTCAGTTCTAATTCATATATTGGTTTTTAAAATCAGGAAAGATTGGGACATAGAATTAGATGAAGCTTCCATTCTACAAAGGTGCAGCCACGATAATATTGTTCACTGTATGGATGCCTTCATACAGCCCAGTGAATCGGGACAAAAGAGAGCTTATGGGTAAGAAATGTTTAAATGCAGTTATGTTAAAATATATCTGTGATAACTGAATCCATCCCTAATACACAAAATGTATATAATGTAAACAATATTGGCCTTAAAGGGTAACTGTGGTCTCCAATTCTTCCAACGGTACGGCTTATTTTAAATGAAATACTGCAGGCTTTCATTTTACCCTAACTTGTTGGGAGATCACAGTTGCCCTTTAAGCTCAACCAATTTCCTGCAATACACATGGGTAATAATGGGCAGAGTGTATCCATTTTTATTCTTTATACCAATCTGATAATTAAGTCAGATTCCCCTAACATTCAGCCTCTACCATTGTAAACCTCGTGATATTTAATACCCAAGGCTTGTGATTGTATTTTCTCTCTGTTTGTCTGTTAGGTGAAACAACAATAGAGTCTTACGTGTAACATAAATGGGTAATTTATCCCCCTGTACTTTAATAGTACCAGGGTACTAAATCACTAGGTCCTCACCCCTGGGTTTGTAATACTTACCAATATCAAAGTCCCATTCTATTGTCAGTCTCTTCCTGCCCCATATTTCTGGACAGTCTAATGGGATGGCACGTTACAGGGCAGGCCTTTCCATTAATGAAATCCTCACTTAAGACTGGGACTTGAGAGCTTTGATTGTGTAAATATTACAAACCCCTGGGTTTTAGTTGTTCTCACCCTGGGTACTAGTAATGTGGGATGTTTTTGTAAAACATAGTATAATAGCTTGTTAATTCTTTAAGTAACAATATTTCCTTACAATGATTATTTTTGAGAATTGGACATGGAATTTGTAAATGTTTCAATCTGTTTACTCACTAACATGAGCTATTTTATTTATATAGATAATTATGGAGTATTGTGGAGGCGGCGCTCTCAATAAACTCATCCCCGGGCATTATATCGTCCACGAGCGTTACTTTCACGAGAACTGACCTCGTTACATAGCGAAGGAGATATTTCAGGTGGGGCTCAAACTCTGTATTTGTTTCTCATTTGAGAAAAGGGTAATTTCTTTAAAAAATATATTGTTGGGCACAGAAAGTGATCTAGCTGCCCCAGGTCATAATGTGTTCTATAGTCATTTTATTCTCCTTAAAATATTGGAAAACTAATTAGAATATCTAGTATCCGGCCAATTTTAAAGCATGTCCACCCTTAAAACAAAAAAACTGGTGAATTATCAATTATCTGCCTGCAACCCCAACTGCTATTTTTACCAGTTTATTACGTGTATTTGAACCAATATTTAATGATAAGATCTATTCCTTTGTGGCAAAGGTACTCGCCTCCCCCTCTGCTCAATGGGCTTTTTAGACGCTTGAGCATGTGCAGTGGAGACACCAGGTGAATTTGGTTGTGAATATCAGCAGTCCAGCCTTGATTTATTACATGGAGGGGAGATACAGCTTACTCTCCGAGAATGGGGACAATAATCATCCTTAAGAGGAACTGTGGTCCAAAAAATCTTTAGGTAAATTGATAGGAATTGCTCTCCTGAGAGTTTTTGCAATTTATTTCCATTGTTTATTTTACATAGTTTTGAAGATATTTACATTTTGTGTGTGATATGGCAAGCATCACCAGGTCCCCTGCACTTCCTGCTTCCTGCTCTGAAACCTGTCAGTCAATCTGCCCTGTGTCTCCTCCCCTTTGCAGCCCCCCTGGTCCCTCCCACTCATGGACCCCATGGTCCCTCCAGTTGCAGGCCCCCCTTGGCCCATTCCCTTACAGCCCCATGTGGCCCCCCGCCCACTTGTGGGGGCCGTGGCCCTGCCCATTCCAGGTGCCGTGGCCCGTCCACTCGCGGTGTCCTAGGCCCCCACCTGCTCACAGGTGCTGTGGGCCACTCTGACACCCCCCCTAAACCCCCCCGAAAACTCTGTGGAAACAGCCTTTTCAGGCAGAGTGAGAACTCTGATTCTCCACTCTCAAACACTTGCGCTGGCGTAGGTGCCTATGATTAAGGAACGTTGGTCCGAAATGCGTCGGCCAGGAGTCGTGTTTGATTGCCATGGCTTTAATAAAGTAAGAGTTTTCTATATTTCACCACCCCCGCAGCAAGTGTTATTTATTCATGCCAGTGTGCCCCAGCGCAAGTGTTGGGAGAGGAGAATCGTATTTGATAAACGGACGAAGCGAAGGGTCCGGGGCAGGCTGCACCTGGACCACCCAGATGGACGGGTGAGTTCGATTTGGACTCACAGTACATATTTGAAGACATTTGTATCATTATACAGCTTTGGAATTCCCAAGAGCTGAAGGTTTAGCGAAGTGTTCGGGCAGAGGCACCCGGACCACCAATATATAAGTAAGCCAGTACTTAATATTTTGTATGGACATAGGATTGAATCTTTATATTTATGCTATATTTAAAAGTGTGTATTATTAAATGGCTCATTACATTTGCTTATTATAACCTCACATGTTTACCTGAGCATTATCAATACTGACTATAGATAAGATGGAGAGACGGGGCTTGTAGATTCCCTACCTTCTCTCAGCTGCAGGTCCTTCACACAGCAAAGAGGAGGAGGGACTTCCTGTCTCCCTCACACACTGAGGGAGTCTGAGGCTGTGCTCGCCGGGGCACTGTGCAGGAGAAGCCTTAGGAATGTTCATGTCAGCTCCCCCCCATTAACTTTCTGGTCAGTCATTTCTTTATATCTTGGGCTGTGGAGCATGTAGGGAGGTGGCTGAGGCTCGTTTTAAAGGTAGGAAACTGGCCTTTCATTTAAACTCAACTTGTTTGGAGACCACAGTTCCCCTTTAAATATCACTAAAGGATATATTACTATATATTAGTTTGTAATTATTATTAAATAATGTACCCCTTAATAGGCCTCAGTACGATTACATTGTAGTAGCGCGCTGATTATAACATTCAGGAAGGGCTACTAATCATTTCTCTCCACTCTGCACTGAATTTAGCTAAACCATTGCACGATCAATTCCTCTTCTATAGTAAGAAGTCAGCATACGGACTCACTTACATTTACTTTGCAGTTTACCCGATATCTACCGTCTGATCGCCGAGAGTTCAGCTGAGTTCGTGCAGTGCCGAGGGGATAAAACTAGCGGAGAAGAGGTCAATATACTTCGTGTGTGGAGGGGGAAGGGGGGATGGCAGTATCTGTGTGTGTACAAGGAGTACATTATAAAAGATAATGTACCCCTACTGTAAATTATATGGATATTAGATGTCACCTCAAGTTCCGTGCCCTTTATAAAGCACTCGGCTTGCGACCTTGTGCTTCTAAATGGTCACGAACTCTTCTTAACATCTAATATGCTTATAATTTACAGTGGGGTATATGATCTATTATATTTAGTTTGTAATGCAGGTAATAAGTGCTGAATATATATATTAGTTGGGGTTATGGGCAAATAATGGAGCATTGACCAGTTTTTTTTTTTAAGGGCATGTCCACTCATTTTTTTAACTATGCATTTTTCAGTTTAACTGAGGATTAGAGGTTAAGGAGCTATGTGTTACCTTCCGTTCTTACGTAAAACTTGCAGGAGACAACAACTTACCTCTGATTCCACAGTGCCGGCTTCTCACTGACAGTCCCACAGTCCCTTGTATTGTGCGCATGCGCACTAGTGTAAGGAGTGTGTTGGGACCAAGTTGGGACCAGTCAGTGAGCCAGTGCTGTAGTGATCGGCGGTAAGTTCTCTCTTGTCTCCTGCAAGTTTTACTGAAGAATGGAGGTACGACCAGTGGCGTAACTAGGAACCAATAGTGCCCCATCAAAACTATGATGGGTCCTTTTCCTTGCTTCATCCAGAGTGGTTTTGGTAGGAGGCTCTATCTCTTATAGGGAAAATAAAAAATGGGGCCCCCCTGCGGTTGCTCCCTTCGTAGTTCCGCTCCTGGGTAAGATATAGTTCTTAGTTAAACTGAAAAATCAATAGTTAAAAAATTAGTGGACATTCAATCCTTAAAGGGCATGTCCACCCTTGTACATCATTTTGATATATGTACTGCTCCTTCCCCCAGCCCCAAACGCATTACTATTCTGCACAGAAAGTCCCCAATCATTACTTACCATGCCTCTCTCCTTCGCCGCACAGCCCCGGCCCTCTGCTTACACGGAAATGCAAGCAGGAGCGGGACTGGCGCCGCGTCTGTGATTGACTGAGAGGCAGCCAATCACAGACGCGGCTGCCGGGAGTTCAGACCGGCGAAGGAGAGAGACATGGTAAGTAAAGATTGGGGGACTTTCTGTGCAGAATAGTAATGCGGTTGGGTTGAGGGAAGGAGCAGTACATAATATAAATATATAAATGGGGTTTAATGGTAGGGGGAGGGAGACAAAATCGGGAGGGAGAGGAGGAGGGGCGAGGACTCTCCTGCGCATGCATCAAACCTTGACGAGAGTTGAGGCTGAGACAGGCAAGGATGAGTCACTTGCAGCCTCTACACTACAGTCCTGGACTTTAGAGGGGAATAATAGCAGGGCAGCCATTTGGAGCAGACATGTGAGGTAAGGATTTTATTAAACTACAGAGTCGGGCCAGTATGGGGTTTAACTTCAGTTTTGAGGTGGACATGCCCTTTAATTTTCAATATTTCTTTAACTCATTTGTCTTTAAATGTCAGCTTTAAAAATAGCTGTTTACCGTATATACTCGAGATAAGCCGACTCAGTATAAGCCGGAGACCCATTTTTGCCTCAAAAATTAGAAAAGATGATTGACCCGAGTATAAGCCGAGGGTATACAGTACCCTAATCCTTCCACTGTAGATGTTTGGAAACTACAACTCCCAGCATGCTTGGTTGCTGGGAGTTGTAGTTTCCAACCACCTATAGTAGAAAGGTTTGGGGGTTACTGTATGGCATACTGTCCCCCCCCTAATACCTTTCCACTGTAGATGTTTGGAAACTACAACTCCCAGCATGCTTGGTTGCTGGGAGTTGTAGTTTCCAAACACCTATAGTAAAAAGGTAATGTGGGTGTCTGCATGGCATACTGTCCCCCCAGCCCTCCCCCCAGTCCCCCCCCAGCTCACTTACCCGTACCTGGTCTTCGGTCTTCCTCTCTGCAATCCGAAGCAGCCGCGAGTCCGGCCGGCAGTTCCCATTACTGCTTCGTGGCTGCGCGATGACATCATCCCGCCAGCGTGCGTGATGACGTCATCGCGCAACCGCGAAGACTACTGGGAACTGCCGGCCGGACTCGCGGCTGCCTCTGATTGCAGGTAAGTTCCTTGTCGAGTATAAGCCGAGTCAAGGTTTTTGGTTAATTTTTAAACCTAAAAACCTCGGCTTATACTCGAGTATATACGGTATATAATATATATATATAAATATAAACCTTTAATGAAGGGAAAGATATAACTAGGATTCATTACACAAGTTAATTTCAGATAATACCCACGAAATAGTTAAATGATTATATTGGATATAGTAATAGTAAATAGTTATCTCTCTCCGCAGGGACTAAGTTACATCCACAGTATCAACATCGCCACCGAGACATCAAAGCCCAGAACATTATACTCACTTTAGAGGCTGATGTAAAATTAGGTAAAGGAATTCCGTCTTATAATGAACAGATTGCAGTGTAAATTTTATTTAATAATAACAGAGCCAATGCTGATTGTACCATCGCAGAATTGTTCGATTGGATTGATACGTTAAAATGTTGGTGGTCCAGTAGGGAAAACAAATCGTCCATCACAAGCAGACAATCGTGTGATGTCAGAATATCCCATTATTGTATGACTGGGATTGGTGCGTGTGTTGCCTCATATTAATTGAACAATGTATAATAATTGTATGATATGTAATTGTACCTGGGTACAATACTGGATGGGACACACATTAATATACAGTATCTTCAGTACTATTTTGATAAATTAGAATTACTTCCATTACTTCCTTACTACAGCTCCAGGGGTATGGCCATAATGTAAACAGACATAACGTACAATAAAACGTACCTTGTGTAATCACATGGCCCAAAATGAAATTCATTTAGAGTAGCTGAATTGTCTGTGTATATTTTGCTAATTTCCAATTGAGTATGAATGAACTATAATATTCATTAGTACAATGTGTCATTTCAGCGGACTTTGGTTTGGCCTTAGAATTTAATGGGCCAAACGAGCGATCCACAGAAAATGCAGGTACTACACTGGAAGGCACCAGAAGTTATCCGATGTTATTATGGAGATAACATTTCATATGATACAACTGTAAGTTATATATTAATAATTACATTGCCATTGTAGTATATTGCTTAGGTAGGTACAGTAGGCAAGGATTTTATTAATATTCCGATAACTGGCCGGGGGATGACATGGCAATGCCACAGGAATATTGGCAGTTAAAACTGTTGTTCCACTCTCCATAATCAATCTGACATTTCTCTCGGCTCAAATATATCGAATTAGTGTAATGTTAAAGTGGCGTATGGCCAGCATAAGGTTTCACCCCCAGACTGTCCAAGCCTCCTAAAATGGCTACTAAATGGGAGGTATGGCCACATTAATCGAAAGGGATTGGGGTTTTATTGTACATGTGAAACATGGATCCTGTACCGTCTCTATAACCGATTTTAATATTTTTCATTCCTGTCTAGTGTGATATCTGGTCATATGGAATTACAATGATAGAGATGGTTCAAGGATCGCCACGTAAGTAAAACTCACTAATGCTGCTATGGGCTAAGGTTTGAGAAATCAAAATGTTACAGAAAACACACAGACTGTCACTCCAAGTATTTTGATATCCCTTTAATTAGACCAGCATTTTATGTGTTAAAATTTACTTTAGCTGCAATAAGTTAACATGATTGTTCCTTGAGATTTATAGCACAAACATTGCTTTGTTACCAATATTTATAATTATCTGCAAGAGGCTGGGCACAAAGTTAGGATAAAAATGATTTGCCTGATATTAGAGTCTCTGTTATCCAAATACATTCATCCAATGTACGTACATGTTTCACTGGTTTGTAGCCAAAGGTTGCAATACACATTAATGCAATTCAGCTCACCACATCTCCTATAGACTTGGTTGCCCAGATGTCTGTTCCTGGACATAAATTCAAATAAAAGTGTGTAGTATAGAGGCTAAAATAAAAGTGTGTAGTATAGAGCTACCAAAAACTCAGACAACCCCATAGGTATTGCTATAAACAAACATTTATAATAATAATAAATGTACGTTTGTTTATAGCAATACCTGTGGGGTTGTCTGAGTTTTTGGTAGCTCTATACTACACACTTTTATTTTGGGCATACACATTAGCGATATTAGGTAATTCCCTTTGTGGACCGACGTGATTTACCTATTCTTGGGAGTGTGTAGGGGCCGAAAGTGACTGACGGTAATGTAACCCGTGAATGGCATTACGGTTGATTGGGAAAGATGGAAAATTTCCATCTGTCGGCATCGGCTCCCTTTACCGATACAATCAGCCCCTTATATGGTCGCATGGCTGACTGATCCCCATACCGCGTAAAGGTGATTGATCGGGTCCATGTGTGCGGTTCCCTTTGCAATGTGCCAACAGATACCAATGTGATCTGTCAGCACATTGCAATGAAAATCCAATGTGTATGGCCACATTAAGAGACTTCTGATTGGTCTTTAAACGGGTATAAACATTCACTATCTGACATTTTAGGGTAATTTATTAACTGACAGTACCTGATAACCAATGGACACAGAAATTAACACAGGGAAACACAGGGGAAATAATACGCCATTTTTACTATGTTTAGTTAATGTTTAGTTGATAAATAAACATATATAGAAAGAGTTTATATTCTACACTGTAACCTGTAGCTTATTACGATTATTACGGAGATGAAGTGAAGGAGATGATCCTACAGGAAGAAGAACCAAAGTTGGATCCTTCAATATCATGGTGAGTTATTCTTGTATTTTAAAGTCACCGTTCCCATAGCCAGTCTACTTGATATTTATATCAATATAATACATATATAGATCTGAGGTGGATTCAGTTATTGAGATGGAATATTTTTTTCACCAGTTCTGAACAATTTAAAGATTTCTTATACCGGTGCCTGGTGAAAGATCCCGAAAAAAGGGCCAAGATTAAAGAACTTGAGAAACACCAATTCCTACTGGAGCAGCCAAATGCCGAATTAGTAAAGTCCGAACTTATCGACTTCATTAAGATCAACAATGAATTAACCCTTTCCCTGCCACAGATCGTATATTCACGATCTGTGCAGTGAATACTCAAACTGCCACAGATCGTGAATATACGATCTGTGGCTTCCCCCCTCCAAAAAATTTTTTTCCCCCTGCTAGGGCTAGCCCCCTCGATCCCCCCTCGGTTTCGTCCAAATCCGAGGGGGGGGATCGGGAGATATCCCTACCTGCAGCTCGGCAGCCGGTCCCACGTGGAGGAAGAGAGAGGAGGAGGTCTTCTGTCCGGAAAGGGAGACCCCGGTGACATCACTCGGCTTCCTGCTTCACCGGGGTCTTCCCTAAGATAGGTAAGATGTCTAGTGGAGGTACTGCAGCACGATCTCTTTTTAGATCATGCTGCAGTACCTGTATAGCACAAGCTGTCAAGCTGACAGCTTTACTATACATTTTGTGAATGGAACTCAAAGTTCCATTCACAAATAGGATTTTTTCTAAGTCTTTGCTACTTAGCGAAGACTTAGAAAAAAAATGGGGACAGAGATCAAAATTTGCTGATCACTTCTGATCACCAAATTATTGATCTTTGCCAATGAATGAAAAATCACTTCCTGGAAAATGATTTCCGGGAAGTGATTTTTCCGATCGGATTTCGAATTGGAAAACGGGCATTTATGCCCGTATTCCAAGTTCGGTATCATTCCCTAAGATGATTTGATGATCATCTTTGGGAATGATCCCCCCAAAAAAGGGGAAATGCACACAAAAAAAATCTTAAAGTGATACACACACCTTTTTTTTTTTTACCCTAAAACTATAAATTAGCAAAAAACTTTGTCTTCTCCAAGCTTCCCAATGTCCCCGGTGATATCGGTAAAGTAAACGCGGATCATTTATTTGTTGGATTTCAAGGGAAACTAAGCCTATTTTAGTAGGAAATTTTGCAGAGGTACCAAAAAAAGAACGTATTGAATTTTTAGATCAGTAAAGTGTGCAAAAACTTGTGTGACTCTCCGTACTAACTGGTTTTCCACTAAAAGGGGGAGTGGGGATAGGGGTGGGGGGTGGGTTGTGGCGTTTTTTAATTTTTTCTTATAATTGCAATTGCAATTTGAGCTAGTTGGTGGCCCCGTCACTGTTTGCACCCACCCTTATGGCATACCGTTTGATTCAGGACATGTGGGAGATTGCCGTTTAGTGGTTTTTTTACTTGCCGAGTGGGTTTAGGTAGGATTTCAACCATTGAGTCCTCTTATTTTATTTTTTCACAAAATCTCCTAAAAGCACGGAGTTCTATGGATAACAGCGCCTGGAATTCTTCATGTATATACGAATGCATGATACCATCACGTAGCTGAAGGTGTGTAGCTTCCAAAAATATATAGTTTGTGGGGGGTAATTCCAAGTTGATTAGGCTGTTCAAATTACAGAACACTTTGATTTTTTTCTTGTAATTGGACTTGTGCATGCGTCCAATTTGAGCTAGTTGGTGGCCACGTCTCTGTGTGCACCCACACATATGGCATACCGTTTGATGCAGGATATGTGGGAGATTGACATTTAGTGGGTTTTTTTGCTTGTCAAAAGGGTTTAGGTAGGATTTCAACCCTTGAATCATCTTATTTTATTTTTCACAAAACCTCGTAAAAACACGGACTTCTTTGGATCAGTGGGTCTGGAATTCTTCTTGTATGTATGAAAGCATGGCATCGTAACGTAGCTGTGTAGATTCCAAAAATATATAGTTTGTGGGGAGAATTTCCATGTTTCGGGACTGTTTCCTTAGAAAAAATGTAGGCTGTTCAAATTACAGAGCACTTTGATTCTTTCTTGTAATTGCATTTGTGCATGCGTCCCATTTGAGCTAGTTGGTGGCCACGTCTCTGTGTGCATCCACGCATATGGCATAACGTTTGATTCAGAACATGAGGATTTTTGCACTCAAATCGTTTTAGACTATTTTACAGTAGGAAACCTTGCAGTAAATCGGAATATTATACATTGTTTTTTTTTCAGCACAAAGTCTACTTTAACAGTTTAACAAATTTTGTAACTTTTCTGGAAATTTTACTGGAATTAATGGGTAAACTATGTACAAAAAATGAAAATTTGCAAATTTTCATGGATTTTTCCCATTTTTACTGATAGTTATCTTAAGGTTACACACAAATCTTACTGTTTCTAAAGCTCAGATATCACCGAGTACAAACATACCATATATGTAGGTACCCGACTTTTCCTGTACAGGAGACCCCCCAAACTAAAACTCACCTTCAAAGATAATTACACCAAAATAACCACTACTGACAGTTAACATAGAATATCTTCCAATTAACTAAAATATCCCCACAAGTGAGATATTTTTAGAAACTACACACCCGCAGGATTTTTATAGTGAGGTTAGTTTCGATCAAAAATGGCAGATACCCGACGCAGCTCTTCGTCCAATTGTAAGTTATTTTCTCACATTTTCCTTTTTTTTTTTTTTTCCTCAACTGTAACAGTAGACAAATCAAATGCGAATTTCAGCTAAAAGCTGTAGAGGAAAGTTCCAACGCATTCTCAATATGAAAGCCTAAACCCTCCCGAATAAACGTTATGCCACATTCATGGGTGTCCCCAGAGACATGGCTCACACTAACCAGAGCGTGACCAGTGCCAAATGTCAGTAGCAGCAAAAAAAATTAGCCAGTTTGTGTATTTGGAACAGTCTGCAGTTTTTCCACAAAACACCCCCGCCAACTAGAAATACCCCCAACAAACTATATATTCCTGAAATTACACCACCTTCAGCTATGTAACCTGTAGTTGTTCATTCATACCATCAATGGTGTGGGCGCAGTTCTTCGTAGAAATTTGCACTTTTCAGATTTCAAAAATGAACTAACAACTATCAAAAGGTAGGAAATCATGCCAAAACCTCATGGAATGTAAAAAAAAGTTACTAAATATCAATCTCCCAAATGTCCTGAATCAAACGGTATGCCATATGTGTGGTTACACACGCGACGTGGAAGCGAAAAGCCACAGTGAGACAATGCACGATGGCTCAGAAACAGCGAAATATTTAGCCAATTCCGAATTTGGACAGTCTGCAGTTTTTTCCACAAACAAACCCCCGTAACTTAAAATAACCCCCACAAACTATATATTCCGAAATCTACACACCTTCAGCTATGTACACTGTAGTTTGTTCATTCATACCATCAATGTGGTGGGCGCAGTTTCTCATAGAAGTTCGCATTTGTCTGAAAAAAAAATGAACAAAAACAACTTCAAAAGGTAGAAATCATGCCAAAAACTCATGGATGTAAAAAAAAATTACTAATATCAATCTCCCAAATGTCCTGAATCAAACGTATGCATATGTGTGGTTACAAACACTAGAACGTGGAAGCGAAAGCGAAAAACCACAAAGTGAGACAATGCACGATGGCTCAGAAACAGAGAAAATATTTAAAGAGACTGGGTTACAGGGGTGTAATGGGACACTGGGTTACAGGGGTTGTAATGGGGATGGAATCCTGGGTTACAGGGGGTGTAATGGGGATGCAATCCTGGGTTACAGGGGGTGTAATGGGGATGCAATCCTGGGTTACAGGGGGTGTAATGGGGATGGAACACTGGGATTAAGGGGTGTATAGGGCTGGAAACCGGCGGTTACAGGGGGTGTAATGGGAGATGGGAAACTGGGTTAAAGGGGTTGTAATGGGGATGCATCCTGGGTTACAGGGGGTAAGGGGATGGGACACTGGATTACAGGGGGGTAATGGGGATTGCTCCTGGGTTACAGGGGGTGTAATGGGGATGCAATCCTGGGTTACAGGGGTTGTAATGGGGATGCAATCCTGGGTTACAGGGGGTGTAATGGGGATGCAATCCTGGGTTACAGGGGGTATAATGGGGATGGAACACTGGGTTATAGGGGGTTTATTGGGGATAAAATGCTGGGTTACAGGGGTTGAAATGGGTATAGAATCCTGGGTTACAGGGGGTGTAATGCGGATGGAATCCTGGGTTACATGGGGTTACAGGGGGTATAATGGAGATGGGACACTTGGTTACAGGGATTGTAATGGGGATGGAATCCTTGGTTACAGGGGGTGTAATGGAGATGGGACACTGGGTTACAGGAGGTATAATGGGGATGGAATCCTGGATTTCAGGGGGTGTGATGGGGATAGGACTCTGGATTACAGGGGGTATAATGGAGATTGGGACACTGGGCTACAGGGGTTGTAATGGGGATGGAATCCTGGGTTACAGGGGTGTAATGGGACACTGGGTTACAGGGGTGTAATGGGACACTGGGTTACAGGGGTTGTAATGGGGATGGAATCCTGGGTTACAGGGGGTGTAATGGGGATGCAATCCTGGGTTACAGGGGGTGTAATGGGGATGCAATCCTGGGTTACAGGGGGTATAATGGGGATGGAACACTGGGTTATAGGGGGTTTATTGGGGATAAAATGCTGGGTTACAGGGGTTGAAATGGGGATGGAATCCTGGGTTACAGGGGGTGTAATGGGGATGGAATCCTGGGTTACAGGGGTGTAATGGGACACTGGGTTACAGGGGTTGTAATGGGGATGGAATCCTGGGTTACAGGGGTTGTAATGGGGATGGAATCCTGGGTTACAGGGGGTGTAATGGGGATGGGACACTGGGTTACAGGGGGTGTAATGGGGATGGAATCCTGGGTTACAGGGGGTGTAATGGGGATGGGACTCTGTGTTACAGGGGATTTTATGTCAGACCCTACTGCAGACTTGTGAATAGAGACTTGGGAGAATAAGAATTTTTCATCTTCTTCCTCTTTATCTTCTTCATACTGATCTTTAATAAAAAACACAAAATTGAAATTGTTAGTACTTTCAGTAAACTAATAAATATATTAAGAATAACATTTATTTTCTTTTTATTTAGTAATAAATAAAACATGGGGGAACCTTTTAACCCTTTCACTGCCAGGAGATTTTCATTTTTTTTTGCGTTAACTGCCAGAAGAATTTTCGCAGGATATGTGGGAGATTGACATTTAGTGGGTTTTTTTTTGCTTGTCAAACAGGGTTTTAGGTAGGATTTCAACCATTGAGTCCTCTTATTTTATTTTTTCACCAAAATCTCCTAAAAGCACGGAGTTCTATGGATAACAGCGCCTGGAATTCTCATTATATATGAAGCATGATACCACACGTAGCTGAAGGTGTGAACTTCCAAAATTAGTTTGTGGGGGTATTTCCAATTTGATTAGGCTGTTCAAATTACAGACACTTTGATTTTTTTCTTGTAATTGGACTTGTGCATGCGTCCATTTGAGCTAGTTGGTGGCCACGTCTCTGTGTGCACCCACACATATGGCATAACCGTTATGCATGGATATGTGGGAGATTGACATTTAGTGGGTTTTTTTTTTGCTTGTCAAACAGGTTTAGGTAGGTTTTCACCCTTGAATCTCTATTTATTTTATTCACACAAACCCGTAAAAACACGGACTTCTTGGATCAGTGGTCTGGATTCTTCTTGTATGTATGAAGCTGGCATCGTAACGTAGCTGTGTAGATTCCAAAAATATTAGTTTGTGTGGGAGATTTCCATTCGGGACTGTTTCCTTAGAAAAAATGTAGGCTGTTCAATTACAGACACTTTGATTCTTTCTTGTAATTGCATTTGTGCATGCGTCCCATTTGAGCTATTTGGTGGCCACGTCTCTTGTGTGCACCACCCATTGGCATACGTTTGATTCAGAATGTGGGAGTGATTTTTAGTGGGGGGGTTTATTTTGGTGCTTCCAAGTTTGGGGTGTTGAAATTCAGACACTTTGATTTTTTCTTGTATTACACTTGTGCATGCTTCCCATTGGCTAGTTGTGGCCACGTCCTCTGTACATCCACACATATGCATACTGTTTGATTCAGAACATTTGGAAGAGTGATAATTTATGTGGGGGTTTTATTGTGGGGGGCATTTCCAGTTTTGGGGCTGTTTGAAATTACAGAAACTTTGATTTTTTCTTGTAATTACACTTGTGCATGTGTCCCATTTGAGCTAGTTGGTGGCCACGTCTCTGTGTGCACCCACACATATGGCATAACCGTTTGATGTGGATATGTGGGAGATTGACATTTAGTGGTTTTTTTGCTTGTCAAGTGGTTTAGGTAGGATTTCATCCTTGATCATCTTATTTTATTTTTCACAAAACCTCTAAAAACCCAGAGTTCTTTGATGCACTGGGTCTGGAATTCTTCATGTATGTATGAAAGCATGGCTCGTAACGTAGCTGAGGTGTATAGATTCCAAAAATATATAGCTTGTGGGGGGATTTCCATGTTTCTGGACTGTTTCCTTAGAAAATGGTAGGCTGTTCAAATTACAAGCACTTGATTTTTTCTTGTAATTGCATTTGTGCATGCAATCCCATTTGAGCTAGTTGGTGGCCACTTCTTTGTGTGCATCCACACATAGGGCATACCGTTTGATTCAGAACATGTGGGAGATTGATATTAGTTGGGGGTTTTATTTGTGGGGGCATTTCCCAAGTTTTGGGGCTGTTTGAAATTACAGAGCACTTTGATTTTTTTTCTTGTAATTACACTTGTGCATGTGTCCCATTTGAGCTAGTTGGTGGCCATGTCCCTGTGTACATCCACCATATGGCATACCGTTGATTCAGGGCATTTGGAAGATTGATAATTGACAAGTTTTTTTTACATGACATGGAAATTTGCCATGATTTTAACTTTGAATGTATTTTTATAAATTTTTCCTGAAAATCTGGTAAAAAAGCGAAATTTTACATGAAACTGGCGTCATACCATTGGTGGTATGCATAAAGAATCACACATTGTGTAGCTGAAGGTGTTAATTCCAAGAAAATATAGTTTTGGGGGGTATTTCTAATATAGAGGGGTGTTAGTCTGACAAATCTGAAAAGTTGCTGTAATTGGGCCATGTTTCATTGGCTTCACTTTGTGGCTAGTTGATTCCACGTTTGCGTGTGTAACCATACATAGGGCATACCGTTTGATTCAGGACATTTGGGAGATTTATTTGGTAACTTTTTTTTTTACATTACTTGGGATTTTGGCATGTATTTCTACCTTTGAGAGTGTTTTTATTATTCAAATTTTTTAAAAATCTGCTAAAACTGTGAACTTCTACTACGAAGAAACTTGCGCCCACAACCATTGATGGTACGAATGAACAAACTACAGTTTCGTAGATAAGGTGTGTGGATTTGAGAAATATATGGTTTGTGGGGTTTGTTTTGTGGGGAAAAATTGCAGACTGTTCAAATTCAGATTTGGCTGAATATTTTTGCTGTTTCTGACCCTCGTGCATTGTTTTCACTTTGTGGCTTTTGGCTTCCCACGTCCCGGTGTAACCACACATATTACATATCGTTGATTCAGGACATTTGGGAGATTGATATTTAGTAACTTTTTTTTTACATTCCATGAGGTTTTTTGCATGATTTCTACCTTTTGAAGTTGTTTTTTGTTCATTTTTTCAGACAAATGCGAACTTCTATGAAGAACTGCGCCCACACCATTGATGGTATGAATGAACAAGCTACAGTGTTACATAGCTGAAGGTGTGTAAATTTCAGGAATATTAGTTTGTGGGGGTTTATTCTAAGTTACGGGGGTGTTTCGTGAAAAAAACTGCAGACTGTTCAAATTCAGAGTTGGCTAAATATTTTCGCTGTTTCGTGAGCCATCGTGCATTGTCTCACTTTGTGGCTTTTCGCTTCCACGTCCGCGTGTGTAACCACACATATGGCATACCGTTTGATCAGGACATTTGGGAGATTGATATTTAGTAACTTTTTTTTACATTCCATGAGGTTTTTGGGTATGATTTCTCTACTTTTGAAGTTGTTTTTTGTTCATTTTTTTCAGACAAATGCGAATTCTATTATAGAACTGCGCCCACACCATTGATGGTATGAATGAACAAGCTACAGGTGTTACATAGCTGAAAGTGTGTAAATTTCAGGAATATATAGTTTTGTGGGGTTATTTCTAAGTTACGGGGGTGTTTTTGTGGAAAAACTGTAGACTGTCCAAATTCGGAGTTGGCTAATATTTTTTTCTCTGTTTCTGACCATCGTGCATTGTCCTACTTGTGGCTTTTCGCTTTCCACGTCTGCGTTTTGTAACCACACATATGGCATACCGTTTGATTCAGGACTTTGGGGATTGATATTTAGTACTTTTTTTACATTCCATGAGGTTTTGGCATGATTCTTCCTACCTTTTGAAGTTGTTTTTTTGGTTCATTTTTTCAGACAAATGCGAACTTCTATGAAGAACTCGCGCCACACTATTGATGGTATGAATGAACAAACTACAGTGTTCCATAGCTGAAGGTGTGTAGATTTCAGGAATATATAGTTTGTGGGGGTTATTTCTAAGTTACGGGGTGTTTTGTGGAAAAAACTGCAGACTGTCCAAATTCGGAATTGGCTAAATATTTTCGCTGTTTTCTGAGCCATCGTGCATTGTCTCACTTGTGGCTTTTCGCTTCCCGTCCGCGTGTGTAACCACACATATGGCATACCGTTTGATTCAGGACATTTGGGAGATTGATATTTAGTAACTTTTTTTTTAGATTCCATGAGGTTTTGGCATGATTCCTACCTTTTTGAATGTTGTTTGATGTTCATTTTTGTTTGAAAATCTGGTAAAAGTGCAAATTTCTAGCAAGAACTGCGCCACACCATTGATGGTATGAATGAAACGAACTACAGCGTTACATAGCTGAAGGTGTGTATATTTCAGGAATATATAGTTTTGTTGTGGGGGTGTAATTTCTGAGTTGGGGGGTGTTTTGGGTTGTTGGAAAAACTGCAGACTGGTTTCAAATACTAAAAAGCTGGCTAATTTTTTTTTTGCTGGGTACTACATTGGCACTGGTCACGTCTGGTTAGTTGGTAGCCATGTCTCCGGGTACAACCCATGAATGTGCATAACGTTTTATTCGGGAGGGTTGCTTTCATATTTTTGAGATGCTTTGAACTTTCCTCTACAGCTTTTAGCTGAAATTCCGCATTTGATTTTGTCTCGATTTTACAGTTGAGGAAAAAAGAAAATTGAGAAAAACTTACAATTGGACGAAGAGCTGCCGTCCGGTATCTGCAATTTTGTCGAAACTAACCTCACTAATAAATCCTGCGGTTTGTAGTTCTAAAATATCTCACTTGTGGGGATATTTTAGTTAATTTGGAAGAATTCCTATGTACTGTCCCAGTAGTGGTTATTTGGGTTTAAAAGGTTCCCCCAGTTTTATTTATTACTAAATAAAAGAAAAAAATGTTTTCTTATATATTTATTAGTTTACTGAAAGTACTACAATTTCAATTTTGTGTTTTTATTAAAGATCAGTATGAAGAAGATAAAAGGAGAAGAGAAAAATTCTTATTCTCCCAAGTCTCTATTCACAAGAGCTGCAGTAGGGTCTGACATAAAATCCCCTGTAACACAGAGTCCCATCCCCATTACACCCCCTGTAACCCAGGATTGCATCCCCATTACACCCCCTGTAACCCAGGATTGCATCCCCATTACACCCCCTGTAATCCAGTGTCCCATCCCCATTACACCCCTGTACCCAGATTGCATCCCCATTACAACCCCTGTAACCAGTGTCCCATCCCACATACACCCCCTGTAACCCAGGTTTCCATCCCTATTACAACCCCTGTAATCCAGTGTTCCATCCCCATTACACCCCTCTGTAACCCAGGATTCCATCCCCATTAACAACCCCAGTACCCAAGTGTCCCCTCCATTACACCCCTGTAACCCAGGATTGCATCCCCTACAACCCCTGTAACCCAGTGTCCCATCCCATTACACCCCCTGTAACCCAGGATTCCTCCCCATTACAACCCCTGTAACCAGTGTCCTATCCCCATTACCACCCCTGTAACCCGGATTCCATCCCCATTACCCCCTGTAACCCAGGATTCCATCCCCATACAACCCCTGTAACCCAGTGTCCCATTACACCCCTGTAACCCAGTGTCCCTTACACCCGTAACCCAGGATTCCATCCCCATTCAACCCCTGTAGCCCAGTGTCCCAATCTCCATTTATCCCCCTGTAATCCAGAGTCCTATCCCCTCACACCCCCTGAAATCCAGGATTCCATCCCCATTATACCTCCTGTACCCCGTGTCCTATCTCCATTACACCCCCTGTAACCAAGGTTCCATCCCCATTACATCCCTGTAACCAAGTGTCCCATCTCCCTTATACCCCTGTAACCCCATGTAACCCAGGATTCCATCGCATTACAACCCCTGTAACCCAGGATCTATACCCATTTCAACCCCTGTAACCCACAGCATTTTATCCCAATAACCCCCTATAACCCAGTGTTCCATCCCCATTATACCCCCTGTACCCAGGATTGCATCCCCATTACACCCCCTGTAACCCAGGATTGCATCCCCATTACAAACCCCTGTAACCCAGTATGCATCCCCATTACACACCCCTGTAACCCAGGATTGCATCCCCATTACACCCCCTGTAATCCAGTGTCCCATCCCCATTACACCCCCTGTAACCCAGGATTGCATCCCATTACAACCCCTGTAACCCAGGTCCCATCCCCTTACACCCCCTGTAACCCAGGTTTCCATCCCTATTACAACCCCTGTATCCAGTGTTCCATCCCATTACACCCCCTGTATCACCAGATTCCATCCCCAACAACCCCTGTAACCAAGTGTCCCTCTCCATTACACCCCTGTAACCCAGGTTGCATCCCCATTACAACCCCTGTAACCCCATGTCCCATCCCATACATCACCCCCTGTAACCCAGGATTCCATCCCCCATTACAACCCCTGTAACCCAGTGTCCCATCCCCATTACACCCCCTGTAACCCAGGATTCCATCCCCATTACAACCCCTGTAACCCAGTTCCATCCCATTACAACCCCTGTAACCGTGCCCATTACACCCCTGTAACCCCGATTCCATCCCCATTACAACCCCTGTAGCCAGCATTGTTCCAATCTCCATTATACCCCCTGTAATCCAGAGTCCTATCCCCATCACACCCCCTGAAATCCAGATTCCATCCCATTATACCTCCTGTAACCCAGTGTCCATCTCCATTCACCCCCTGTAACCAAGGATTCCATCCCCATTACAATCCCTGTAACCAAGGTGTCCCATCTCCATTTAACCCCCTGTAACCCCATGTAACCCAGGATTCCATCCGCATTACACCCCTGTAACCAGGGATTCTATCCCCATTTCAACCCCTGTAACCCAGCATTTTATCCCCAATAAACCCCCTATAACCCAGTGTCCCATCCCCATATACCATACCCCCTGAATCCAGAGTCCCATCCCCATTACACCCCCTGTAACCAGGATTCATTCCCATTACAACCCCTTTAACCCAGTGTCGCATCCCCATTACACCCCCATAACCCAGGATTCCATCCCCATTACACCCCCTGTAAACCAGTGTCGCATCCCATTACACCCCCGTAACTCAGGATTCCATCCCCATTTCAACCCCTCTAACCCAGCATTTCATCCCCAATAAAACCCCCTGCAACCCAGTGTCCCATCTCCATTATACCACCCCTGTAACACAGTGGTCCCATCCTATTACAACCCCTATACCCTCAATCCATCCCCAACAAATCCCCCTGTAACCCGCATCCCATCCCCTTTACACCCCCCTGTAATCCAGCACCATCCTCATTAACCCCCTGTAACCCAGTTTCCCATCCCCATTAACCCCCTGTAACCCAGTTTCCCATCCCATTATACCCCATTACACAGCGTCCCATCCATATTACACCCCCATGTAACCCACATCCAATGCTCATTACACACACCCCCTGTAACCCGGCATCCCAACCTCATTACACCCAGTTACCCGGCATCCCATCCTCATGGGGCATGTGAAGTTGGCTTCCATCGGAATGGAAAGGTAAGGTAGTAGGTGGGTGATCTATACCTGTGTACCTATGTCTGGGGGTTTGGGGGTATCAGCTGTTGTGTTTATGACCATGAAACTAACTGGTTTGATCTCATGACCCTTAAACCCTCGAAATATCCACATTTGAGGGTTGTTACCATTATATGTCTTGGGGGAAAATGTCCGAAATTCCGCCGATAATGCTGTAACGCTTCCGTGGATTCCTTAGTGGTAAATACACACTTCTCCTATATGCCTCGCACGTCTGTCCAAATTTTATGTCTATAGCTCAAAAACGTGGGAGGAGATACAGTCCAAAAAAATCAGAACAATAAAAAGGAAGAAGAAATAGAACAGCATTTGGCTCTTCAAGCCAAATTAAATAGTTAATTATTGAATTTATGAATAAAAAGCAAGCAGAATTATCATTCAAAATAGTTTCAGTTTATAGGTATGTAACTGTTAACATTACATCAACTGAGCTTCGTTCTGGCAATATTGCATGGCTACTTTCATAAATAATTGATTAGAAAATGATTCACACTATTAAAATAATGAAGTGTTATATAGAAATTCCATTACCTAACAAAAGGTATTATCCTTTGTTACAAAGACAAGGAGGCTGCTGAATAAAGGTAGCTATACGAATGGCTATACGAATGTTACAAAGCAGGTGATGAAGGGTTTCAATTTACACCTATCTCTTGATTGTAAGAATAGTAACATCACACCATAATATCTTAGACATAACACAGGAATGGCTCCATCTGCGAAATTGACTCTTTTCCGTTCATCATGCAAACTGACACGACTCAAAACTCAATTTAATATAGATCAAGTAGGGGAATCCCTTACAGAACCATGGAAACACTAGGCATTTGGAAAGACAATACTCTAGCACTCTTAGAACAAACTAAGCTGTTGCTGAACTGTTGACTTTCAGCACCCTAGTCAACTCAAACCATTCTGTTTGTCTGCCTTACGGAATGGAAGTACCACACTTGGTGACTATTCAGTAATTGTTCAAAGATTCCGTGAAGTTAGTTTATTATAAAGACACTAGCTTGGCAGGTATTCACTTTATCAAGACTATCACACTCTTGATGAACTGTCTACATGTCACAAAAGGCTTACAGGGTACTTAACAGAGAAGCGCTTGTAAAGTACCGTCTCCTGTCAGCCGATTTATGATCGGTTAGCGTGGCATTAAGACTCCTTTGCTTGCACGGCAAAGAGGCACTCACGCAGCTGTCGCAAAACCATTTACCAGAGGCTGCGTGGCTATTTACGCGTTAGTATTAACGCCGGCTAATAGCTGGCATTAATACTAACGTACGGGTGAGATTCACCAAGAGTGGCACAGGCTCTAAATCCTATATGGGAGATTTGCCCATAATCTAACAAGATCGAACACGTTGTGTCTGCAGGTCAGATGATTGGCTCTATATATTAAGCTTTATTGCATGTTATTAGCCAATGGTTCTGGACACATGCATTAGCTAAGGGACATAAGGATATTTTTCATATCTCCGCCCCTTACTCTGGGAAACATGGGAGTAAAATTATTTGTCATGTCTTAGGCTTTGTGGACAACGCTATTCTGGCATGAGACTGTAAGATGCCTTCTGTTATAAGAAGGTGTTTCTCTACTTCTAATCCTTACCTGATAACTGTCATAGATGGTTGTAGTCATTTTGGTGCTGTGAAAGGAGCATTCCCCCACTGTTTTTTTCATTTTGAATGGCTAGGAAGCTGATGCACAAACCCAATTGGCCATCCAAGTTTATCTTTTTACTTTGTTAGACTATTGTGACATAGGACTTTTAACATATTGTATTTTCATTACAATTTAAATATATTAGGAGTGTAAATGCATGTATTTACCATCTCTCAATCCAGGTAGCCAGAAAATTCTGCTTCGTCAATCCACAGTCTAGGCTGTAAATGCATTTAATGAGAACCCCATACTGATACAAGTTACCTGCTGCTATATATGGTATGTGTAGTTCACTTTTATGCTGCTAGTAAAGTCACTAGGTTCACAGTTAAGTCTATGTTACAACTGACCCTACAACATTCTTTACTCGTTCCTTTGGTGAGTCAGCTTGTAAGAATATTGCTTGGTCTGCATGTTCCATTTTTTGATTATCTAATCCTTGGTGACATCTCTGTTGTTTGCTAACATAAGCAAAATAATTTAGGTACACAAAATGGGAGTTAGTATTCATTTTCAGATCATGGCATTGGTTGAGTTCCTTTTGATAACACTTGTATGTTTATTAACAACTGACTATCTGACTTTGGGTCAGATTCCATAATTCTGGTTTGCTGGGAGTTTTAGGGGCATATTTATAAGGTCCGTTAATCGGATATAGCCTATTTATAGCAGCGATAACGAAGGCCAAAAGTCAGTATCACTGCAATCGCCATTATCGCTGCCAACTATCTAGTACTTTACTGCCACTACCCCCCTCTTTTACATTTCAATGTTGGGAGGTATGTTAAACATGGGGGGTTTCTGCCTAGATCTTTGCATCTGGTTGAGGCTTACCTGATTTTTCTGGTAAACCAGAGTGATTTTGAATGGATTTCGGGTCAGGACAGGTAGTGTTTGTGGGTCTGTTAAATTCGGCTGCAATTGCTAGTAAAGGCTATAATTGTAATGTATTAATTTCCATTATACAGAGTCATACATGTACCATTTCATATAATAGATTAATGCTGCATGGTTGAGGCTGAATATAACGATTGTGATTTCTTTGTGACTGACTGATCGATTGAAGTTCTATTGGACATGTCGGTCTGAATGATTGGTATGAAATTTTACCATGTTTACCAGGCTAAACAACTTTAATCTACTATCTTGTTTGTGTCTTTATGTTAGAGATGGGTTACAGATTTTTCCAGAAATCCAAGCAGGTATGCCACACTTCATCAGGTGCATGTTGAAGAGTTAAGACTTGTAATGTCACATTAAAAACACTAAAAGAATACTGTATACATACCGTGGTGCCCTGGAGGTAATTTGCACCATGTCACCTTTAATGGGGTGCAGGGAGATTATTTTGGATTGATTATGGTTTTTCCAGATATTTTTTAATTTTATCATTACCGTATTTGAATTTATTGGTCTCTTCACCTTATGTCCAGGTTTGCAGACTGATGTGCAGTGATGTGATGTTTCTCACGTTATACTGCATTCAGTTGCAGGTGCCATTATGTTCCCACTGCTGCCCTCCAGATATTTAAACTAGTCCCAGCATATGCAGACAGGGAGTTAAAGTTTTTCAAAAATCTGGAGGGCCACAAGTTTGATATCCTGTCATAAAATACCATTCATTTTTTAATACTTTACTACATGGCTACAAATACTGAACCATGGGGCTGCTTGATAGCTATGGGCTAATAAGGCTGAGGCCACTGTAGTGTTTCCGTCACCAAATCGCGCAATCAATTGTGGGAAAAATGTGGATGGATGCGATCCAATTAACATTAATTGGATCGCATCACAGTGCGGCAGCGCACTAGTTGGCCACCACATTGGGCCCACACTAGTGGAGCTTTTAATAGTAAAGGCAATGTGTATGAGCACCTTAAGGGGAACTGGTCCAAATGACTTTAGGTAAATGATAGGAATTTATTTTCATTGTTTTTTTTACATAGTTTTGAAAATATTACATTTGTGGTGGTGTGATATGGTAGCAGCATCACCAGGTCCCCTGCACTTCCTGCTTCCGCTCTGAAACCATGTCGTGGATACAGTCATCGCCCTGTGTCTCCCTCCTCCCCTTGCAAGCCCCCCTGGTCCCTTCCACTCATGACCCCTTGGCTCCTTCCCTACAAGCCCCATGTGGGCCCGCCACTAGCGGGTGCCTTAAGCCCCGCTCACTCGCAGGTGCCATGGGACACTCAGACACCCCCCCCCACACACACACAGAACACTGCAAAAAAAAAAAAGAGTAAGAAGAGAGGTCCTGTCACTGATGTCTAACCCAGGATTCCATCCCCATTACACCCCCTGTAAACCAGTGTCGCATCCCCATTACACCCCCTGTAACTCAGGATTCCATCCCCATTTCAACCCCTCTAACCCAGCATTTCATCCCCAATAAACCCCCTGCAACCCAGTGTCCCATCTCCATTATACCCCCTGTAACACAGTGTCCCATCCCTATTACAACCCCTATAACCCTGCAATCCATCCCCAACAAATCCCCTGTAACCCAGCATCCCATCCCCTTTACACCCCCTGTAATCCAGCATTCCATCCTCATTAAACCCCCTGTAACCCAGTTTCCCATCCCCATTAAACCCCCTGTAACCCAGTTTCCCATCCCCATTATACCCCATTACACAGCGTCCCATCCATATTACACCCCATGTAACCCAGCATCCCATGCTCATTACACCCCCTGTAACCCGGCATCCCAACCTCATTACACCCAGTTACCCGGCATCCCATCCTCATGGGGGCATGTGAAGTATGGCTTCCATCGGAATGGAAAGGTAGGTTAGTAGGTGGGTGATCCTACCTGTGTACCTATGTCTGGGGGTTTGGGGGTATCAGCGTTTGTGTTTATGACCATGAAACTAACTGTTTTGATCTCATGACCCTTAAACCTCGAAATATCCACATTTGAGGGTTGTTACCATTATAGTCTATGGGGGAAAATGTCCTGAAATTCGCCGATAATGCTGTAACGCTTCCGTGGATTCCTTAGCTAGGTAATAGCACACTTCTCCTATATGCCTCGCACGTCTGTGCCAAATTTTATGTCTATAGCTCAAAAACTGTGGGAGGAGATACAGTCCAAAAAAATCAGAACAATAAAAAGGAAGAAGAAATAGAACAGTCATTTGGCTCTTCAAGCCAAATTAATAATGTAGAATTTATTGAATTTATGAATAAAAAGCAAGCAGAATTATCATTCAAAATAGTTTTCAGTTTATAGGTATGTAACTGTTAACATTACATCAACTGAGCTTCGATTCTGGCAATATTGCATGGCTAGCTTTCATAAATAATTTGATTAGAAAATGATTCACACTATTAAAAATAATGAAAGTGTTATATAGAAATTCCATTACCTAAACAAAAGGTATTAATCCTTTGTTACAAAGACAAGGAGGCATGCTGAATAAAGGTAGCTATACGAATGAGCTATACGAATGTTTACAAAGCAGGGTGATGAAGGGTTTCAATTTCACCTATCTTCTTGATTGTAAGAATAGTAACATCACACCATAATATTCTTAGACATAACACAGAATGGCTCCATCTGCGAAATTTGACTCTTTTCCGGTTCATCATGCAAACTGACACAGACTCAAAATCAATTTAAATTATAGATCAAGTAGGGGAATCCCTTACAGAACCATAGGAAACACTAGGCATTTGGAAAGACAATACTCTAGCACTCTTAGAACAAACTTAAGCTGTTGCTGAACTGTTGACTTTCAGCACCTAGTCAACTCAACCATTCTGTTTGTCTGCCATTACGGAATGGAAGTACCACTTGGTGACATATTCAGTAATTGTTCAAAGATTCCGTGAAGTTAGTTTATTATAAAGACACTAGCTTGGCAGGTAGTCACTTTATCAAGACTATCACACTCTTGATGAACTGTCTACATGTCACAAAAGGCTTACAGGGTACTTTACAGAGAAGCGCTGTAAGTACCGCTCCTGTCAGCCGATTTATGATCGGTTAGCGTGGCATTAAGACTCGCTTTGCAGCGGCAAAGAGGCACTCACGCAGCTGTCGCAAACCAATTTACCAGAGGCTGCGTGGCTATTTACGCGTTAGTATTTAACGCCGGCTAATAGCTGGCATTAAATACTAACGTACGGGTGAGATTCACCAAGAGTGGCACAGGCTCTAAATCCTATATGGGAGATTTGCCCATAGATCTAACAAGATCGAAACACGTTGTGTCTGCAGGTCAGATGATTGGCTCTATATATTAAGCTTTATTGCATGTTATTAGCCAATGGTTCTGGACACATGCATTAGCTAAGGGACATAAAGGAGTATTTTTCATATCTCCGCCCCTTACTCTGGGAAACATGGGAGTAAGAAATTATTTGTCATGTCTTAGGCTTTGTGGACAACGCTATTCATATAGCATGAGACTGTAAGATGCCTTCTGTTATAAGAAGGTGTTTCTCTACTTCTAATCCTTACCTGATAACTGTCATAGAGGTTGTAGTCATTTTGGTTGCTGTAGAAAGGAGCATTCCCCCTGTTTTTTTCATTTTGAATGGCTAGGAAGCTGATGCACAACCCAATTGGCCATCCAAGTTTATCTTTTTACTTTGTTATGACTATTTGTGACATAGGACTTTTTAACATATTGTATTTTTCATTACAATTTAAATATATTAGGAGTGTAAAATGCATGTATTTACCATCTCTCAAATCCAGGTAGCCAGAAATTGCTGCTTCTGAATCCACAGTCTAGGCTGTAAATGCATTTAATGAAGAACACACATACTGATACAAGTTACCTGCTGCTATATATGGTATGTGTAGTTCACTTTTATGCTGCTAGTAAAGTCACTAGGTTCACAGTTAAGTCTATGTTACAACTGACCCTACAACATTTCTTTACTCGTTCCTTTGGTGAGTCAGCTTGTAAGAATATTGCTTGTGTCTGCATGTTCCAATTTTTTGATTATCTAATCCTTGGTGACATCTCTGTTGTTTGCTAACATAAGCAAAATAATTTAGGTACACAAAATGGGAGTTGTAGTATTCATTTTCAGATCAATGGCAGTGGTTGAGTTCCTTTTTGATAACACTTGTATGTTTATTAACAAGACTGACTAATCTGACTTTGGGTCAGATTCCATAATTCTGGGTTTGCTGGGAGTTTTAAGGGGCATATTTATAAAGGTCCGTTAATCGGATATAGCCCTATTTATATAGCAGCGATAACTGAAGGCCAAAAGTCAGTATCACTGCAATCGCCATTATCGCTGCCACTATCTAGTACATTTACTGCCACTACCTCTTTTACATTTCCAAATGTTGGGAGGTATGTTAAACATGGGGGGTTTCTGGCCTAGAATCTTGCATCTGGTTGAGGCTTACCTGATTTTTCTGGTAAACCAGAGTGAGTTTGAATGGATTTCGGGTCAGGACAGGTAGTGGGTTGTGGGTCTGTTAAATTTCGGCTGCAAGTGCTAGTAAAGGCTATAATTGTAATGTATTAATTTCCATTATACAGAGTCAATACATGTACCATTCATATAATAGATTAATGCTTGCATGGTTGAGGCTGAATAATAACGATTGTGATTTTCTTTGTGACTGACTGATCTAGATTGAAGTTCGATTGGACATGTCGGTCTGAATGATTGGTATGAAATTTTACCATGTTTACCAGGACTAAACAACTTTAATCTACTATCTTGTTGTGTCTTTATGTTTAGAGATGGGTTACAGATTTTTCCAGAAATCCAAGCAGGTATGCACACTATTCATCAGGTGCATGTTGAAGAGTTGAGCACTTGTAATGTCACATTAAAAACATCTAAAAGAATACTGTATACATACCGTGGTGCCCTGGAGGTAATTTGCACCATGTCACCTTTAATGGTGTGCAGGGAGATTATTTTGGATTGATTATAGGTTTTTCCAGATATTTTTTAATTTTATCATTACCGTATTTGAATTTATTGGTCTCTTCACCTTATGTCCAGGTTTGCAGACTGATGTGCAGTGATGTGATGTTTCTCACGTTATACTGCATTCAGTTGCAGGTGCCATTATGTTCCCACTGCTGCCCTCCAGATATTTAAAACTAGTCCCAGCATATGCAGACAGGGAGTTAAAGTTTTCAAACATCTGGAGGGCCACAAGTTTGATATCCCTGTCATAAAATACCATTCAGTTTTAATACTTTACTACATGGCTACAAAATACTGATACCATGTGCTGCTTGATAGCTATAGGGCTAATAAGGCTGAGGCCACTGTAGTGTTTCCGTCACAAGATCGCGCAATCAATTGTGGGAAAAATGTGGATTGGATGCGATCCAATTAACATTAATTGGATCGCATGCACAGTGCAAGGCAGCGCACTAGTGTGGCCACCACATTTGGCCCACACTAGTGAGCTTTTAATAGTAAAGGCAAATGTGTATGAGCACCTTAAAGGGGAACTGGTCCAAAAATGACTTTAGGTAAATTGATAGGAATTTATTTTCATTGTTTATTTTACATAGTTTTGAAAATATTTACATTTGTGTGTGTGATATGGTAGCAGCATCACCAGGTCCCCTGCACTTCCTGCTTCCAGCTCTGAAACCATGTCAGTGGATGACAGTCAATCTGCCCTGTGTCTCCTCCTCCCCTTGCAAGCCCCCCTGGTCCCTTCCACTCATGGACCCCTTGGCTCCTTCCCCTACAGCCCCATGTGGGCCCGCCCACTAGCGGGTGCCTTAGCCCCGCTCACTCGCAGGTGCCATGGGACACTCAGACACCCCCCCCACACACACACAGAACACTGCAAAAAAAAAAAAGAGTAAGAAGAGAGGTCCTGTCACTGAGGTCTGAGGCTGTGCTCGCCGGCGGCGAGGTGGAGATGCAGCCTTAGGAATGTCACATGTCACGTCAGCCTCCCACCCATTAACTTTCTGGTAATTTCTTTATATATTGGGCTGTGGAGCACGTAGAGAGGTGGTTGATGGCTCATTTAAAGGTAGGAAAATCCAAACTCAACTTGTTTGGAGACCACAGTCGGAAGACATTTGTCTATCCGATCTTTTTACCCTTCTTATGATGCCCGCTTAACAGATGATGCAGACGGGGACGCCCGGCGGTGCTAGGGGTGTTTGTTTGGGAAGGTGGTTTTAGTATTTTGTACCTGAGTGTCATATTTATAGGGATAATAGAGGGTTCTGTTCAGTAAATGTTTTTATGTGTTATGGTCACCAATAAACGCTTGTTTGATATCATGTAGCCAACGTATTTTGTGCCTTATATTAGGGATCTTTTCTTAAAAGGGATTTTTTTTCCCTGTCTACCTTTCATAATACGTTATATCCCTATTGTGCACCGCTGAACTACAGCGTTACGAGGCTGAGTCTGAAGTTGTGCACCTGCCCACATATTTTTTATACTAAACTCATGTTCATTTAGATTCTGATATTCTAGATCAGACCATACCGTTGTTTTGCTTCCTTCTGCAAACAGTGATGCCCCATGTTTACAAGAAAGTGCTTGCTTAATCACAGACATTGAAACAAAGAATAATGGAACGTAAAAAGGAGATAATTCCAAAATACAGAATTACTTCCTAAACTATATTTTTTAGGTTCTCAACTGGGCAGATAAGCTCATAAGACTTACAGGAAACTAAGTGGCATATTATAAAATAGTGGAACTATATTTAGGTAAAACTTCACCAACTGTTATATAAATTTATCAAGTGGGGACATGTTGCTTCATTATTTTTCACTTCATTTCTAAATTGGTGAAAAGCTATTTTTTTGTGTAATTTATGTAAAAATAATTTGCCAGGTCTGTGGTGAAGTAAATGCATTTTTGGGTACTTTAGGAAAGTTAAAAAAGGTTTTATTCCTTTTTTACTATAAATATAGAAGTGTCCAGGGGGCCTCCAAATGAAGCTCTAGTGAGGGTGTGTGCCTTGCGCTCTCTCATCCGTTTTCCTGCCTAAGTGTCCTCTCCTTTGGCTGATGTCCACACCCTTGTGAAGGCTGTGCGCTCTCAGGTGGAAGACCACCAATTCCTTTCCTGGCAAGAAGTGGCTCCTTCTGCATTACACTGCCAAAAAAGTTAATCTGAAAAAAGTTTAAAGAAGAGATCAAGAGTCTAATCTTCAGATGAACAGGATGTGAAAACTGGCAGAAATCCTGCATTTAAAGTTAAAAGATTCTGATATGAATGCATTCAACGGGAAGTCCCTCATCAATCTACTTCAGTGCAACAACCTAAAACAATGGATATTCCAGGTGTTCAGCCTGCTGATATTTTGAGATGGATCACCCAGGCAGTTGCTCAGGGTTTCAAGGACAGCCAACCATCCACTTCAACAGCAGTAATAGTGGAACCCCAGCTGGGAAAAAGCCCCTATAATGGATGCCCCAATAGCCTGCCTCTTTAAACATTCTGCTTTGTTGATTGATGATGCTTCTGCATTTCGCCACCCGATGGATAGGCATATTGAGATGGATCTGAAAAAAGCATATATAACTGCAGGAGCAGGTTGTAAAGCAGCAGCTTCTATGGTTATTGTCTCCAAATATCTATCTGTGTGGATAGAGAAATTAGAGGAAGCCCTTAAGAAACGGACATATAGGGATTCTATTATCCAAACTCTCTCAAAGTTCCATTTGGCTTTAGAGTCCTCAGCAAATTTGGTTAAGCTTTTGGCCAGGGAAATGGCTTTGTCAGTATCCTCCAGATGAGCCTTATGGCTTAGGATATGGTTTGCCGACACACCTTTTAGAAATATGCTGTGTAAGTTTCCCTTTGAGGGGGAAAGATTATTTGGGAAAAAACTGGATGATATAATCACCAAGTCCACAGGGAGAAAAACGAATTTTTCTTGGGAAAATCTTGGGAAAAAATAAGACCTACCTATAGATCTTTTGGTAAAAGGAGGAATGAAGCCAAATCCTATCGCTCTGGAAAATGCTATTCAAGGGCATCTAACTGGAAAGGGGGACAATTTAGTCTTTTTCATGCCACATAAGGAAACAAGGAGGGACAAGAAGTGTGAGAATGATGGTAAAATTCAAGGATATAATGGAGTTGGCTCAAAGGAACCTCAAAGATCTCACAACACAATAAGTTCCAGGAGAGGACAATTTGCTGGCCGACCATCTTTCACGGCAGAGAATAAATCAAGGAGAGTGGTCCCTGGTGGTCCATCTGTGAACCAGAAACTGGTAATTGCAATCTTACCCAACTGGCCAAGACAACCATGGTATCCGCCATTTAGGAGAATGGTGGTGGTCCATATCACCTTACTCTATGGAAAGATCTCCCACAGGGTGACCTCCTACATCCAAATCTGGCGGAGTTGAGTCTAGCAGCATGGATATTAAGAGAGGAAGTTTTATGCAACTAGGATGCTCTTCTGGGGTTGTCTCCATCTTACTAAGTGCCAGAAAAAATTCAACTATTTCTATTTCTGGAATACATTCTCCTTTTGGTCTCTCTCTTTGAAAAAAGACCCTATGGAAATTACAGTTCCACAGATTCTAGATTTTTTTCAGGAAGGATTATCCTTTAATACTATCAAAATGTAAATTTTGTCTATATCTGCAGTTAGGGGACTCTTTTTTCTGATGCATTAATCAAAAACTTCCTTTAAGGTGTCTTAAGGATAAAACCACCAAAAAAGAATGTCTGTCCTCAATGGGACCTTCCACTTGTTTTAAAATCCTTAGTTTTACCACCATTTGAACCCTTGGAGACAGCATCCCTAAAGAGCTTATCCATTAAAGTTCTGCTCTTAATAACAATAACATCAGGTAGAAGAATCTGTGAAATCGAAGCATTATCCTCAAAAGAAACACATCTTATTTTCCATTCACACTCAGTAACCTTATATCCGGTTGATGAATTCTTACCTAAAGTGATGTCCAATTTCCATATAAATCAACCAATTATTCTTCCAGCAATTCCAGTCACAGAAGAGCAGGATGAAATGAGAAAATCGGATTTCTCAAAATGTTTAAAAATTTACAGAGTGTACATCATCTTGTAGAAAAACTGAAATAATTTTTATCGTTCCTGCATGGAGTAATAAAGGAGAAGCAGCATCTATTGGAAAAAGATGGATTGTTAAAGCCATCCAAAAGGCGTATGCAATTCAAAGATTGGCACCTCCTTTGAAAATCCGGACTTACTCTACAAGAGGTATAGCAGCATCCTGGGCGGTGGAAGTATCAGCTGATGAAATTTGTAAAGCGGCCAACTAGGCAACTCCCAATACCTTTGTCAGAGATTATAAGTTGGAAATAAATAAGTAAGGAAATATCCTCATTTTTCTTTTACCTCCCATGTTTATTGCATGGTTGGTTACTTACCCATTTGTCATTGCTGCCTAGGTATGGCCAGGAAAACGGAAACACACATCATACTTACAGAGAGTTTCCTTCCCTGACTATCCTTCTGGGTAGCAACACTTCCCCTTTTTTCTCTTTTCTTTTTTATGAAGCTTTTGAACTACACCGAAGCTAGGGAGGAGGGGCTATTTATGTTTCAGTGGAGAATCTGTTTCTTCTGATTGGAGGAGGCGGGGAAATACATGGGTATTGTCATTGCTGCCCAGAGGGGTGGCCAAGAAAAGAAACTCTCGATAAGTATGATAAGAGTTTGCATTATTTATGCACAGAGAAACAGCTGGATGGGCATTTAAGGGCCATTTAAATGAGAAAATACTCCCCTTTTTCTTGAAAGCATATGTATTTGTGCTGAACTTTCACTTTAATGGCTTTTTAATGTTAAGTTGCTTAATCATTGAAAAAAAGCATCTGTTCATATAAATAGGCTAGATTGTGTTAATGGAATTTACCTAAAAACTAAGCTACAATCATAACCGTTGTTCTGTAAAGTAATCTTTCAAATAAAATAATTCCTAAAAACTTTAACAATCGTAACTTTTTTTTTTTTTACAATCAAATGCAAAGTTTTTAAATAGAGAAAAGGTTTTTTTTGTAGCCTACGTATTGTTTTGAAATAGACAAGAAAAATATTGCTGATTAGGCATAATTTATAGAACAGTAATGTTCCTAACAAAGTAATGTTCAAAGTATAAGCATATGTCATGCTTTAATACAGCTTATCAAGTTTATCACTGCAGCTATGTAAAATAAGGGCCCCTGTGTACAGATAGCAGATACTTACACACTGCATTGATGAGGATGTTTAGAAACTAAAATGAAGAGGCTGGACTATTGATTTGCTTTCAAATTAAGTTAAGTAGAGGTGCTTTATAAGTATCCTTTTTAGTTTTATTACAAAGTTAACTTTATTCTGCACATTTGTGGATACGTGTTCAGCTAAGGCAAGTAACACAGATTTCAAATGCAGACAATGCAAATAAACAGGGCTGTACAAGTCAGAATTACAGTCTCTAGGACCGTGATGCCTACCCTGGCACATAATATGTTTAGAAAGTACAACTCCCAGAATGCCTTGATGGTATTCTAGTAGTCATAGTTTCCCAAGATCTGGAATTCCAAGATTCAACATCACTGCTCTACGAGCTTAAAGTTAGAATTGCTAAACCAGTGATCTCCATTCTGCGGCCCTCCAAATGTTTGAAAACTGCACATTCTAACATCCCCAAGCTGGAATGCAGGGATTAATAGTTTTCAAACATCCGAATGGCCGCAGGTTAGACATCACTATGATGAACTGTTCCATTGTATACATTTTTTCCCCCAGAACACACATGCATTCTTATTTAATAATTGGTGCAAAAGTTTGTTTTTAAAAGGGCATGTCCAGTGAATAAAATTTTTTGATAGTTTCTTAAAAAAACATTTGGAATTCTAATTACATGTCTTCATTCTCCTGGCACTCTGGTCCGGCTCCTTGCTTGCTGGAACTGCAAGCAGGGGCTAGACCGGCAGCCAATCACAAACACAGCTGCCATCAATGGAGTTCCGCTGTAACAAAGGGCTGTGTAAGTAGAGTTCTAAATCTAACGCCATCTATTTGCTGGTTTTGATAAAAATACTGCAAACGTAATGGTGAATTGGCCACAGCAGCTGCACAGGTGACATTCTGAGAGACCTGTGCATCCAGCACAGTGTTTGTCTTAAAGTCACAATAAATGAATTAGCGAGACTTTAAGAAGAGTCTGCGTAGTAATGGCTCTCTGTAAATGAGCCCCATTGTGTTTAAAGTTTTTTTTCCAGACATTGATATGTTAATATAATGATTATGAGAATAAATGGATTTACACCATACATGGCAAGTATCTGTGTTATGGGAACCTGCAACTATGTAACCTCCTGCTAATGTGGGATCATCATCTGGAGGGTTACACAGCTTAGAGACCTAGAGAGGGAAATGGCTGTGAAGTGGAGAAGATCAGATATATCTGTTGTATTCAATTAGATCAACTGGACTTGAAATGTAGTTCTTGAAGACGTTTCGCTAGTCATCCGATGGCTGTCTCAATTCAGAATGACTTGTACAAGAATCTGTGGCAATTAGTACCCTGGAAAATCCCAATTAGCATATCACAGCCAGGTGTTAAGGGTGTGATTAGATAGTGGCTAAGAGTTGAGAAAGCCAGTCGGATGACTAGCGAAACGTCTTCAAGAACTACATTTCAAGTCCAGTTGATCTAATTGAATACAACAGATATACCATGACCTGGATGAATGAGAACCTTCACAAGAAGATCAGATACTGACAGGGCGATGCACCAATGCGCGCAGGGCTCCTGTTTTGGAGTTTAAGTCATAGTAACATAGTAACATAGTAACATAGTAATTAAGGTTGAATAAAGACATTCGTCCATCAAGTCCAACCTATTCACTTTTTTTTTTTTTTTTATTTATTTATTTTTTTTAACCCTACCTAAAAGTTGATCCAGAGGAAGGCAAAAACCCAGCTAAAAAAGGGGGGAAAAAATTCCTTCCTGACTCCAAACGGCAATCGGAAAGTATCCTGGACAACCAGATCTATATGCATTAATCCAGTAATTCTCAATATTTTTAGTTTTAGAAACTTATCCAGGCCCTTTTAAAGTTATTCAATGAACTTGCCATTACAACCTCTGCTGGAAGACAGTTCCACAGTTTCACCGTTCTCACTGTAAAGAAACCTCTCCTAACTTGAAGATGAAACTTCTTTTCTTCCAACCTTAAAGGATGTCCACGAGTCTCTAGATGACCTATTAGTGAACAATGCACCAGAGAGTTCACTGTATGGGCCATTAATATATTTGTATAAGGTATCATGTCCCCACGAACCGCCGCTTCTCCAATGTAAACAGCCCTAACTTGTCTAATCTGCCTGCATATTCAAGCCCCTCCATTCCCCTTATTAATTTAGTTGCCCTTCTCTGAACTGCCTCAATTTCCAAGATGTCCCTTTTGTATATGGGATTCCAAAACTGCACCGCATATTCCAAATGTGGCCTTACCAGTGCCTTGTAAAGAGGGAGAATAATATTTTCTCTCTTGATTCCATTCCCCTCTTTATACAAGACAATATCTTGCTAGCTTAGCTGTTGCTACCTGGCATTGTTTGCTACAGCTAAGTCTGATGAACCCCCAAATCTTTTTCATTTCAGATGCACTTAACACAGAGTTATTTATGGTGTAGGGGGCACAGGGATTATTAAATCCCAAATGCATCACCTTACATTTATCAACATTGAATCTCATCTGCCATTCTGCTGCCCATTTTGATAATCTATCTAGGTCTGCTGCAGCACTGCACATCATTGGAAGTTTCCAAAGCTCTGCATAATTTAGTGTCATCAGCAAACACAGAGACCTTGCTCTCAATGCCCCTTCTAAGTCATTTATAAAACAGATAAACAGAAGCGGCCCAGTACAGAACCCTGAGGAACTGTCTTAGAACTTTAGCCCACATAGATGTAGCTCCATTAACCACCACTCTCTGTTTGCGGTCCAATAACCAGTTCTCTATCCATGAACAAATGTTTTCTTCAAGGCCAACAGTCCTCAGTTTATACATTAGTCGCCTATTGGGCACAGGATCAAAGGCTTTTGCCAAATCCCAAATATACCACCCACAGCTGTGCCTGAATCTAACTTCTTACTCACTTCATTATTAAATTTGTCTGGCATGATCTATTTCTCATAAATCCATGCTGACTACTACTAATAAGATGATCTCTGGAGACAAAGTCAAGGATATGATCCCTTAACAAAGTTTCCATCACCTTCCCTACCACTGATGTTAGGCTTACAGTCACGCTAACCGATGTTATAGTCACGCTAACCGATGTTATATCTGTGACTTAAACTCCTTTCTTGCGGCAGCTGTGTGGCTAATGCGAAAGTTAACCTCACAGCCGGCGCAAGTCATGTTATATGCCGAAATCGCCATTTTATTGCGGCACTTTAAATGCCAGCTAATAGCTAGTGTTAAAAGTGTGCCGGAATAGAACAGCGCCAGATAGTGATGTTTCGAGCGCCGCTATCGGCATATAACATTGCTGGGATGTTCGCACCGGGTTGCTCATAGCGGTGCTCGGTGCATCACCCTGTATATATGCCCAGGACCACATGCGGTCATTACATCAGTCTCAGACTCAGCATCAAACTCTGACTCGGTCTCCTCAGGAAACTCAAACACAGAGCTCAGCTCAGGTTTCCTTATCACCTTGTTTTCATTGTCCACCTCTACCTTGTCAGGCTTCCCAGCCATACCCGAGAGACTGTGACTGCCTGGCTAATGTCAGCCAACATTACACACACAGAACAGGGATCTACCCCTTCAATGACAATTACTGCTTAGTGGGATTCCCAATGTCACCTGCACTTGGCACACACCAGTAACTGCTCCAGCCGTACGATAGATATTCCGCCGTAATAGACCGTCAGACACATTCACTGACTGTTGACAGAACACTACAGCGACACTTAGCGAGGCAACACGACTACTACAAAATCCTTATAGCTAAAGCTACCGAACATCTATATCACAGAGGCACTTCCGCCACCCATGATCACGTGAGCAGTTTCCATGGAGACGGAGTTATTTCCGGGACGCTGTTCAGTGGCAGTAGTCATCCGTGTGGGTAATGAATGAGTGTTCATTCGGTCTTTATTTTTTAATGTTTATAAAAGTCCGTGTTGGGTTTCCATATCAATGGCAGAGCAGGGGACAGTGGCAGCAAGGCAGAGTCAGAATTAATTTAAATGAAATGCAGTCAGTTTACAATCAGGTCTGCGAATGGCATAAAAGGAGAAGTGAAGCTAAAGTGTGTCTAACTGTGCAGGATTCCATTTGTAAAATTGCTAAATAATAGGTGCATCTTCCACTTCTGAAATCAGCAGCATAGATATTGGGGAAATGATCTGTTTAATCCTGCATTGGATGTTGGAACCAGATATCCAAACATTTCCACCCTATAACTTACAGGTCCCACTTACATGCTATTTCGTGTACGATTTTGATGCGTTTGCGCTTTTTTTAAGAGATAGGGAAACGCATGCGATTGCACATTGCAGATCGCAAAAGCATGCACAATCACATCGCACCCGAAAACACACATTTTCGGTGCGTTGCCTTGATTGCAGTGTTTGGAAAAAATTGCATCCAAACCACGCTAGTGTGGCCTAGCCCTTAGATACATCTACTTGTTATCTTTATTTTTTTGTGGATTTGGAACAGTCTCTTCCACACAAATCATGTCATCAATAGCTGTTTGAAGCAGCCACACAAACTAAAGGAGAACAAAAGGAGAAATAAACTTGAGAATAAACACAAACACAAAAATCCTTTAAAACAAGTGCTGGAGTGAGACGCATGCAGTGCAAATAAAACAATCAAATACTGTGCTGGTTACCAGATCAGTAGTATGTAACCCAAACTTAAATCTTTCCCCTTTGTAACCCCCCGCCAACCTCACAATTGTAATGCGTCCCTCAAGTGTGTCTAATGGAAGTTATTGTGGATCTGCCCTTTAAAAGCACAGGCAACCTTTTGTACCAATTCCTTTAATAATTAAAGTACTTACAAATAAAACACACCATGCCCTGTGTATACATATCATACAAGCATATAAGCCAATGGAAAACCCTTAACAGTTTTAACCTTTAAAACTAAACTGGAATATTGTTTTATACATTGACAATTACGCTGCTGTTACTATAACTATTACTTCTTTCTATTAATATAGAATTCTATGTTGTGTGTAGAATGGGAAGCAACTCTGTGGCTTTGTTAGCATATTATTACAGAACAAGTTCTTTTTTTTTACAGTTTTATTGCTCAATGTAACCCTTACTGGACTTTAATTTGTTTAAATTTGTCTATTACAGTGGAATTATGGGTAAAAATAAAAAAAAGGGAAAGCAAAAAGAGCGACAGAGAGAAATCTGCTTTCAAGACCTCTGATGATGGGTCCTCCAAAGTATCTCTTGTCTCAATTACCCCATCTGAAGAGGAGCTTTCCACTTCCTTTACTTCCATTTCATTAGAACCTGTAAAGAAGGAGATTTAAGCAAAGGAGGAAGATAAAGAGGAAACTGTGGAAATGTATAGGAGACTTGATATCTACTGGACACTAAATATTTACTTGGCACAGGACACTTTCAAGTACTATTATGGCTATTTTGGATTAATTTATTACTGCCAAATTTGGATTATTTTACTATATTTTACTAGGACTATGTTTTATTTTATACAAAGAATTCGTTTGGCAGCACTGGACATTTTAGGTATAAAACTGGACACTTTAAAATGGATATTTAACCTTTTTACCCCTTAATTAGAATAATGTGGGAGGGACTGAGTGGTCTAGTAAATTTCACACCTTATTTAAGCATTGTTGTAATGGCACTTGTTTTGCACTTGAGAAAGGGCACATGCTGCCCAAACATGTTGTGCAGGATTGTGTGAATTTGATACATTAAATACATCATGTCACAACTGACACTGTGGTTTATTGTCTCTCCCTATCTACCTTTCTGTTTGCTTATGTATATGGAGTGTGTGTGGACTACTCTGCCACTTGGAGTCAGAAGGGGGGGGTTGCCTTCCTCCATATCAACAGTTAGGTAGGAAAGGTGGGTATTGATGAGTAGGTTGGACTTGTTTCATTCAACCTTGAATACTGTACTATACTCTAAGGTGCATTAAGTAGCACACACAGTGCAAAACATTTCTCTCAGTGCCAGTTGGAAGATTAGTTTCTATCAGTGAGATACAAGGCAGATTGATTTACTGCTTTCCTTCTCCCTACATTAGGAGGTGACAATGTAACCAGTTGTAAGATTAGTAACTATCAGTTAAACACAAGGCAGGTTCATTCACTGCTTTCCTTCTTCCTACATTAGGAGGTGACAGTGTAACCAATTGGAAGATTAGTACGGTAACTATCAGTGAGATACAAGGCAGGTTCATTCACTGGTTTCCTTCTCCCTACATTAGGAGGTGACAGTGTAACCAGTTGGAAGATTAGTTACTATCAGTGAGATACAAGGCAGGTTCATTCACTGGTTTCATTTTCCCTACAATAGGAGACAGCATAACCAGTTGGAAGGTTGGTTAGTTTTGTTTCTTTTTGTAATCCCTTGGCAGGTTCAGCATTTACCAGTTGTTATATCTCACCCCTCTGCTTTTCCTGGGCTGGCTGCCCAGATTTATGAAATACATTTAAAGGGCATCTATAGTGGGAAACTTTTTTTTCTTTCTATGTGTTCTATAATTCCCCCCAACCCCCAGAATGCCTTTATTTTCTTCAGATTCCACCTCTGTCCTGAGCTATACAAGTTAAAAGAAGTGAAGATCTCAATACACCACTCCTGCTTGAGCTGTCAATCAAATCCCCTAACAGCATGCCGGTGTAGTGTGTAGGCTTACACAGGATTTACAGCAAGTCTCCCAATAACTCCTTCCTTCTCAAAAATGCTTGGCAAATACTGGGTTAAAAACAGAAGCAAAGGGAAGGAGAAATCCCCCTCCTCCGCAAGCTTTTAACGATTTATTGCCTGTCAAAGGGAGTTGCTGCAGTTCTGCAGTTATTCAGAAATCGGTCTCTCCAAACTCCCCCCCTTCACCCCCTTCCATTCCTTACGTAGCACTATCTTCAGAACAACGGAGAAACATCTTCTCTACAGGCTTACATACCAAGTTTTTTTTTTGTTGTTTACAAAGGTTAGAGTGATGTATCCTGTGTAGGAAGATTATTGCGCATGAGCGGCTTCTTTCACAGGCTTAATTTACAGCCGGACTATATGAACGGGGGGGGGGGGGGGGGCAGAGAGGAAGATGGGAATGAGGCAGAATACACTAACCTTTTATTATGTCTGGATTGGAGTAATGTATAAATTTTCCTATAGATGCCCTTAAAGAGATGCATTTACTGCTATTACTGCAGTAAACAAATCACGTTTTAGTAAAAACTAAGGGGGTTTGGACATGGCGCCCTTTAGCCCTTTATAGATCTTGATGCCCAAGGCAGTGACCCAAACATCAAAATTTTACAACCTAGATGCTGGTGATCTGTTTATTCATGGTCATGGACACTGAACTATTTGTTTATTCTCAAATAATTTTATAAAGAAGAAATGCTTAATGGATTATATGAAGGATAAGGTGTTGAATTGTTCAATGATGCAAATATTTATAGTGTAAGTGTTTATATGTATTTCTCTTTTTTTTTAAATAGACCAAAAAAAAGTTTTTATTTAATTTTATTTTCTGTTCATTAGAGTTGTACCAAAAGGTGTTGAGATGTTTGTTTCAGTGGACATTTTGTAGCAGGATTCACAAAAACATGTGGGATCCTCCTGGTAGACCTATTGTATCCAGTATTGGGTCTATATTAAAACCCCTGTCGAAGTATGTTGACAGTTATCTGCAACCTTTAGCGCAGCGAATTTCTACATGCCTAAAGGATACCACTGATCTGCTAACCAAATTGCAAGACAAAGGGCCTATCACTAATAAGACAATCCTATGTGGAATAGACATACAGGCACTGTACACGTTGTGGGATCGTCGTGTCTGTGGTGTCACGATTCCTTAAGAAAGAGACAGCAGACTTTGTAACCATAAACAGTTGCAGGCTCCTGCCTGTAGTTTATTAAACGGTAAACTAAAGAAACTGAACAGAAATCCCAGCTCTTCTGAGCGTCAAGCACACAGTTTCTTTACTGGTAAAATAACAGTCTTTTCCAGTATAAATCAGCAGTCTTTGCATTACCAAAAAAATAAAACCCTATGACTGTTGTCTTAAATCAATAGAACCAGAGCCTGCTAGCAGAGCTGCACTCCCTCCGGATTTTCTCCAAAGCAAAAACCACACACAACCACACCCAGGCTGTCTGCTAAATAGTCCACCTGTGGACTTAACTGACTAAGAATCCCACCCACTCTTCCTAGCCAGACTCCAGAGCCTGCTAACTGGGTAAATTAAACACCTCACTACAGAACTCCATTTTAACTTCCCCTGGAGCCTCAGCGAAGCCATAACTGCAGCCTGGGTGGTATATACACGCATCTACAACTACTCCTTAGCAAGACAGTTCCCTTGTCACATATCCCCCCCCTGTTCGACCTTGTGGGATCGAACATAACTTGCAGCCATGCAGTGGGACCTTGACAAAGCATCCACATTGCCTTGCATCTTGCCTGCACGATGTTCCACTGTAAAGCTAAAGTTTTGGAGAGAGAGAAACCACGTGTGACTCTGGCATTCTTTCTTTTGCTTGTGACATCCAGGTGAGAGGAGCATGGTCGTGATGAGCACAAAGTGACGACCCAATAATAGTATCGTGAGAGATTCTAGCGCCCATTTTATTGCAGGCACTCCCGTTCCACAATGCATAGTTCCTTTCAGAGGGGTCAATTCCTACTTAAATTGCAACTGGGTGTTCCTCCTTATTCACCTGTTGTGATAAAACTGCCCCAAGCCAACTCCAGAAGCATCTGTTTGTACCACAAAGGTTTCTAAAATCAGGAGCAACCAATACTGGTTGCTGACACACCACTGTCTTTATTTCAAGAAAGCCCTCTCAGCCTCAGGACCCCATTTAATCAGGACAGACCCCTTTCCCTTAGTCAGGTCAGTTAAAGGAGCCGCTATGGAGGCAAAATTTGATTATGAACCTTCGATAATAGCCCACCATGCCAAGGAAGGTCGAACCTGCTTTTTATTAATGGGTGTGGCCAACCCCTGATTGCTTCAACCTTGTTAATCTGAGTTTTATAACACCCCGACCAATGGTATAGCCCAGGTATCGGGCTTCCTCTAGTCCTATAGCACATTTTTTGGGGTTTGCAGTAAGACCTGCCTTTCTGATGGAGTTAAGCACAGCTTGAACCTTTGGAAGGTGACTTTCCCCAATCTCGGCTGAAAATCACCACATCATCTAAATAGGCAGAGGCGAAATGCTGATGAGGGTCAGAATCTGATCCATCATCCTCTGGAACGTTGCTGGGGCCCCTTGGAGACCAAACGGCATTCTAACATATTGGAAAAGACCCTGGGGGGTAAAAAGCAGTTTTCTCTTTAGCGGTTCCTGTAAGTGGTACTTGCCAATATCCCCTGGTTAAGTCAAGGGTTGATATATACCTAGCAGGACCTAACCTTTCCACCAGCTCATCAATCTTGGCATGGGGTAGGCATCAAATTTGGAAACTTCATTTACTTTTCGAAGTCATTACAGAAGCGCAAAGAACCATCTGGCTTGGGTACTAGCACAATGGGGCTAACTCATTCACTTTTAGACCTCTCTCTGACCCCTAAATTAAGCATTTTTGTACTTCTTCTGCTACTGATTGCCTTCGGGCTTCTGGGATCCGATAGGGCTTTAGACGGACTCTAGTTTGGGAATCAGTAATAATATCATGTTGTATTACTGTAGTGCAGCCTGGCACTTCAGAAAAGAACAGTATTTTGGTAGGAACTCCCTGACTTCCTGTTTTTGAGACATTGATAGAGTCTCAGCTACCTTTACATCCTGATTCCCACCTGACTTTGGGGTTGGGAAGGGCAGAGAGAACCTCCCTATCCTTCCAAAGTTTTATTAAATTCACGTGGTAAATTTGTTTTTTTTACGCTTATCCGGCTGGTACACCTTATAGTTCACGTCCCCTACTTTCTCCCTATTTCATAAGGACCTTGCCATTTGGCCAGGAATTTCTCTCAAACCGGGGCACGAGTACCAACACGCGGTCCCCACGATTAAAAGTCCGAACTCGGGCCGAGCGATTGTAACCCGGCTCTGTGCCATCTGTGCTTGCTGCATATGTTCCTTACAATGGGCATGATGCCGAAATTCTGTCTTGCATAAGCGAATATGTTCTATGACGCTTCTGTTGGGAGTTTACCTCCTGTTCCCAAGCTCTTTTGCAATATCAAGCAGGCCCTAGATGTCGTCTATACTAACTCAAAAGGAGAAAAAGCCTGTTGACGACTGGGGTACCTCTCTTAGCGAACATAAGATATGGCAAAGGGCAATCCCAGTCCTTTCCATCCTTGTAACAACCTTTCTTAACATCCCTTTTAAGGTTTTGTTAAATCGTTCTACTAGGCCTCCGTTTTAGGGTGGTACACAGAAGTACGTAACTGCCTAATTTTTAACATGTTGCACAACTCCCTCATGACTTTTGACAAAAAGGAGTTCCTTGATCTGTCAGGATCTCCCTGGGAATGCCAGTCCTTGTAAACATGTAGAATATTCCTTAGCATTGTTTTAGCAACAGTGTTTCTAAAGTGTATAGCTTCGGGGTAGCGTGTAGCATAGTCCATCACTACTAATATATATTGATCCCGAGTGACCTTACCAGTGGTCCTACCAGATCCATTGTATCCTTTCAAAAGGAATCTCAAAATGGGCAATGGAACTAGTGGACCACGAAAGTGAGCTACAGGGGCATATAACTGGCATTCGGACAAGAAACACAGTACTTTTTTAATCAGCATAAATCCTGGCCAAAAGAACCTCTGAAAAATCCGCTGTCGGGTTTTCTCTGACCCAGGTGACCCCAAGGACATGGTTGTGGGCAAGTCCAACACCATCCTTCTATAGGCTTGAGGAACTATCAACTGCCTCCAATCTCACCCTGGACTTTGTCAACCCGGTATAACAATCACTTTTAACAGAAAAATGAGGAAATAATTATCAGCCCAGGTTCTTGAGGCTCCCCATTAAGCACCTTTACATTTCCCAGGCCCTAGAAAGTGTAGGATCTCTCATTTGTGATGTCCCAAAGTTGTCCCGGGAAACCTGCAAATCTGGCAATACCGAGTTCCCCAGAGGTTTAGGTGGCAGCTCGCGTTCACCTGCCAAAACGCCTAGGGGAAATCTGTAGACTCTTCATTGGTAACCCTACTGCAAAAACATCAGAGCTATGTCACATGGCATGATAGAACTTCCCAGACTCCCTCCACAATCTCTTGTGAATAAACCTGTTTTTCCCACAATTCCAAAACAGTGTGGAAAATCTCGCCCAAATTGCACTGTGCATCAGTGACTGCAGACACACCTACTTCATGACGACATTACCAAAGGGGGTTTCTAGGGTAACAAGGGCAGGGGGTAGCTTTTAGAGTCACCAGGATGCATACCACCCCAACATTATGTTCACTATTTGGTCTGGGTTTACCAGGCTGGTATGCAGCAAAGTTACCAGGACTTCCCGAGTCCAGCAAAGTTGTACGTCTTCCCATTACTGTTTATAAGAGACAAATGCTTTAGTCACTGCAGTACATACAGTATGAGCAAACATGATATACGGTTGGCTGAGTTGCAATCCATTTCGCTTCCTGTAGAGGGCACCTGGCAGCAATATGTCCCCATTTATTGCCAGCGCCAACACTGTATCTGTCCACGATCTCGAGGGGAGGTGTGGTGGCTTCCCAAGTTTTTTTCGGCCACTCCAAGGCAGGGTGCTCCACCCCTGGTTCGTCATACCTTGCCTCACTAGACTTTTCCCCATAGCCTTGGAAATGCTGGTTTCCTGGGGAATTTCCGCTGAGACGGGGGGAATGCTACAAATCTTCAGCAGCACCATATCGCTCTACCAATTCCACAAGGTTGTCAGCGACTTGGATCTGCTTGGCTCACCCACTTAGCCAAGTTCTGAGGAAGGCTCTAAGAACCGGTCCATCGTGACCCTTTCTACAATTGTGGCCCTGTCAGGGTTTCTGGCTGTAACCATTTCCTTACTAAATGTATAAGTTCATACATGGGCACGAGGCGACCTTGCAGTCTGGTAAGCCCACTGTGGACTCGTTGGGCACGCTGCATGCGGTGACTCTAGTCGTCTGAGTATCTCCAGTCTGAGTTTTTCATAGTCTTGTGGCATCTGCGGAGCCAGGTCAAAATATGCCTTCTGGGAATCTCCGATAGAAAAGGCGCTACAAGCCCCGCCCATTGTGCTTTGGGCCAGGCCTCCCTTTCGGCTGTCCTTCGAATGTATTTAGAAAAGCCTCGACATCATCATGCGGTGTCATTTTTGCAGAAAATTACTTGCCCGAATCGAGCCATCGTTGACCTGGGCAACCCTTGCCACCTCAGGTTTTTGAGTAGCCAGCTGCTGTACAACTCAGTAGCGTTCGTCTGTCATTCTCTGCTTCCCTAACCAGGGTCCTTAATGAGTGTCATTGCCTCCGACAGGTTTGTCATTTGCGCAGCCAGCAACGATTAGTTTCTTGCTGGGCAGCCATGCTCTGCTGTAGCTGGGTATTTGTCTGCTGCTGGGCGCAGTGGCTCGTGCAAGCTGCCATCACAAGTTCATCATCTTGTAAATAAAGACTTTTGCTCCAACGGTTCACAGTACACTTGTGTACTTTCCCTTTAAATGTCTTGTCTCTTATTATTATGACCGCCATCCTCTACCAACTTGTGGGATCGTCGTGTCTGTGGTGTCACGATTCCTTAAGAAAGAGACAGCAGACTTTGTAACCATAAACAGTTGCAGGCTCCTGCCTGTAGTTTATTAAACGGTAAACTAAAGAAACTGAACAGAAATCCCAGCTCTTCTGAGCGTCAAGCACACAGTTTCTTTACTGGTAAAATAACAGTCTTTTCCAGTATAAATCAGACAGTCTTTGCATTACCAAAACAAATAAAAACCCTATTTGACTGCTTGTCTTAAATCAATAGAACCAGAGCCTGCTAGCAGAGCTGCACTCCCTCCAGGATTTTCTCCAAAGCAAAAACCACACACAACCACACCCAGGCTGTCTGCTAAATAGTCCACCTGTGGACTTAACTGACTAAGAATCCCACCCACTCTTCCTAGCCAGACTCCAGAGCCCTGCTAACTGGGTAAATTAAACACCTCACTACAGAACTCCATTTTAACTTCCCCTGGAGCCTCAGCGAAGCCATAACTGCAGCCTGGGTGGTATATACACGCCATCTACAACTACTCCTTTAGCAAGACAGTTTCCCTTGTCACATATCCTCCCCCCTCTGTTCGAGAACCTTGTGGGATCGAACTAACTTGCAGCCATGCAGGGGACCCTTGACAAAGCATCCACATTGCCATTTGCATCTTTGCCTGCACGATGTCCACTGTAAGCTAAAGTTTTGGAGAGAGAGAAAAACGCATCGTGTGACTCTGGCATTCTTTTCTTTTGTCTTGTGACATCCAGGTTAGAGGAGCATGGTCTGTGATGAGCACAAATTGAAACACCCAATAAATAGTAGTAGAGATTCTAAGCGCCATATTTATTGTGCCAGCACTCGTTCCACAATGCATAGTTCCTTGTCAGCAGGGGTCAACTTCCTTCTAAATATCCACTGGGTGTTCCTCTTATTCACCTGTTGTGATAAAACTTGCCCCACCTCAGAGCAATCTGTTTGTACCACAAAGGGTTTCTTAATCGGAAGCAACCCATACCGGTGGCTGACACACCACTGGGGTCGTTAATTTCAAGAAAGCCCCTCACCTCAGCCCCATTAATCAGGAACAGACCCCTTGCCCTATCCGGTCAGTTAAAGAGCCCTCGGGAGTCAAAATTTTTGAATGAACCTTCGATAATAGCCCACCATGCCAAGAAGTCGAAGCCTGCTTTTTATTAATGGGTGTGGCCAACCCCTGCTTGCTTCAACCTTGTTTAATCTGAGGTTTTATAACAACCCGCAACAAAAAAATGGTAATAAGCCCCAGGTATGGCTTCCTCATCCTATAGCACATTTTTTTGGGGGTTTGCCAGTAAACCTGCCGTTCGAGGGAGTTTCAGCACAGCTTGGAACCTTTGGAGGTGACTTTCTCCCAATCTCTCGAGCTGAAAAGCACCACATCATCATAAATATGGCAAGGCGAAATGCTGATGAGGGTCAAGAATCTGATCCATCTCCTCTGGAACGTGGCTGGCCCCTTGAGACCACACGGCATCTGAACATATTGTGAACCGAACCCTGGGGTTAAAAATGCAGTTTTCTCTTTTAGGCGTTCCTGTAAGTGGTACTTGCCATTAAATCCCCTGTTAAGTCAAGGGTGATATATAACCTACAGGACCTACCTTTCCACCATCTCATCAATTCTTGGCTGGGGCGGCATCAAATTTGGAAACTTCATTTACTTTCTGAAGTCATTACAGAAAGCGCACAGAACCATCTGGCTTGGTAATAGCACAATGGGGCTACTTACTCCATTCACTTTAAGACCCCTCTCTAACTGACCCCTAAGTAGCATTCCTTGTACGTCTTCTTCTCTGTTGCCTTCGGGGCTTCTGTGATCCGATAGGGCTTTAGACGGACTCTAGTTTTGGGAATCAGTAATAATATCATGGTTGTATTACTGTCGTGCAGCCTGGCACGTCAGAAAAGACATCAGTATTTTGCTTAGGGAACTCCCTGACTTCCTTCTTTTTAGACATTGGATAAGTCTCAGCTAACCTTTACATCCTGATTCCCACCTGACCTGTGGGGTTGGGAAGTGGCAGAGAGAACCTCCCTATCCTTCCAAAGTTTTTTATAATCACGTGGGTAATTTGTTTTTTTTTATCTTCATCGGCTGGTACACCTTATAGTTCACGTCCCCTACTTTCGCCCTATTTCAAAGACCTTGCATTTGGCCAGGAATTTCTCTCAACCGTGGCACGAGTACCAACCACGCGTTCCCCACGATTAAAGTCCGAACTCGGCCGAGCTATTGTAAACCCGGCTCTGTGCCATCTGTGCGTGCTGCATATGTTCCTTACAATGGGCATGACGCCGAAATTCTGTCTTGGTTGCTAAGCGGCATCGTTCTATGACGCTTCTGTTGGGAGTTATACTCCTGTCCCAAGTCCGCTTTTGCAATATCAAGCGCCCCTAGAATGGTCGTTCCTATACTAACTCAAAGGAGAACAGCCTGTGACGACTGGGGTAACCTCTCCTTATTCGCGAACATAAGATATGGCAAAGGCATCCCATCCTTTCCATCCTTTTTACAACTTTCTTAACATCCCTTTTACGGTTTTGTTAAAAAAAAATCGTCTACTATGCCAACCGTTTTGAGGTGTACCCAGAAGTACGTACTGCCTAATTTTTAACATGGTTGCCACAACCGCCCTCATGACTTTTGACATAAAGAGTTCCTTGATCTGTCAGGACCCCCATCTCCCTGGGAATGCCAGTCCTTGTCAACATGTTACAAATTTCCTTAGCATTGTTTTAGCAACAGTGTTTCTAAAGGTATAGCTTCGGGTACGTGTAGCATATCCATCACTAACTAATAGAGTGATGTCCCCCCTAGCTTGACCTTACCATTGGTCCCCTCCAGTCCATTGCTATCCCTTTCAAAAGGAATCCAATAATGGGCAATGGAACGAGTGGACACGAAAGTGAGCTTAAGGGGCATATAACTGGCATTCCGGACAAGAAACCAGTACTTTTTTAATATCAGCCATAATCCGGCCAAATAACCTCTGAAAAATCCGCTGTCGGGTTTTCTCTGAACCCAGGTGACCCCCAGGAATGGTTTGGTGGGCCCACGTCCAACACCCATCCTTCTAAGCTTGAGGACTATCAACTGCTTCTCTGCTCCACAATCTCACCCTGGACTTTGCAACCCTGTATAACAAATCACTTTTAACGAGAAAAATGAGGAAAGGATGGCATCAGCGCACTTCGTCAACATGCGCATAAGGTGTGATAAGGCATGTGACCATTAAGCACCTTGTCCTCCATCCGTTGTCTGCGCGACCCTGTTTATTAGGACTCTCTCTCCTGTGTGGTAGGATTCGTCTGGGGGGACTCGCGACAGCCAAAGGGCATATACCGAGGCTCACGTATTCATTAGGGGTCCGATTCTAGTCTAAAGTTGCTCAGAACAAGGAATGCGCGAAACAGGAGATCACCGGGAGAATAGTACACACAAGTGAAAGTGACTGAGCGAGAGCGTGAGACGCCCTGTCCTGTAGATGCAATACGTCTGTGAGGAGACTAGGGAGGAAGGAAACCGTAGGTTGTCTGCGAGAGGGGTGCCTCTCGCGCGCGCAGGAGAAGAGGAGCAAGGAGTTCTACTAGGCTGAAAGGTTTCAGGTTGGCATCCCGCGTTCACCTGCCAAAAAGCCCTAGGGGAAATCGTTTCAGCGCTTCATTGGTCACCCCTACTTGCAGAAAATCAGAGTCTTATGTCACATGGCATGATAGAACTTCCCAGACTCTCCCTACCACAACTCTTGTGAATAAACCTGTTTTTTCCCACCAATTTCCACAAACAGTGGAAAAATCTCGCCCTAAAATATTGCACTGTGCATTAGGCTGGCAGACATCACTCACTATGACAGATCTTACCAAAGGGGGTTTTCTAGGGACATAAGGGCAGTGGGGTAGCTTTTAGAGTTCCCAACCATATGATGACATACCACCCCAACATTATATGTTCACTAATTGGTGCTGGGTTTACCAGGCTGGTATTAGCAGCAAACGTCTCAGGAGACTTCCGAGTCCAGCAAAGCTTGTACAAGTCTTCCCATTTACTGTTATAAGGACAAAATTCTTTTCATAGTCACTGCAGTACATACCAGTAATGAGCAAACATGATATAAACGGTTGGCTTTATGAGTTGCAATCCATTTCCGCTTCCTGGTAGAGGGCACCTGGCAGCCAAATGTCCCATTCATTGCAATGCCGCGCCATACACTGTAGTCTGTCCACGATACTCGAGGGGAGCGTGGTGGCGTCCCACAGCAGTTTTTTTTCGGCCACCCAAGGCAGGGTGCTTTCTAACCCCGGTCGTCATACCTTGCCTTCACTAGATATTTCTCCCATAGCCTTGGAAAATGCTGGGTTTCCTGGGGACTGTTCCGCTGAGACGGGGGGAATGCTACCAAAATCCCAGCGCAAAATATCGCATCTACACCAATTCCACAAGGTTGTCAGCTGACTTTGGATTTTTTTCTGCTTGGCTCCACCCCACTTTAGCTACAAGTTGGGAAGAGCTCTAAGAACCGGTGCCATCGTGACCCTTTCTACAATTTGTGCCCTGTCAGGGTTTTCTGGCTGTAACCATTTCCTTACTAAAATGTATAAGTTCATACATCTGGGCACGAGGCGACCTGTGCAGTCTGGTAAGCCACTTGTGGACTAGTTGGGCACGTACTGCATGCGTGATCTCCTAGTCGTCTGAGTATCTCCCATCTGGAGTTTTTCATAGTCTTGGGCATCTGCTGGAGCCAGGTCAAAATATGCCTTCTGGGAATCTCCTGATAGAAAAGGGCTACAAGCCCCGCCCATTGTGCTTTGGGCCAGTCCTCCCTTTCGGCTTGTCTTTCGAAGTATTTAGAAAAGCCTCGACATCATCATGCGTGTCATTTTTTGCAGAAATTACTTGCCCGAATCGACCATCGTTGACCTGGGCAACCCTTGCCACCTCAGGTTTTGAGTAGCCCTGCTGTACAACATCAGAAGCGTCGTCTGTCTTCTCTGCTTCCCTAACCAGGTCCTAATTGAGTGTCATTGCTCCGACAGGTTTGTCATTTGCGCAGCCAGCAACGATTAGTTTCTTGCTGGGCAGCCTGCTCTGCTGTAGCTGGGTATTTGTCTGCTGCTGGGCCGCAGTGGCTCGTGCAAGCTGCATCACAAGTTCATTCATCTTGTAATAAAGACGTTTGCTCCAACGGTTCACATACACTTGTGTACTTTCCCTTTAAATGTCTTGTCTCTATTATGCCCGCATTCCTCCTACCACTTGTGGAATCTCGTGTCTGTGGTGTCCGCTTCTTAAAAGAGACAGCAGACTTTGTAACCATAAACAGTTGCAGGCTCCTGCCGTAGTTATTACGGTAAACTAAAAAACTGAACAGAAATCCAGCTCTTCTGAGCGTCAAGCACACAGGTTTCTTACTGGTAAATAACAGTCTTTTCCAGTATAAATCAGACAGTCTTTGCATTACCAAAACAAATAAACACCCTATTTGAATCACTTTGTGTCTTAAATCATAGAACCAGAGCCTGCTAGCAATAGCTGCACTCCCTCCAGGATTTTCTCCAAGCAAAAACCACAACACACACCAACCAGCTGTCTGCTAAATAGTCCACCTGTGGACTTAACTGACTAAGAATCCCACCCACTTTCCTAGCCAACTCCAGGGCCCTGCTAACTGGTTAAATAAACACCTCACTACAGACTCCATTTTACTTCCCCTGGAGCCTCAGCGAAGCCATAACTGCAGCCTGGGTGGTATATACCCGCCATCTACAACTCATTCCTTTAGCAAGACAGTTTCCTTCCCTTGATCACACAACGTCATACCCCAAGAGGAGGCATTACAGTGCATAGAAGAAGCACTATTGTGTACTGAGATGCCTACACAGAAAGTCTATTTCCTGTTGGATTGCTTACAAATCGTCTTACAGAAAAACTATTTTAAGTTCCGGAACCAGTACTTTTGGCAATGCCAAGGTACATCGATAATGGAGGAATAAATACACTTGTTTGCATGATATCAACGTCTGGACCTCTCTGAATCACTTTTTGAATTAATGAATACGTGGGGTGAGGTAGTGTAACCCATATTGGAGAGTGTCAGTGACTCTAATGGGAGATTTTGGTATGAACTTTTGTTGTTGGCTAATATTTTTATACATAGCCTGGAACATAGGATGTTTCTCCACAATGATAAATATAAAGAATATATAAAAGCTTATTGTTGTTTTGTGGACAACATTTTGAGAATTTGGGAGGGCCCTCTAGATAAGTTGCATGAAATGGTCGATTGTGCTAATTAGATGCACCCCACTATAAAATTCACTCATACAGTGACAGGGGCGAGCCTCCTTTTTTAGACATAGTGGTTGAAATCAGGGCAGATGGTATACACACAGATTTATAACGGAAGCCGACCAATCACAACCACCTACTGCACGATACAAGCTACCACAATCCTCGTGTCTTTCGTGGCATCCCTTCTAATAAGAGCTAAAAGTATTATGTCAAGAGAGGACCAATACCTAGCGGCTGCAGATGGGTTAAGTGACAGGTTCTGGAAACGAGGATTCCAGAGAGAGACAATGGAGAGAGCAAAGGAAGAAGTAAGCAGGATAGATAGAGGGGCGCTCCTTAACCCAGTACACCATATAAAAGAAAAAGGAAGAATGACGTTTGTGTCCAGGTATGGTCTAGTCTATATAGCAAAAACATTGAGCAGATACTGTAATTAGGAGACATTGGCCGATACTACAAGCCTATAGTAAATACGGTAAAATGTTCAAAGATTTACCTAGATTTTGCTATAAGAGAGGAAACAACATTATAGATAAACTATGCCTTTCTGACATTACAGTTAAAACAAATAAAAGGAAAGGCACAGTGCCCTGCCTAAACTGTAATTGTTGTAATGCAATAATTAAATGTGAAAAATATGCCATCCACTAAGGGATTTGATATCCCAATGAGACATTTTTCTACATGTGAAACCAAAGAGGCGGTATACATGAAGTGTCCATGTGGAATGGTGTATATTGGGCAGACTCAGAGACAGGTTAAACTAAAGCTAGATACACACCTAGCGATTTTTCCTCGGACCGACTGTTCGATACTTTCGACCGGTCGGCCAGGAGGAAGGACTGTCGGTCGCGGCAAAAAGCAGCGCGTCGATAATTACCGCGACCGAGGTTGGTGGAAAACCTCGTCCGATCGTGCGTCCACGATCGGACGAGGTTTTCACCATGTCCGATCGTCCAATTCGGACAAACGGTCGGTCGGACATGGGCCCATTCGGATGCGATCATTTTGGTTCCGATTGACCGATACACTGAATATCGGTCGATCGGACCAAAATATCTCATTGTGTGTACCCAGTTAAGAGTCCAGGAACATAAAAGAAATATCAGAAAAATATATTCCGGGGACTCAGTCAGATACCTCTGTAGCAAGACATTTGAATGAAAAAGGACACACAACAGCACAATTAAAATGGTGTATTTTAGATAAAATCAATAGACCCGCAAGAGGGGGTGACATCAAAAAATTGTATTACAAGCAGAGGCCAAGTGGATTAAAGAATGCAAAGTTTAAACCCAATAGGTCTAAATGAAAATGGTCTATCAACATTTTTATACTAAGATATTAAGACATGCCTTTGTTTTATAGCTCATATTATTAACTTCAGGATAGGTACGTGGAGATATGTTTAATGTTTATATAAATTAACAGGTGCTTTTATTTTATCACAGTATTAACACCAGGTATATTTGATCACACCGACTATGTATTATTATATGGTATTTATTGCACCAGTCACCTTGACTGATTATAGTTTTAGTTTACGCTGTGAAATTGTAGCAATGTCACTTTATGTACGTATAGTGTTTTTAGATTCATTTAATTTACACGGTAAGTATAGCTATTTTATGTATGTATTGTGGTTTTAGATATTATTATTGTGCACTGAGTTAGTTGATACTTTGTCAATTTTGAATAGATTGTGTTTCCAGCAATGTTAAAGAGACATGTCCACCTAATTTTCATTTTTTATATGCCATTCCCCATGGGCTCCCAGCCCCAACCGCATTATTATTTTTTTATAAAAGCCCCCCAAACTCTACTTACCTCCCTCTTTCTTCCGACGCGCTCCCGGCCCTCTGCTTGCGAGGAAATGCAAGCAGAGGGGCGGGACCGGCAGCCGCGTCTGTGATTGGCTGAGCGGCAGCCAATCACGGACGCGGCTGGCTGGCAGCTCACTTCCGCGTAGGAAAGCGGAGAGGTAAGTAAAAGATTGGGGAGCTTTCTAAAAATAAAATTTATGCGGTTGGGGCTGGGGGACATGGGGGAAGGCTGCCATAAAGGGGTTTGAAGCTAGGGGAAGGGATAGCAGAACGGAGGGGGAGGGAGGGAGGGGGAGAAGACTGCAGTACGCATGGCCAAAATACTCCGGGAGGCCAGGAAGCAGGCAGTGTCCTATATGGACCTGCTAGCCTCCTGGTGGGCAGTTTTTGGGACTTGGGGGGGCACTACAGGAGAAACCCTGTGGTGGGGGATGTGAGGTAAGGATTAAACTACACTGCATGGTGGGGCCAGTAGTTGGGGGGATTATAGTTTTGGGGGTGGACATGCCCTTTAAAGCACTTGGACTTCCCAGTTACCCACGGAAGAATGATATGGACAATGGAAACACGGGACATGAATTTTGGATTGAACTTTAACATATTTTGGACACTATTTACCATACAGGGGGTGGAGCTTAGAAGGGTATTTAATGTGTGTTACATGATTGTGTTTTGCTTGAGAAATATTTAGAAATGGGATAGTATACGTCACGCTGAGTGCACATCCAATTACTTTGCTTATATTTATTTTACCATTGTATTGCGACTTAAAGGCATGCCCTTCTCTCTGGATAAATTAATGCAATTAGTTCAATAACTTGGCCAAATAACTTTAAGCCCAGCAACCACTTCACGGTTTGCTTTATTTTGCTGGGTCCTAACTTTTAACTTTTTTATTTTTTACCTTCTTAGGAGACGTAATCTCAAACTTGTCTTATATCAGTATCTGCCTTTTATGAGATGAAGTCCCTGCTGCTCTTTCGCTTGCTTCCTGGGACTAACTCTCCAGCTTTCAGTACTTGAACACTGACCCACTGTGGGGGAGTACACATTTGCCAGAGCCTTGGTCAAACCCTCAATGCAACAAGCAATATATATTTAGAAATGGGATAGTATACATCCACGCAGAGTGCAACTAGAGACCAAATAATCAATACATACAAAAAATAGAAGCCTAGTGCACATCCAATTAATTTGCTTATATTTTACTTTACCATTGTATTGCGACTTAAAAAGCCTGCCTTCTCTCTGGATAAATTAAAGCAATTAGTTCAATAACTTGGCCCAATTAATTTTAAGCCAGAACACGTCACGGTTTGCTTTATTCTGCTGGTCCTAACTTTTAACCTTTTACTTAAGAACTTTTATATTCTTACGAAACGTAATTCTCAAACTTTGCTTTATATCAGTACCTGCCTTTTATGAGATGAAGTCCCTGCTGCTCTCTCGCTTGCTTTCTTGGGACTAACTCTCCAGCTTTCAGTTCTTGAACAGAGTTTTGTCTGATTTCAAAATGAACCAATATTTATTAATGCTCTTTTATCCATGGCCAACCATCGTTATATTGGGTGATTAATCACAACTTAAGTCTGTTCAGTTTCTTTTTTTGATGTTATTAAATAACAGATCTGTTCTTTGCTGTATTTGGCTCTTTTACACGCTTTTCTCAACCATTGTTTGCATAATAAAGTAAATGAAACATGTTGCACAATAAAGTAGCTCTTATGTATAGTGCAGAGTGGTGTCCCTTCATTCTACATATAGATTACTAATGTTCTGTGATCACTAGACATGTAGCGACTGGAAGGTGCGGACCCACAAATAGTATACCTATCTGGTGTGTACCTACTTTTGTTAAATGTTCATCCTCGCAGGAACCAGGTTAAGGAACCGTATCTTTCAGGTTTGCCTTGTCATATTTCGTTATTGGACTTATTTCTGTTACACATTCTGTATTCTTTGCAGACTTTCCAAACACATACACACATGCAGCTGTATTCACATATTCATTAGCATGAACAATTACAAGTTATTTCTATTTGTGATAGACAAGATTTGGTTAAACAGAATGTTTTACCATACCCCTTTGATTAATAGCCACATGTACTTTGTAATTAATGTCCCTTTATGATTTAACCTACCGCTCCTTAAAAGGTAACTGTGGTCTCCATACAAGTGCCCTTTATTAGAGCACATTTCTACCTTTAAAACAACTTCCGGCTGCAGCTGCAATCTTTCAAACTTAAAGCAGTAAAAATGGTGGTTTTTTCCAGCTAGCACGTGAGCTGTGACATCACCAGCACCATCTTCCCCCACTGCATCATCCCCCGCTGCCACAGGCAAACTGGACACTGAGCATGCCCAGTTGTATCTTACTGCTGTACAGTAACTGTCTTTAAATAGCTACAGAAAAGATCAGTTTATTGAGGGGTGGGACTTCTTAACACCATCTGACTGTCACACACACTTCCTTGTTCTTCTGACTATCTGTTATAAATTTAAAGCTTATATTTAAGAACCAAGGAAGCTAGATACATCTTCTAGAGAGCTGTATAATACAGCTCTTTAATTGTATGGAAACTCTTTAAACCGGTCGATATCTATAACTCCTAGAAATCTAAGCCCAATAGCTTCCAGTTCTTAATGGCAGATGCTTTTTGGATCATGTAGAGTATTGGGCTACAGATATGATTTATAGCATTGTTTTCTATTCCTTTCATTGTCGTTTAGAAATGATTACATACAACAGGAGGGTGCCAACGAGGAATTCCATTAAAGGATATGTACACCGGAATTTTTTTTTTTTTTTAATATTGCTTAACTGGAAACTTTAATTCTTCCCAACTATCACTGTACCATTTTTTTTGTTGATCTGTCCCTATTTCTTAGATATCCAGTCTGAAACAGTCTTACATGTCGCTGTCAATCAAGTGCCTGTATCATCAACTTTAGCTGGAATGGTGAGTATGTGGTGGGCAATTCCATCTTCCCAATGCTACCTCTTAGGATTACAAGTATTGATGTCATGCAGCAAGACAAACACATCAGAGTAAGTGCTGCTTACATGTATTCATTATAGATTGAAATGAGGGCAAACATTTTTTTACAGTGTACAATCCCTCCTTACCTCTTGGCAAAAAAAATTCTGTTCATTCTCTAATACAGTAAGAGTTTTTAAGGAGACAGACAACTCAGAGAATCAATGCAGTTTTTATTAGATATATTATTGATCCACGAAGGATTTATTTTTTTTTATAAACACATTTATAAATTCACAAAAATGTAAATATGTATGCAACAGATGAAGGGTCATCGCAGCTTGCAGTCTGATGGAAAGCAAAAAAACAGACATTATTTAATAAGGGGAGCAAATGTTCTTGTACTTTATTTGCAGACACCAATCAGGTGTTACCTACTGGTTACTACAGTTAGAAAACATTTGATAACATCTATAGTGTGCTGCAGAAACAACGACACATGCACAACATTTTGCACCTCTTTATGCTGGGTATACACATACATTATTTTTGTCGACGATATTACCTTAGTGTCCAGTGGATTGTGGTCACATCTTAAAGGATAATATACTCGGCAGGAAAACATCTCCCCCATTGGTCAGATTATGATGGACTAATGACGGATCTGGAACCAAGGAAAGTTGAAAGGTTATGTCCATCAAAAAGTTGTTTTCTATCTGATTTACTGAAGAACAGGAGGTAAATGCACCTCTTACCTCCGTTCTTCAGTAAATCTTACAGGAGAGGAGGAGACACTTGCATGTTTAAAGGAGAACTAAACCAAAAATTAGTTCTGGATAAGATAAGGCAATAAAAGCATTATAGATTGCTACATTAAGGGGATGCCCAGCCTCTAAATAACAATCTGTCCATAGGTAAACCACCAATAAATCAGTTTCACTTATACTTCTACCAAAGAAGTGACTAACACAATATACAAATCTGATCCTCTGTCGTGTCTGTCGACTCACCTTGGGTTCCAAAGTAGCAGTTTTGGGGAACAAATGTTGGTGAAATGGCGATGATAATGACATCACGGCCAAATGGCCAATCACTAGTGGCTGCCTGCTCCCAAAGCTGACTACTCTGCTGATGTACTGGCTCAAAACTAGCTATACTGTGGCTATACTGGCAAAGGATTGGGGTCTGTAAGTGTGTTAGCAATGTCTTTGTGAAACTGATTATGTGGAGTGCTTTACCTGTGGTCAGATTTTTATTTAGAGGGTGAACATTCCCTTTTAACTTCCTAAAATAATATTTATTGAAGTTACATTCAAAATGCAGCTTCAATCTGCAAAAGAAGGAAGGGACATGATCTGCCATTGATCCTCCAGTGCTGGTACTTGCACAGATTCTTCATACACCCGACTGAGGGGGGACCATTGCCAGAGTAGAGCTGGCCTTCCCTTCGGTGTATAGTGGAGCTGCATCATTAAGGTAAATAACTTTAAAAGTTTTATACTTGAAAGTTACATGCTGGATTGCTTGCTTGCCTTATCTAACACTTAATATTTTAGGTTTAGTTCTCCTTAAATTCAAATGATGTATTCAGCTCTGTTATTACTTGGCATATATAGGTATAAAGCAGAACGAGAGGCAGAGGAGTAAAGAGTTTCAACAGGAAGAGCTTGAAAAGGCAAACTCTCAAATAGCAGAAACAACAAGCTGCAAGAGAAGGAGCAGAGAAGACCTGGAAAGTCCTCAACTTTCATCTATTCCAACAGATGAGCTGCCAGCAACACAAAGAAAACCCACAACACCGGGCAAAAAGAGGAGAAAATGAACTCAATGGGGGAGATGCAATACGATAAAGGGTACTATAAAAATAACGCTAATCCATTTGCGTCTATGTAATACTGGTTAGTTTTTTTCACTCGTTCATAGGGCCTACACTGAGTCTGGTAGCAGGGGGCACCCGATACAATAAAAGTTATGTTTTGTGCTATAATTTGTCAACTATACTGTCCGTATGTATCCCTCACATGTTTGACCCATAATTTATATTTATCAGGGCGGAAGGAGACCTTGGGCTGCAGTTCCACAGTTTGCAAATATGCACCTTTACCTACATTGAAAATACCTATATGATCAGCATTGTTCAATCAGTCTTTAGGACCAGGGTGGTGATCGCATGTGTTATATATCACAATGGATTGCAGCGCACACAGTGGGGCCTACTTCCCGCAATGTATACTATATACTTATAAATAAAATGTCATTGCTGATCGCGAAGCGATAACATATCGCAAAGCGCGGCAAAAATGCACTAGTGGTTGCACTGGGGAATGTGAAATGCTGTTTGCCACTCTTTTAGCGTCAGTCAGGATGAAACAGATGACATACAGCCAATGACAGAATGCTATTCCCCTAGCTGCCTTTCCGAACATGAAAAATCTTGTAGAGCTTGAAGAGAGGAGAAGAAACATTTAAGAGCACAACAGATTAGTCCTGTGAGCTTTCTAACTAGTGTAGTTTTAGGGTGTGAATTCCCTATATATCATTTTTTATTGGGGGTTAACATGCCCAAAGTTTGGTGTGTTGCTAGGCTTCTTGCAGTAGGGGAAACCAGGCAACCCTCCCCTGCATGTCATACTGAAGCAGGATGAAGAATTCAAGGGGAAACTCTAAAGCATATTATATAAATATGCCCCCCAGTGCATCTAGCTATGCCTGCTCTCGGAAATACCTGCTATACCAAAAATACAAAGAAATAGTTATTTTTCTCACCAGTATAATGCAGTGGACAAGCATATTATAATGCTGCTCACATTACAATAAATGTCTCAATGCATTAGATGTACATCTGACACAGCATTTTATTTAGAACTTTTGTTTCCTAATTACCAGTGGGGGGCAGCAAAGAGATCACTAAGGGCCAAGAAGCCACTAAGTGATATGTGGTCAGGACTACCTGAGCTAGCACAGAATGTCAATCTATGATCTACAGGTAGTCTAACCACTGCTGGTAAAGAAAAAAAAATCTACCCCCAAGAGACAAATAACTAAATTTATATTTCGGTATTTGGAATTTTCAATACACTCCCTGCACACTAAATGGAAGCTAGTTAATTTAAGAGTATGTCCACCCACCAAAAACTTTTTATATTTGGTTGGCAACCCAAAAAACTTTGACCTCACAAGGTTTACAAAATCCAAAGATGCTTCTAACAGTACTTACCCAGCTTTCTTTGCCTCTGCGGCTTCTGCTTGCAAGGAAAAGGGCTGGACGGCAGCGTCTCCTCGATTGGCTGAGACATTGCATGCTTTCTCTCATGAAAAACAATGATGCTACTGTACAGTAGTGTTAAAGAATATATTATAGAAATTAAATATTGTCTTAATATATATATCTATAAATGAAATAAGGGGCCTACTGCATAGAGAGTTAAACCAAACAACAGAAATTTGCGTGACAACAAACAGTTTTTGAGAAATAAGATTCCTGTAACACTAGTATGGTGCAGGTTCAGTTTTTAATTTTTCCAAGTCTGATGATGATTCCCTCATGTCTGCAAGGTGTATGGCGAATTCATCCTAAAAAGCCAATATCGTCTCGGTACATTGTTGAGCGACCTTAAGAAACTAAATTGCTCTAAAACCACATTAACCGATTAGTAAATCGATTAACACAGCTTTAAGACGATACAAGCTGTTTTAGAAGCCGACCCATTAGGTTTTAGGTTTTTTGTTTTTAAATTGGATGTTCCAGTTCCATTGTTCTCTAAAGGTCTGGTTTATAATTTGCTCCTAAAGGTCCATAACAGTGTGCATCATGGACCTGACCTACGATTGTGTTCCAATCGGACTTTTGGCCAAACTATCAGTTAGTGTTTGGGCTTTAAATGGTGAAACAAGCATTGATATCTGCCAGGAAGGATCAACGATGCCAAACCGAACAATCTTACTCTAAGTGTAATCGTCCGTAAGAGACGTTCAGAACACACTTGTTCTGTAAGAGGGTTGGGTGTGTGTAAAAAGCTTTGGGCCCAGCTATTAAATCTGTTTATCTTTTAACAGATACAGTTTTGCTCTTAAATGTAAAGAAAGCAAATACACAAAGTTGTTTATACACCAACACTGTCTGCCAACGAATACTTGCAGACAATATTTGCCCCAAGATACCATATGACATCCCAGATTCTTCTAGCTATCTTCATCAACCATCAAATGCAAATAATTAGCAGCAGAACTTGCTGAGCCGAAAATCTCATCTAACCCACGATATGGCATCTGGATTTACCAGTTGATTTAGAAATAATTGTGAAGTCATTGTTAAATAAATATTTTTCCAAGTTGTATGCAAAAGGGTTCATGAAAATGTACCCAAAAATTATATCATATCAGGGCTAAACGAGTCATTGGGATCTATTCTTTTGGGTGGTAAATTTAAAAACCATTTACTGTACATTAGAGCTTCCTAACGTTGCAGAGTTACATTACAGCGATTTAACATGTTATCTGATTTGGATCCTTTGCAACTGTCTATGGGACACCTTGATTATCCCTATAAACTTGAAAAGGTTATGATATGTTAGGGTCAAGGACCAGGGAAACAGCAGCAACAAACGCCGATTGCACAGTATACAGTATTGTAAAGTTGCATGTTATTTACGTTTTAAATCTGGTTCTTCTATATTTAAGTCTAATCTTAATAATAAGATTGATTAGTAAAAGAATGTGCTGATTGGTTGCAATTTGTTTTCAAAACATAATAGTAGCAGATCACAGAATGTTATAGCTAAGGCAATAAGTAACTAAGCAGTGCACTCAGAATAAAGAAATAAATAAAGGGGATTTCATAATAACTTATCAGCAGTTATGCAAGCCTTGTGAAATATCCGGACTTATAAATGGGCCACAGCAGTGAGAACTGAACATAGTAACATTTTATCAGCGCACTTGAAGGGTAACAGCTGCCAAAATAGCCAAGAACAGCAGCTGCCCAGCTCGGGAACTGCTGACCTAAGAAGAAACCGAATACCACCGTCCAGCTATTTTACACATTACCATAGTTTACTGATAGGTAGGTGGGTGTAAGGGGGTAGGAGTAAATGCACAATACTTTACCTTACTTAAAAGGAACATCATTAAAATACACATAAGGAAAACAATAACTTAAGCTTCCAGTAAAATACAAAGGACAAATAAGAAAAATTAACTGATGTTGTTGAACAAACTGATGTTGATGTTGATGCTGTTATGACGCTAGAACAGTTTGACAAAATTTAGCTTATTAGACCTCTGTGATTTAATTATTGTCCCCACGCAGATATGTTGTCAGATAAGCTCTTAATTCAGCAATAGGAGTTACAGAAAAAATTATCCTGCCAGCAGGAAATAAGATAGAATTTGTCTGCAATCTTTTCTTTTATCGAAAGCTCGGGGCGTGTGCTTTCATTGATCACACACCAAGTGCACAAACGTACAAGTGGTTCAGTCTACTCTTATGCCCATAGCTGTTAACGTACTAGGGCTAGAGGGAGGCTACTGAGGTCCCTTTAGCCGGAGGCTACTGAGGTCCCTAGCCCTCCCTTTCTGTCCCAGCTTGTGACAGGAAGCATCCAGGGGGGGTTCGAATGGGATAATCCTGAAGGTCCTAAAAAGGACCCAGGCAGTCCTGCACAATACGTGAAACAAACCAAACAAAATCATCAAATAAGTGCTAAGTGCTATGTGTCAATAAATAAGGCAGGAAGTGAATTTAATAAAGTGAGCCAAATTATTTCCGCCATAGCCAAAGCTATGGGAGGAAGTGAAGGGAGTGCTAAACACGTGCCCCTGTGCACAGTAGTGCCGGGGAAGCCCAAGCTTTTGCACCCCCCTGCCTTAAGGCTTCGACCCGGCTCCATATCACTAAAAACCAGGGGGAGCTTGGGGGTGGGCACCTCAGAAGCCCATCTCCTCTCAACCAGCACCAGTCCGGTGGATACTTCACACAGTCTTATTACGAAAGACAGGGAAGTGATGCTTCTGCTTTTGTCAGATAAAGTGTAGCATGCAGACCAGCTCAGATCAGTACTAGTGGGCTGACCTCCAGTGACCAGGGGCAACCCCTGTTCCCTGATAAGAACAGATACTACACTTGATCTTAGCCAAAAGGCAATCATTTAACAGGGAGTGCAGAAGGAAATATTTAAACATTCCCAATCAAAATATTCCCATGGGCTGATAGAGAATGAGTAACTCATCTGGTGCACCAGCAAACACAGCAGAGAGCCATGTGGTATGCCCCCCCTTTTATCACCTGTTCCTTCGAGTAGTGTTCTGGTTGTTCTTTTGTTCTGTATGCCCATTATCTGCCCATTGATAATAATGTAAAGTACCAGTTTCTATCTTGTGTCAAACTTCCAGGAAATGCATCTCCCAAAATTCCTGGCAATCTATGGTGTGGTCACACAATGTGTGCTAGGTAATCAGCTTTGCATTGTCAATGGGCAGTAAAACGTTTCTGATGCTCGAATGCTACAGTATTAGCCAAAGATATCCTATGTTCTCCAGGCATTGCCACATAGTGCAGCATCCAAAATGCCAGTGAGTACAGATAATAAAGGGGCAGATCTTTTTTCTATTAATTCTGCAGTAACCAATCAGTTGCTATTTCAACTGCAGTTAAAAAGCTAACATCTGATTGGTGCTGCAGCATTAATTGCACGGGCAACATTCACATCACTTATATATCAGCCCCAAAGATTCTTACATATACATTAACAGTGCAAAATATTAATTAAGTTTACAAAATTAAGGGGTTGCGCCAAAAGTTTTCTTTGTATGTAACACTTCCTGTATAAAGAACAGCAAATGGTACCTGATGTCCTGTATAAAGAAATTAAAAATGACAGCAGGCGATAGATCTAAATCAATGCAAACAACCATATCGTCCTGACTAAACTACTTAGAATTAGCACAGACAATATAAAGCCACATTTCAACAAGCAGTAAGACCTCGACTACCTTATTACTGCACCAGAGCAATTTATTATAATAATAAAATACTGTCATATAATGGTTAGAAGATGAGCAAACAGAGGAAATAATTAATAGGCAAACTTGGTCAGTTGTTCCAAAGTTTTAATCTGAGCATACTACACCCACCCCCTTTCTATATAAACAGTTTACAAGGAAATCTGTTATTGTGGAAAACATTCTTTGACACGTGGCAATGTATGGAGAGGCCCCAATCACAGATTCCCATCATGTTAAAGACACAATAACCAGTTTGGCATTGTAGGGTTTAGAATGACTTGCAGAAGTTGAAGAAACCGGCAATTGATGTACCAAGGATTTTTATCCCTTTTGAGCAACTTTTTTTCATGCAAGACATGATTGGGTTGTGTGCTATAGCCCCAATACATTTGCATGCGGGGGACAGTGAAAAGTGACGTGGTCTCTTGTTACAATGTCCGAATATTGTATTTCTCAAACACAACTCATAAGGTGCATTTCATGCAAACCCTCTCCAGTTTACCCTTGGCCTATATCTGCCCCTATAGACCTTCATTAAACGATGGACAGAAACACTGATCTTGGCCATGGCCTGTCTGGTTCATAGTCTCACGGTTTTCAGATCTCTTGGCTAGGGACCACTCGGAAATACCAAACCAGAGGAACACACTAATGTATTAGACTAAGGCCCACTCAGCATTTGGACTATTCTCCTCCATGTTGAAGTCTGGGCCCTGACTTCATCATGGAGCTGCTCATCATCCTGCCATTAGCTTGTGCACCTTAATCCAGGAAAAATATGTTATTGAACAGAGTGGCACAGAGCTTCTTGGGGAAAAAAGAAAAGGGTTATGTTCACAGACAATCCATGCACTTAATATCCGTCTGATGTATATTCAATATGTTCCATAATTAGGATGAAATATTAGAACCTATTTATAAATGCCTACGTTCAGTCTACTGACAGTGGTAGGCAATGATGCGAAAAGAGTTAAAGCTGAAAAATTTTTTCTGTTGACCAAAGTCATACCTTTGTGAAAGTAAAACTGTTCACCACAACAAGCCCTGCAGGTACTCACTTCCAGTTCACTCCCACTCCTAAACGGAAATATGTTCATTGTCTGATTTTTCTCTGCTTCTTCGATGAAACACACAGAGCATGCTGAACCAGTGATCTGGAAAGAGGTGTAGACACGAATACATAGTAGTTGGCTTGACTCCTTTTAAGTTGTATGTGAAAGTTCTACCGGGTTGTTGTAAAAAAAAAGACTGCGCACACTCCACAAGGGCGTCTGTGTAGAAAGCATATTTAAAGTTGATTGATACATACAGTGTAATGTACAGTGTAGCGCTATATATTATAAATACAGTGTATGCAAATGAAAGGGATAATCTAACAGATAAATTAAATTACATATAAAGTTTCATTGAAAGGTTAAAGCATACGGGGATATAAATTTCCCTTCCTCAGGCAGGACAAAATAGGCAATTTTTGTCCTGCCTGAGGAAAGGGAAAACTATATATCCCAAAAACGTGCTTATCACGTATATGTTTGCGGGGTAAGGAGCAAAATCCCCACTCATACCAGCACCACAATCAATATCTCAATATACACATACATACAAATAACCATGTGGTGATGCCTGCACTCAGTCTTCTTCCTTTTATTTATAATATATATAATATATAGTTTGGTAGATCCAGTGCACACAAAAGGTCTTTTCTTTTCTTTTAAAACCATTTATTCACACATTTTTTCAGTGCATACAGCGACGGTTTCGGTCGTGGTTATGACCTTTTTCAAGCTGAGTGTTACTACACACAATGTACTATTTAACTGAACTGTGATCATTTAATTACATTAACATAATTGGTTGTAGGAAACAGGAGTGTTAACTCTAAGTAGCCCAAACTTCTTTGTACCAGCATGTTTTAATTATAAAAATTTGTGTGAAAGTGCATAGGTTGCTTTTACTTTAAAGTGTTCTTAGTTAAGTGATAAAGTGGTATGCTAAAAATCTTATAAAAAGTGTAGTAAAAAGTGATTATTTTTAGTATTATTTATAGTGGCAAACATCTAACAAGATAAAATACATAATATAAAATGCAAGAGCACATCACACAGCATAGACAGATCTGCTTAAGTTTATAGACAGAAATTCAAGAAGTAGCCGAAGATACAACACACACAGGGTTACATATGGTTGTCCGGCAAGACAAACGAAACGGCCATAGGAATCGCAGCCGCTCGAGATCAAGTGTTAGATTCAACAACTCGCGGGAACTGAGAGGACCCACAGTATACAACACGGACCGGAGGACCAGGGAGCAATTACAAAATGGAGCATTAACAAAAGGGGAATTAGAAACTACAGTGTCATTGGGGGAAAAAGCAGCCGGAAGCCAGAACATGAAAAAACAATCAAGGAATAATCAAAGTGCACGTTTTTTAGAGCGGGCTACACGCAGCCGAACTTGGGGGAAAGAGTAAGAAGAACCCTATCGGCGAGGTGGTAAGCATAAAAGTAAACTTATACAAACTGAACCTTCTTTAACTTGTCAGATAGAAAACTAGGACCCCATGAAGCCACATTATTACAAAAGAGTCTGACATTGTTCCAACAATGGAATTTAATTTCCTTTCAATGGAAAATAGACGCATATAAGATACAGCGCCAATTGTCCTTCAAACATTACATATGGCAAAGATATACAAACAGATAAAGTTAATCCATACAAACTGAAGAGTACCTATGATCCTCCCTATATTAACCCTACGATTAAAGATGTACCACAGATGTATCGTTGTATTCAATTAGATCAACTGGACTTGAATAGTAGTTCTTGAAGACGTTTCGCTAGTCATCCGACTGGCTTTTTCAATTCAGGATGACTTGTACAAGAATCTGTGGCAATAGTACCCGGAAAATCCAATTAGCATATCACAGCCAGGTGTTAAGGGTGTGATTGGGATTGGGTTTCCAGGGTAAATAATTGCCACAGATTCTTGTACAGTCATTCTGAATTGAGAAAGCCAGTCGGATGACTAGCGAAACGTCTTCAGAACTACATTTCAAGTCAGTTGATCTATTGAATACAACAGATATACCATGACCTGGATGAATGAGAACCTTCACAAGCCTATACCAACAGATGGTAAATGCGCAGAAATTATGGTGAAGGAACAAAATAAAAACAGATACAAAATCACCACAATTTAAAACGCTCTGGAGAAAACAGCGATAAAATCACTGACCTCAGCAAAAACATTATAATACGCCCTGCAGATAAGGGAGGGGGTATTGTTTATTAAACTATGCTGATTATCAATAGGAGATATATACTCAACTAAGAGATCCACACAATATATGAGAAACTAAAAGGGGACCCACCAAGATTTTCAAAAAACAAATTAATCTTATACTGACCGAGGCATATCATAACATTATAACATGAAACAAGAGAGTATTCAGGCTAGAAACACCCAATATGCCTATTCTGGTATACTTTACCAAAAATCCACCAAGACCTAAAGAACCCCCCAGGAGCCCAATTATCTCAGCCCGGGGAGGATTATTGGAAACCACTTGGGAAAATTTGTGGATGGCTATCTCCACCAATAGTTAAACAACTAGATATTATATCAAAGATACGGGCACTTTTGAACACCTTAATAAAGTGAATATACCGAATGATAAAGAAATCTGGCTTGCCACACTAGATGTATCTAGTCTATAAACGTGCATCCCCACACAGCTGGTTTGGAGGCGTAAAGACACATCTGGAACAGTATAAAATTGGTCAACAATATTACAAATTTCTTGATGGAATATTGGAGGCACACTAAAGTATAAACTACTTTAAATTTGAAAATAATTATTTTATACAGAGGGCAGGAACTGCAATGGGTGCGGCCATGGCTCCAGCATATGCTAATTTATTTATGCATATTTATGAAGAGAAATATATTATGACTAAATACAAAGATTACTTGTTAACATACCTCAGGTTCATAGACGATCTTTTTATTATTTGGCAGGGGCCCCTACAGCAATTGGAAGAGATGGTGAACTACTTGAACAAACTGGATACTCCTATCAGAATGACCTACAAGAAAAGCAAAACAGAATTGAATTCCTAGACCTACGAATAGTCTACAAGGTAAAAAATATGGTATTCATTATACACAAAAAACTACTGATAGGAAGACAATTTTACAATATACCAGTTGCCATCCCATCACCCTAAAAAAACTCTCTACCTATCTCCCAATTCTGCAGGGTTCTAAGAACAAACTCTAATGACACAAAATGCAAGCAAACAAATAGAAGAAATGACACAGAAATTTTATCTAGAGGATACCCCAAACGAATTTTGGACAATGCCCTTAAAAAAGCATACCACCACTGAAACCGGAGTCAAAGAAGATCAATTAAGGTTCTTTTGGTAGCAACAGTTTAAAACATGGGAAATGACATAAAAACAGTTTGAAAAATAATTAGAAAGCTTTAATTACAGACGAAACTTCAAAACATATTACCACAAAAAACCGACTATAGCTTCCGTAGGGGTAGAAAATCTAGAGATATTTTAGTAAAAACTGATCCAATAGCTTGATACATGAACGAAGTTCTTGGTTCCCAAGAAAAAACACGGAGCACAGCCTGTGGAGTGTACCTCATGTAAACAAATGTATATATTTTATGTACATATATATGAACCACACGTCCATGTGAACTACATACATTGGAAAAACGGATTTAAGTTTGAGACTAACGTATCGATGGCCATCGTTCAGCTATTAAACTGCAATGAGACAACAGAGCAATAAAACGGTGGCAAAACATTATTTGCAAAAAAACCATACTCCAGATAACTTTAATTCATTGGAATTGACCATGTTCCACATTTGAAGAGAGGGGGCGATGATATCTAAACTCCTATTACAAAAAGAGACATTTTGGATTAATAGACTCAACGAATATTGTTCCTACCGCAGCTACCTTAATGACAGATAGATAACCTTTTTAACCTTATGAGATATACAATATAGGGATGGTCTATTTATAGTTGATACTCAGGATAGTTGGAGAGTGATGATCTGCTTAATATTTGATTAAAGGGTTATTATATATTTATACGATATTTACTGTAGTTTATATTCTTATTATGACATAGACCTGGATTTTATATATATGTATTTATCTGTTAGGTCAGCAGATGTTTGGCCACTTATAAATAATAGCTAAAATAATCACTTTACTACACTTTTTATAAGATTTTTAGCATAACACTTTATCACTTAACTAAGAAGCACTTTATAAGTAAAAGCAACCTATGCACTTTCACAACAAATTTTTATAATTAAAACATGCTGGTACAAAGAAGTTTGCTACTTAAGAGTTAACACTCCTGTTTCCTACAACCAATTATGTTAATGTAATTAAATGATCACAAGTTCAGTTAAATAGTCACATTGTGTGTAGTAACACTCAGCTTGAAAAAGGTCATAAACCCACGACCGAAACGTCGCTGTATGCACTGAAAAAATATGTGTGAATAAAATGGTTTAAAAGAAAAGACCTTTTGTGTGCACTGGATCTACCAAACATATTATTTATCATCTCCCAGTAGCAATATATATATATATTATGCAGGGTGCTTCTAGGAACACAGATGCCTCAAATTTGTACATACAGTAAACCAAAAGTAAAAAAATTCCGAGCACTCCTTCTTCACATGTGTGAAGGAGTGCTCGGAACTTTTTATTTTAGTTTACTATATATATATATATATTTATAATATATATAGTAGCGGGACGATTCGGTTTTAGCCCTATGGCTACCATGTGGACAGGTTCTTGGTTCTCTAGTCAGGGCATATCTCGTTGTAAGACAACTCACATTTTGGAGAAATTTATTTATTGGATGTATTGGACTGGGGAGATGTCATCCTTGTGACGTTGGACGTGTCAGCATTGTACACGTCCATACCTCACGAGGATGGGATCCATGCTACATATAGGCTACTAGAAAAGGTAGGTAAATATAATGCGGAGGAACTTGAGTTTTTTAAAGGGCATGTCCACCCCCAAAACTAAAATTTAACCCCTTACTGGCCACATCAAGTAGTTTAAAACAATCCTTACCTTACATTCCTGCTCAAAATAGTTCCCCTGCTGTGCCCCTCCAAATTCCAGGAAACTGCTGTGTAGGAGCAGTGTGTGACTCATGCTGTGCCTGAGACTTCCTCACCCTCATCAAGGTTGAGGCATGCTCAGTGCAGCCCTCCCTGCCTCTCAGCCAATCACGGACGCGGCTGCCGGTCCCCCCTGCTTTCAATTCCATGCAAGCAGAGGGCCTGAACACTGCAGCGGAGGAGAGAGGGCAGGTAAGTAAGAATCGGGGACTTTCTAACAATTATATTAATGTGGTTGGGGCTGTGGGGAGCATGCCCTACCACATATCAAAAGTTAAATTTTGGGGTGGACATGCCCTTTAAATAGAGCTTTAAAAAGGTAAATGAAAACACAGAAAGGAGAAGGGATTTACAGCTTAGTTCAAAAAAAGATACCTTTGGTTTTGAGTTACGCAGTGGGTACCACAAGGATAACGGAGATTGTCCGGAAAAACTGGCCAATGTTTGCGAGAGGATATCCAGATATTGAGAAATTCACACAGCCCCCCCAAATTTCATATAGAAGGGGGAATACTTTGGACGATCCACGTATAAAACAAGATCAGATAAGGGGAAGGAAACATTTTTGGGCTCACGACGAAGAGGAATGTATCCATGTTTAAGATGTGCGCAATGTAAATATGTACAGAAGAGTGATTGTTTAAACATCCCATGTCTGGTAAGGTATACCCCTTCGGGGTTACTTACCTGTGACACTAGGTACGTTGTGTACGTGCTTTGGTGCCCATGTGGGTATTGTATGTGGGGGAAACTGTCAATCCGTCAAATCTCGCATCTCCCAACAAAAATCAAGCATCAAAACTCGTGATGTGAAATTACCGGTGCCAAAACATTTGTGGAGGCGAACCACAGTGAAAATGATCTGAAGTTTATGGTGCTGCAGTCTGTTCCTATACCGGAGAGGGGAGGCAACGGGTTGCTCTCCTGCAGAAACGCGAGGTTTGGTGGATTGGCGTTTAGATACACTATATCCCAAGGGTCTAAATAGGGACTAACCTGCACCTGTTATATGACTGGGAGTAAGGTGAGTCAAGGTCTGTCCTTTTTTGATGTCCTTTTTGAGTCTCTTCTTTTGATGTCACATTTGATGTTTTTCCTGATGTCCTTTTTGATTATGGAATTTTTGGGGGGGTTGTAACGCTGATATGTTTAAAATATGCATTTTGGATCCATGAGGTCACTTCCTGTTTCCATGAGGTCACTGTCCTGCTTGAAAAAGGGGATGTTGTATATCCTCGAAACGTCGCATTATATATGTGGACAATAAATTGAAGCAATTTGAAAAAGACATTCTGTGTGCGGTAATTCTTCTATACCTGTACATTTTGGGGTGTGTGCGGTGTGGCTTTACACATTAGGGCACAGGGCACATCCAGGAACATAAGGGACCAAGAAAGAGGATAAGTAGGATGGTGAAGCAGAGTGATGGGATTTAGAAGTTTAGAAGAGTATTGAATCGATTTTTATTGGATGGGAAGCCATCCAATAGACTAAACTATCGGGGTTGCTGGTTCCTCTTGGAGTTGAGTTAAATGACCTAAACTGCTGAGAGGGACAGATGACAGCCTGGGAGACTAAGTAACAGAATGTTACAGCAGTCGAGAAGGGAGAGTATCAGGGCATGCATGAGCGTTTTAGTAGTGAAACAAGAGAAAAGGGTGGATATTGGCAATACTACGAAGGAGAAAACAACATATCCTGGAGACGTTAATGTGAAGAAAGTGAAGAGTTAAAGATTACTCCAAGACAGTGTGCAGATTCAACAGGTTTGATAACCATATTGCCAAGAGAAAGGAAAATGGTGGACTAGGTCCCAGTTTCACTAAGTATAGTGAAAACATCTTGGATATAAAATAATACCTTTGTTGAACCTTTAGGTAGAAAGAGATTCTCACAAGGCATATATTGTCTTACAACAGTCATTCCAGGCAATAATAATATGACTGATAACAATTCTCTACTACTAACTACTAAAGATTGAGTTTAATGCGCCATCCAGGAGAAAACAGAGACCAGACATTTAGAGATTTCAGATTGCACTTCTGGGTTAGTGCGGGGGTGGACAAGTAGACTGGGTATCATTAGCATATAGGTGATACTTAAATTAAATAATTATATCTTACAAAGAAATATGTATAGGGAAAACAGTAAGGTTACTAAAACTAAGCACTAAAGGGACTGGAGAGTAGAGAGATCTATAGAGATAAGAAGAGTATGAAAGGTAGCTGATAGTTTAAAGACCAAGCCATCATGGAAAATTGTACTCCACCCAGAGTTTGGTCATGTGCTCTTTGAGCAAAGTACTTTGAACTAGAGAGTAACTTCAAGCACCAGGCACACAGGAGAAGCTGTCAGCTCATGTAGCCAAAAGGCAAGTACCAGTAGGTTAGGACCCAGTTAAAGAAAGCAACCTTGACGTGGTGACTGGGCTTAAATATTTGGTCAACTTATTGAACTAATGCTTTTATTTATCCAGGGTTTATCAGACTGTTTGAAGTAGCAACTTATGGAGGTAGCCATTGTGCACTAGAATTCTGTGTTTTGTGTCTCACAGGCTCCAGCCAGAGATGTGATTGTCAGCTCATTTTAAAGAAATACTGCTGGCTTCATTTAACTCTAACTTGTTTTGAGACCACAGTTGCTCTTTAAATGTCAATTTCAAAACGATCAGCGAGGCAGTTGCCGGTGTCTCAGAAACAGAGGGGGAAAAGTCAGGAGGTAAGATTTCTAGTGCATGGGCAGCATCAAACTATAAAATCTTGGAGACAATAAAACATTACCTCTACTGACAAAAGAAAGTGAATTGGTTCAATGTCTGGGATTTACCATGCAACGTTGGAACTAAACATCTACCAAATTCTTACAGAGGGATAATTTCTATATCAATACACTGTTTATGATCATACTGCAGGTCACATGGTGCAGACAATAAAACAGTTCATATAAAGTCTAACTAGAAGAGTGAATGTAACCCTGTTATTCTTGGTTTATATGTATTGTTCACAGATGTCTGATGCTAACAGTGTAAGTTCAGGTCCTACAAGGCTGTCCAATTTTCTGCAAAATGCTGCCTTTTGCTTCACAGATGCTAAAGTAGCATTAAATTAAATATAATATTTAATTAATATAAATTATATGGTTTGTAGAGAATGTTTTATACATATACAACACATATGAATGCAAAATACATATAATTTTTCCTTATAAATAAGCATGTGGTTGGAGGCATTAAGTTTGCCCCTGCTATTAAAGGCCATAATACTCACACTGGCCTGACGTGCTGCTGGAGTAACTCAGCCTAATGCCCAGCCCTTTCAGATGGACCCATCAAGCATGGCTGAGCCTAGATAAAAGTTTAGTTTGAGCATTAGGTTTCTGGATTCAGGGGGTTCTTTACCTGTACTAGAAATACCATTCTGGGGGGACAAGCCTTTTAATCAAAATAGCATTGGTATTTCAGTTTGGGTTCTAAATAAAGAACCCAGTACTGGCATTGGGTAATACTGATATAAGAAAATTGCAATATGATCAGGGAGATTTAATAAAAGTTCTTATCGTTAAAAATGGTGCTAATGTTAAGTGTGAAGCAACAAAAAGAACTTTTATTGAATCTCCCTGTATTATTAAAACTATCTGATAAAATGGAGACTATTTACATATACAGTTTATGTATGTTGGTTAAAAAACAAAACATATTCAAAATTATATGAATTACCAGAGAATTTACTGATTATGCTTATCCAACTAAGGGGAAGATGCAGAACTGCAAATGCAGTAAGCATCTTTGCACTTATACTGCATCTTGGAAGCATGGAAGGTAGTTATGCAGCTCACTAGTGCAAAACGTAAACATGTATTCAATAGTAGCATATAGCATATATTGAATAAATGTTTAAGTTTTGACCTATATGAGATTGCCCCTGCCTTCTATTTCTACTATTGTGTTTCCTGTTCAGTCCAGGTTGGGGGGTGTTTCCTATCTACTTTGTCTTTTAGATATTTGAAGGTAGTTATGCCCCTTACTGACAATTTGACAGAACATTTTGCGAAAATTGCAAAATGTAACTTCCAGTTATTGCATGCTAAAGTGGAAAACTTGGCTTCAGGTTGCATGCAAATTCCATACTAACCTGTTATTACATCAGGAATAAGGGGTTAACATGGTTTATGTATCCTCATTAAGTGTTTTGTTTAACTAACCTGTGTTAATCTCATCACTACTTGTGGGTAACCATTCAGCAATTTAAAAAACAAATAAATAAGATCTCAACTTAAATGCCTATAACCCAATACACAAGGGCCAATTCTATATATTCTCACAAAGCTGCCTTTTGCAGAATATATGGCCATATTCCTATAACATTGTGATCTTGTACCATATGGGTTGAAAGACGGCCCAGCGTAATTAAGTGCCCCATACCACGGCATTGATATGTTGAACGATTGAGCAAATTCAAAAAATGCACAGAATATTCATATATTTTCCTGTTTTTCAGATTGACCGCTTGACAATATGAAAAACGAAGATAAACCCAGATGGAAAATTCTCAGTTGACCGCACATCCCAAAGGTTGCCAGCTTTCCCTAATGAGCATGCGGCTGCCAAATGTTCAGGTCGGGCAAGCGGTCGTCAGGAAAGACTGTAAATTTCCCTTCGGCCATGGTAGAGGGCATCGGACGGGTTGAGGAATCACACAGTCGAACATTCTCCTATGCTGGGTATATGTAAGGAGAATGCTTGGGACTGTGTGTATCTAATCCTTGAAAAATGACAGACAGGATCTTGCATATTTGCTGGGGCCGCAATGTGATTTACTATTAATCCCTGCAATAATAATAACCACCCCAGACAAATCTAAAAGGCAGACAGGCGTCATAAAAAAAAACAATGGGAAATTTTCATCTTCTACTTAAGCGCTCACTTGCTAGTGCTCTGTCTTACTTGTACTGTTATTGCCACATAATTGTCAAAAAAAATCAATCAATAACACATGTTCAACAATTTGCAAAAATATTAATACGTTCTAGTGCTCAGACCAATTAAAAAATACGACTGATGAGTAGGTGAAATTTGGATCTGGGTTCTTACTTAATGAACACACAGTGTCCTTCTGTGTAGTCAAAAATGACTTATATTGGCCACCAGTGTCCCTGAACACGTTTTATAACACAGTGTGTCCTTCACAAAGCCAGAAAGTATTTAATAATGGTAACCGGTGTTCCCAGGGATCATACTCAGACAGGCCATCAATCCAGTGATACAGTTTAGAGAAGCAGATTAAATTTCAGCTGACAAGTAATTAGCATTAAATGCATCTATACTAGGAGACTTTTTTTTTTTTAATTGCCCTACGGTAATTGAAAACTATAATTCCAACCACCATGGTACATTTACTTTTTGCTGAGATATAACCTATTTATTAGTTATCTAATATTATACTTTTCAATTTGTCATTCAACTGCTCTATTATCATACTATATAATAATATAGTAACAATCTGTCAGGATGAGTTAGGGAAGAATATTTAAATACCAAATTGCCATGGATGGAATTCCCACTATCTCTCACTGCTGGTTGATAGTGATAGCTGAGCAAAAACAAGTACTGGATTTAAAGAAAGCACCTGCTGCTTAAGATGGGTACACACATACGATAAAGGACCAATCCCTTGGTACCAATGGAATCTGTCCTTTTCCGATAATGTGTGTATGTCCAACTGCCGTTTCCATTTCCACTAAGTTAGTGGGTTCCCCATTAGAATCTGAGGTACGGGGGAAACTTACAGCATTGCAGGGCTTGACAAACTGGGGGATTGCAGATACTGGCAGTAAACTGGAGGGGGTAAGATAAGGTGGTGAAGGAAGATAGATTTGTAAGAGTCACCAGGAAAAGAAGGGGATGGAAAGGCAGGGTCCCTTCTTCCCCGCTAGTCGATAGTCAAAGGTTGCTGTTTAGGTGAAGAAGTAGAGGAGGACAGCTCAGAAGAAGCATGTTTAGAGCTGGAGGAGGCTGATCCTGCGCACCAAGGGGCCTGCCATCTCTAATACAACAGAGGAAGAACTTAGGGCCAGGATGGTTGAGGAGGTGAGTGGTCTCCATTATTAGAAAGGTGGATAGGGTAATTGCCACCAGACCCTACATGCCCAACAGGTGTAAAGGTTCGACATGTAGTGGATCACGTAGACATATAATTGGGGGGGCTGGGAGTAACCCAGCAGTCTTGGTTCACATTGGTGCCAATGACAAAGTTAGAATAGAAGGAAGGTCTTTAAAACTGACTTCTGAGAGTTAGAGGCAAGCAAAAAGTAAGGACATCCAGGGTAGTAGTTCCAGAAATATTACGCAGCCATGTTTTAAGCTAGTGGCATAAAGGGTTAAAGTGACAGTTAGATGTACTTTGCAGTTACAGTTATATTTTCATTATTTTGTTAGAAAGAAACAAAAATAATCTTAATAGAAATATATTTAGAATTGAACATAAAATAGGCTATAATATAAGTAGATAGGTCAACCAATATAAAATACACAAGCCAATGCTGTTTTTGATTGAAAAAGTTTTTGTTCTGCTCTCTATAATTCAAACAGACAGCCTAGATCTGTATATGACTTGGCACAATACTTGTATCATTGATGAGCCAAAATTGATGCATAATCTGTGCTCAACTACTGTATTATTCCTTTGTAAATGAACAAAACAAAGTGTTCAGAGGATTTTAAAGAGAAGGAAAGAATTAAAAAAAAAAAAACTTCTACAACGTGCATTGCAGCGTTAATCTTAATCAAACAGAGTATAAATTGCTACCTGGCTTCAGGGTGCCAGCCCCCTCTACTACTAGGTGTAAGAAGGTTTTGGTTACTCTGTGCAGCTCTTCCATAAAGACTCAAAATGCAAAGAAAGCAATTTACCTTCCATAATGCTGCAAGTTTCCTGGCATTCAGGGCGTATTGGAGAATCTCTTCCAGCCAACTGAACAGGGATAAAAGAGGAGGGGAAATAAGGACAATTAATTTCCATCAACAACAAAAAGTTACAATAGAGGAAAAAGATTATGGTGGCAAGATTCTTTCTTCTTGTTATAAAAAGGACATCCATGTGAATTGCTTGCAATATATAATTAAGAACACACAGAACTAGACAAATTCCACTTTGTAGATAATGGTTAGTAAAATGGATAGTTTCCTCAAGCTGCTAAACCGAGCCTGATCTTATATAGTATATTACTACACTTCATTGATCACTAGACATTCAGGATTAATATACAAGGTGTGCATAGCAGGTGCTGATGAAGTGTTGATGAAAGCAGGCATGCTGGCATTTCTAAGTGGATTAAGGTTAAATTGGTGCCATAATCTCAATATACACAGGCGGGAAGAGACCTGGATTAGTTGCCTTGTCACACAGCAGCAGTGCCTTCTTGGTACGTCAGACCATACTGAGATGCTTTGACAATGTCGTCCAAGACTGGTAATGGTATCAAAACAAATGTACTTGAGAACAATACTACCAGCAGTGGTAGAAGTCTATCATCCATCTTAAATAAAGGGTAACTGTGGTCTCCAAGCAAATTAGGGTTAAATAATATTTTTCAGTCTAACCTTGATCACATGCTTTGGTGCGACTCAAGTGCAAAATTAGTATATATGTATTGTGTAGTATAAAGGGTCATGTCCACCCCTTTAGAAAACTTTTGATAGCGGTAGGGCATGCTCCCCCAGCCCCAACCGCATTAAATTATTATTGTAGAAAGTCCCCCGATCTTACTACTTCCCCCTTTCCTCCGCCACACAGTTCAGCCCTTTGCTTGGAATTGCAAGAGGGGGTGGGACTGGCAGCCGCGTCTGTGATTGGCTGAGAGAAGCCAATCACGGTCGCGGCTGCTGGAGTTCTGAAACGCGGAGGAGAGAGGGAAGGTAAGTAAAGGTTGGGGGATTTTGCAAAAATATTAATGCGGTTAGGGCTGGGGGAGCATGCCCTACCGCATACCCAAAGGTTTTAATGTTAGGGGGAGGGAGAAAAAAAGGAGAGGGAGGAAGGGGGGGGAGGGCTGCACTGAGCATGCCAAACCTTGACGAGGTTGAGGCAGACTCAGGAACAGCATGAATCACAACACTGCTACACAGCAGTTTCTGGACTTTGGAGGGGCACAGGAGGGGAAACCATTTTTGAGCAGAAATGTAAGGTAAGGTTTGTTTTAAACTTCATAATATGGCCAGTAAAGGGTTACATTTTAGTTTTGGGGGTGGACGTGCCCTTTAAGGGTTCATAAAGACAACGTCCATCGAATGTCCATCTAGTCTCAACCTACCCACATTTCCTGACTAACATTTGATCCAGATTAAGGAAAAAAACATAAAGAGGGGGGGAAATCCTTTTTGGCTCAAAGTGGCAATCAGAAATATCTCATGATCAACTCCAACTTATTTATCAATACCAGTTACATGCAAAATCATTTTTTTTTTAGAAACTCATCCAGCTTCTTTTTTTTTTTCAACATCAATGGCCCTTCCATCACCACGTCCAATAGAAGTCAGTTCCATATTTTTCCGTCCTCACTCTACACTTCTGGACTTAATGGTGTCTTCATATCCTCTCACATGTTTTTTGGCAACCAATGCACCTGATAGTTTATTGTATGACCTGTTAATGTATAAATACACAGTGATCATATCCCCAAGCAATTCCCTTTTCTCTAGTGTCCCCTATTAATTTAAATGCCCTACACTGAACGCTTTAAATTTCGAATATATCCTTTTCTAACTTTTAGAAGTTATATTGTAAAATGAATACGATAAAAAGGTTAGTATAAAAAAATTAAAAAACACACTGTGCCCTAAGCAGAAATAAGCAGTCTTACCTTTATTAGAAGTGCAAACCTTGGTAAAAAAAAAAAAAAAAAATTCTGTTACAGGATGTTAATAAAAAAAACTGACTTGCATTTCTATTTTTGCCACGTGCTCACTAATTATTACATGAACCTAACAGTGGGTCAATAAAGGTCCAGGGGGAATGCTTATGACTAAATCTGTTGAGGGGATGAAATGCATCAGGTTGATTAATAAATCACTGTTAGTTCCTGCTCCTGACATCCTTCTAATTTATCTTGGCACTGCTGGTTAATATAAAGATGGTCTGACCATCACTTTCACAAACGTTAAATGAGTTCAGAGTTAGAACCAATTCTAAAGTTTCTTAACTTAGCATTTGACATTGGCGGGTAACCCCGGCCGATACTTTTGGTAGACAGATGTACAATGTTAATTGTATATAGATGAACCATTCGTATTGTTCGACATTCAATTGGCAATAAATGTCTAATGCCGTATATAGTGAGGTCACTTTACATTTAAATGGAATTTAAGAAAATACTATGATCATTTAACCAATCAACTTAATTGTTTTTATGATCAAATATATCAGCATAATAAGAAACGGGAAAAATTTTAAATTTTTGGTCCAAACAATTGAAATGTTTACTTGCATGGCGGATTCATCCTAATATCGGCCAAGTGTATGGGCACTTTTAGGGTTAAAATAAGATTGGCTATAAAATATCACAGTAGACTTGCACTCCAAACGGTGAGTTGTTTATTAATAGCCAAACATCAGCAAATCAAACAACGTTCGGGGTAACAACCCTTCATCAGGGTTGTTACCCGAAACGTTGTTTGATTTGCTGATGTTTGGCTATTAAAAACTACTCACCGTTTTGAGTGCAGTCTACCTGTGATATTATAGCCATTCGTTCCCTTTGAAGTGGGGATTCTGGACTGTTTGCACCCACCTGGGGTTAGTGTGCATATGGACTTTGTTCTTAAAATAAGATTGGTTGATGGCAATGTTGATTTGTGTTTTGATTTGGAGATGGGCCAAACCTTTCTCTGGATCTATAGCGCTGAGCTGAGAGAAATTAGTTATTCAGAAATGGGATACGGAGGATTCATTTCTTCATTTTCCCTTATCTGTGTACAGCACAGTGCATGGCTTATATACAGTGGTAGAAAAAAAAAACTATGTCTACAGACATCAATAAAAAAAAAAAGAAAGAAAAATGCCATTGGTCTAGTCCTGAATTATACAATAGAAGAATATTACTATTTGATTAAAGCTCCATACATATGGCGAGCATCGCACGTGTACAGGACTCAGTTGGAGGTTGTTTGTTGACCTTCAGGTAGTGGAAATTTATAAGTTCCCGTAAATAAAAAGATGCAGGTAAGTCTGTTAAAAAAAGTCTATTAAGGGAAATGGGTGTGTGACTAGGATATTGTGTTTTCTTTAAGAGCACCAAAGATGTTTTTGTGGCAGAACTGCCTCTATCTGCTTCAGGAAATAATCTAGTACAGCTGTGTTAGTCAAATTCACCATAGAAAAAAGACAAGAATCTATATCAAATTACATTGGTGCAGCAAAGTCAATGGATTCTTTATGTCAAAAAAGCTGTCTGGTGTTAAGTGTCTCATCAATACTAACATGATTGATGGCACTTAGATGAAATGTATATGAAACACTGCTAGCATTCTAACCCAGCCTCGCTCTGTGCCAGTATCCAATGACCAAAGAGTGGTTAAAATAGCCACTAGGAGACATCGCTAATTTAACATGAAGAAAATCCTCACAGACAGCTATGAATTTGTGCCAGGGGAGATAATAAATGGTTTGTGGTTTTGCAGTATCCTTTTCACTGCAGTGCTTAAGAGGTGAGTGTTTATAGGTGCTCAGTTATCAAACTTCTCTTTCTGCAACTCAACGTAATATATAACATTGAAGTGGCAAAGGTGGACATGCCTTCCAACACTTATTTCAGGAGGGCTGCAACATAGTGTTGCTTAATTTTCTTTCGCTTCTGAGATACACTAAACATTTAAGTGAAAATTAATGCAGCACCAGAAAAAAATGATCTCCCTGATAATCCGGTCAAATCAGTCATCTCAGTCAAGTATTTGAGATAAAAATGCACCAAATATAACAATACTGGCTGTACAGAATACAAGGAAGCAAACAAAAAAATGCGTTGCCAGCCCTAATCAAGAAAGTGTGGTACACACAAACTAATATTTTTGCCCGATCAACAGTGGCCCCAGATTAGCAAGGGGGTCAAATGTGGTTTCTAGCTTGACTGTTTGCTTAAAAGAGGTTGAACCTCCTTATGCTGCTTCTTAAGGTTTGTACACATGAACGATGTGTTCAATGAGCCATGACCCCTGACCACAACACATTCATGCGACGAATGGCCATTTCGTCCGAGAATTGCACGTGTGTATGCATTCAGTCTGGGGTCCTTTGTCGATCTGCCAGGCTCGGTTCCAAATCATACGTAGTTTATCTTCCAGCACCTTACTGGGCGTTCAGGGGTCTGTGTAGAGCAGCACTCCAAAGTTTTCCACTAATTGTGTAGGTTACTTCTTTAGTTGTAAAATGGTTGCGCTCATAAAAGGATAAAATGATACAAAGTGCTTAGTGCAAAAACAAAAGAAACAAAAACAGGAATAAAAACAGGCATCAAAAACACTTAGCAGTGTTATGTAGGATCCCCTTGACTCTTTAGTCTAATCTGGCCTGTGACTAAAAGAGTCAAGGGGATCCTATATAAAAACACTGTAAGTGTTTTTGATGCTGTTTATTCCTGTTTTTAGGTTTCTTTGTTTTGCACCAAGCACTTTATATTATTGGGTGGTGGTGCACTATATAATAAAGCTACCTTTGGTTAATCATACCATTGACTGGACCTGCATCGTTACTTAAAGAAAGTAAGGTATTTTAACCATTTAATATATGTTTTAATGGGATTTAATACTTTTAAGAACTTTTAAAACAACTGATCTTTTTTATCTGTTTATCCTTTTATGAGCGGCGAACATTAAAAGGTGCGAGGGTGGACATGTCTCACACACTATTTTAGGAGGCCTGAAACATGGCTTTGCTAACATTTCTTTTCTCTGAGATGACTAATCATTTGAGTGATAATGAAAGGATTGCTGGATGAAAGGAACGTAAGCAGCACCAGAAAAAAAAATGATCTCCCTGATAGCCCCGTCAAATCAGTCATATTGAGATAAAAGGGCACCAAACATAACAATATTAGCGTACAATATTTAAAATCTGTATAAAAGACCTTGAAATATCCTAAAAAAAACTTCATAATAAAAGAGGCATATATGGACATAAGAAGGCATAAAGCAAAAAAACTGCACCGAAATTGAGTATATACAGCTGATCTATAGCAAAACAGTGGCCATTCTTCACAAATGGCGCTGGATGGAATGCAAGAAGCCGGGAATGGAACGATGACATCATCATGCCATGCTGAAGACCTGGAAGCAGTGCAGACCCGTGAAAATAACATTTAAAAGGATATACACATCTCACAGGTATACAGTCTTGAAAAAGCTGCTTTATTGCAGTGATGCGTTGAGTTTTTAAAAACAAGGTCAGGAATAGAAACCAATTTGTACTGCATTTTATACCTTTTAATGATGGTTTTTAATGGAGGTCTTATCTTGCTGCATCCCATATGCTCTATGCATTTTAAAGAGCTAGGACAGTAGAGGAACCCTGTTATATATTGCAGTAGAATCTGAACAAATCCACAGGCTTTGGATGGTTATGGGACTTTTACTGGTGATTTAATGACTTGCTGAGAACGTGTACATTTTAAGGAATAAAGCTGTTTGAAAAGTGCTGGACTATGTAAGTGTCCTTTATCTATATATTATATGTTAATGTATTTTTAATGTAGGTTTTTAACTGATATTATGGTATACTACTGACCACATATTTATTTATTATTAATGTTATGTTGTGAGGAAGTTTGCACAGCCTACTTTGATCAAATGACAATTAAACACTAGACACTGAGAACAGAGGGAGAAGGAACAATATCAGATATGTGGGCTCCCCCATAGACCTCCACTCCCTTAGGCCACAAAAACTCTAAATTTCAAGAGATGAGTCCACTTTCGACAAAAAAAGAGTATTATGATTCAATATCGGAAAATTCACGATTTATTCATGAAGAGGCACATATTCAACTCTATCCTGAATTATGTATTCAGGATAGACACTAAACGCAAACGACAACTTAAAGCCACCACTCCAGACTCTCAATAAACACAATATCTCTTACAGAGGGGCTACCCATTTCAACTTACCCAAGACACACTGGAGATAACCATACGCTTAGCTACCCAGAAGAACTACCTACATTCGTTATCACTTCCAGAAATCCCCCTCCCTGAATTGAGAGGACTTCCCACCCTTAATTGGATTCCCATAAGCCTTGGTCCCAACATCACCAAAGAGATCATCCCAATTTTCCAACCAACCGAAATGCTCCACATTATCTTTGGCCTCAGGCAACACACTAGATCCTTGCTTTGACCATACAATTACTTACCAGATATCTGCCCCTGGTTCCAGACCAATTGGTGTGCAACAAGGCCATGTAGTTGCCAAGATTTACATTTATAGAAACCTAAATGAACAAAAAATAAAACAGAACTTATTCCCAAACGTAACCCGTTAGTGCCACAAACATAGCCGCAAAAATCCCAACCACCCACTGCTCTCACACTTCAAGCATATGCTACCCTTCTCTATCCTCTACCCTCTGGGGAACTTCTCCTTTCCCACAAGAGACACAGAGAGAGAATTGACTATATCTTTGTCACACATTCTGGAATACGTCTCTTAACCAACTACCATCGAATCTCGACATGGCCAGATCATGCTCAGAACAGAAACAGCAGACTTAACACGGACAAAATACACCCCTAAACAAATTCATGGGACTAAATGAAAAGCACTGTAAAAATCCAGTATACTGGGGAGAACATCAAGAAGCCATAGAAACACATTTTACCACTAACAAAGCTAGAGTTTCCCCTTCTATGATGCTATGAGAGGACATACGCAGTGATAAGAGGCCACTGCATTAAACTAGCATCCCGCCTTTAAAACAAACCATAACAAAAAATTACGAGAACTCACTAAGAACCTTAAAGAAGCAGAGGACCAACTATACTATACATCATCCATCACAAAACTCCACAAGGTGATCGCAAATAGAGCAGTCCTAAAAGACCATTACATCTCAGAAACAGACAAAAGATTTAGATGGGAAAACACTCATTTATGAAAAAAGGTAATAAGGCCCACACTCTACTAGGCAAACTTCCTAAACATCACAGGAACATGCCACTTCAGTTAGTACTAAAATTGATCAAGGAATCCGATATATGACCCCACAGGAATAGCAGCCAGGTTTGAATAGAAATATAGCATCTTTATACTGCTTTCCAACCCTCAATGGATACCGTATCTCCCGAATCCTGGAATCAATACACATTTTTCTAATCTCTAGCAATATGCCCAACTGACACAAAAACAACTAATAATAGTATAATTGTCAATATTATATAGTATCCCCATACCAACTGGAACTGCAGTATATGTACTAATACCAGTAATCTCTAATATATATAGTATCCACGTAACAATCAGAAATACAGTAATGTATTAATACCAGTAATTCTCAAATATATATATATCCCATACCAACCAGAACTACAGTATATGTATAATAACGTAATTCTAATATATATAGATACTCGTACCAACCAGAACTACAGTATATGTATTATATACCAGAATTCTCAATATTATATGTATCCTGTACAACTAGAGTGGCCGAACTTTCGAAAGTTCGAAAACGCACCCATAAAAGTTAATGTGAGTCAAATAGTTCGAAAAGTTTAATGAAATACAATTAAAATATCAATGGTAACTTAATGTAAATGGCTGTGCGACCTGGGAAAGGTCTGGGGAACATGTCGAATATCCAGGACATTCGAAAAAATCAATTTTACTCTCACTCGCGCTATTTGAGTCGTTGCGCCAGGTACCATGTACATTTTACTTGCGGATTCAATGCTCGCGTATAGGCTTTAAGACAACTTTACTCGTAGATTCGATGTTCGCGCCTAGATACATGGATGTTTTACTCGCGAATTGATGCTCACGTATAGGTTTAATGTACCCTTTACTCGGATTCGACTGTGTTATAGGTAAACAGGCATTTTATCGATTCGAACGGTCGAACATTCAAATTTATCGAAAGTCTAAAAATATTGAAAATTTTTTAGTAATCTGATTGGCTGGGACGATGCTACATTGTTTTTTTTTAAAAATTATTTGGCTTGATAAGGAAAAGTTCATTAAGTTCTATTAGTATTGTGTTTACCTACAGGAGCAACTAGACTTATTAAAAAGCATTAAATGATGTTAAGGCCATGTCCACTCCCAAAACTAAAATTTAACCCACACTTGGCCCACAGTACGTTTTAAAAAAAATCCTTAACACAACTGCTTCTATGGTTCCCGTAGTCCATGTCCAAAGCCAGGAAACTGAGGAGTGTGGTTGCCTTCCTGGCCAAACGTCTTGCCTCTTGTCTAGGCCTCTGGGGGATGGTGACATGTGCAGAGGAGCCTCCCCCCCCTCCCTTCATCCCGATCCCTTTTCTTGCAGTCTTAAAAGTCTAAAAACTTTATCTGAACTTATAGATAGAATCTAAAATATTACAGATCCTTGCTATAGTCTTGTCTCTCTATGGCTGCCGGTGCGACCCCTGTTGTAGTTCCGACAGGCAAGGGAGAAGACAGAATGACGCTGGAACGAGGAGCTGTAAGTGAGTTTGGAATCAATTTTTAAACTTCTAAATAGCGGTGAGGGTGGGGGGTTTGCTTGCATATGTCAAAAGTTATATGGAGGTGGGAGATGACCCTTTATAGACGTGTTATATCATATGTGGAATAGTAATGGTGTGGCCAGACACACATTGTTTTTGTTACTTATCAAGCATGTAAGGGATTTTGGTTTTCTAGTTTATCAGACAGAATTACTGCACCAATTATCCTTCATGGATGCTGTAGATGTGATTAATAAGGACACTTGACCTTCAACCCCAAATTGGACCCTTTTATAGTGGCCAAACATCTAACAAGATAAATACATATATATAAAATCCAGGTCTATTGTCAATAATAAGAATATAAACTACAGTATAAATATCGTATAAATATATAAATAACCCTTTAATCAAATAGTTAAGCAGATATCCACTCTCCAACTATCCTAGAGTATCAACTATAAATAGACCATCCCTATATTGTATAATTCTATAAGGTTAAAAAATGTTATCTATCTGTCATTAAGGTAGCTGCGGTAGGAACAATATTCGTTGAGTCTATTAATCCAAAATGTCTCTTTTTGTAATAGGAGTTTAGATCTATCGCCCCCTCTCTTCAAATGTGGAACATGGTCAATTCCAATGAATTTAAAGTTATCTGGAGTATGGTTTTTTTGCAAATAATGTTTTGCCACCGGTTTATTGCTCTGGTTGTCTCTAATTGCAGTTTTAATAGCTGAACGATGGCCATCGATACGTAGTCTCAAACTTAAATCCGTTTTTCCAATGTATGTGAGTTCACATGGACGTGTGGTCATATATATGTACATAAATATATACATTTGTTTACATGAGGTACACTTTCCACAGGCTGTGCATCCGTGTTTTTTCTTTGGGAACCAAGAACTGTCGTTCATGTAGCAAGCTATTGGATCAGTTTTTACTAAAATATCTCTAAGATTTCTACCCCTACGGAAGCTTATAGTCGGTTGTTGTGGTAATATTGTTTTGAAGTTTTCGTCTGTAATTAAAGCTTTCTAATTATTTTTCAAACTGTTTTTTATGTCATTTCCCATGTTGTTAAACTGTATGCTACAAAAGAACCTTAATTGATCTTCTTTGGACTCCGTTTCAGTGGTGGTATGCTTTTTTAAGGGCATTGTCCAAAATTCGTTTGGGGTATCCTCTAGATAAAAATTTCTGTGTCATTTCTTCTATTTGTTGCTTGCATTTTGTGTCATTAGAGTTGTTTCTTAGAACCCTGCAGAATTGGGAGATAGGTAGAGAGTTTTTTAGGGTGATGGGATGGCAACTGGTATATTGTAAAATTGTGTTCCTATCAGTAGTTTTTGTGTATAATGAATACCATATTTTGTTACCTTGTAGACCTATTCGTAGGTCTAGGAATTCAATTTCTGTTTTGCTTTTCTTGTAGCAGTTCAGTTTGTAGCAGCAGTTCAGTTTGTTCAAGTAGTTCACCATCTCTTCCAATTGCTGTAGGGGCCCCTGCCAAATAATAAAAAGATCATCTATGAACCTGAGGTATGTTAACAAGTAATCTTTGTATTTAGTCATAATATATTTCTTTTCATAAGTATGCATAAATAAATTAGCATATGCTGGAGCCAAGGCCGCACCCATTGCAGTTCCTGCCCTCTGTATAAAATAATTATTTTCAAATTTAAAGTAATTATACTTTAGTGTAGCCTCCAATAGTTCCATCAAGAAATTTTGTAATATTGGTTGACCAATTTTATACTGTTCCAGATGTGTCTTTACTGCCTCCAAACCAGCTGTGTGTGGGATGCACGTGTATAGACTAGATACATCTAGTGTGGCAAGCCAGATTTCTTTATCATTCGGTATATTCACTTTATTAAGGTGTTCAATCAAGTGGCCCGTGTCTTTGATATAAGTATCTAGTTGTTGAACTATTGGCTGGAGATAGCCATCCACAAATTTCCCAAGTGGTTCCAATAATCCTCCCCGGGCTGAGATAATTGGGCGTCCTGGGGGGTTCTTTAGATCTTTGTGGATTTTTGGTAAAGTATACAGAATAGGGCATATTGGGTGTTTCTGGCCTAAATACTCTCTTGTTTCCTTGTTAATAATGTTATGATGCATGCCTCGGTCAAGTATAAGATTAATTTGTTTTTGAAAATCTTTGGTGGGGTCCCCTTTTAGTTTCTCATATATTGTGGTATCTCTTAGTTGAGTATATATCTCCTTTTGATAATCAGCATAGTTTAATATAACAATACCCCCTCCCTTATCTGCAGGGCGTATTATAATGTTTTGTCTGAGGTCAGTGATTTTATCGCTGTTTCTCCCCAGGCTTTAAATTGTGATGTGTATCTGTTATATTTTTTGTTCCTTCACCATAATTTCTGCATTTACCATCTGTTGGTATGCTTGTGAAGGTTCTCATTCATCCAGGTCATGGTATATCTGTTGTATTCAATTAGATCAACTGGACTTGAAATGTAGTTCTTGAAGACGTTTCGCTAGTCATCCGCTGGCTTTCTCAATTCAGAATGACTTGTACAAGAATCTGTGGCAATTATTTACCCTGGAAAATCCCAATCCCAATCACACCCTTAACACCTGGCTGTGATATGCTAATTGGGATTTTCCAGGGTACATAATTGCCACAGATTCTTGTACAAGTCATTCTGAATTGAGAAGCCAGTCGGATGACTACGAAACGTCTTCAAGAACTACATTTCAAGTCCGTTGATCTAATTGAATACAACAGATACATCTGTTGGTACATCTTAATCGTAGGGTTATATAGGGAGTCATATGTACTCTTCAGTTTGTATGGATTAACTTTATCTGTTTGTATATCTTTGCCATATGTTGTTTGAAGGACAATTGCGCTGTATCTTATATGCGTCTATTTTCCATTGAAAGGAATTAAATTCCATTGTTGGAACAAATGTCAGACTCTTTTGTAATAATGTGGCTTCATGGGGTCCTAGTTTTCTATCTGACAAGTTAAAGATAGGTACAGTTTGTATAAGTTTACTTTTATGCTTACCACCTCTCCGAATAGGGTATCTTCTTACTCTTTCTCCCAAGTTCGGCTGCGTGTAGCCCGCTCTAAAAAACGTGCACTTTGATTATTCCGTGATTGTTTTTTCATGTTCTGGCCTTCCGGCTGCTTTTCCCCCAATGACACTGTAGTTTCTAATTCCCCTTTTGTTAATGCTCCATTTTGTAATTGCTCCCGGTCCTCCCGGTCCGTGTTGTATACTGTGGGTCCTCTCAGTTCCCGCGAGTTGTTGAATCTAACACGTGATCTCGAGCGGCTGCGATTCCTATTGGCCGTTTCGTTTGTCTTGCCGGACAACCATATGTAAACCCTGTGTGTGTTGTAATCTTCGGCTACTTTCTTGAATTTCTGTCTTATAAACTTAAGCAGATCTTGTCTATGCTGTGTGATGTGCTCTTGCATTTATATATATGTATTTATCTTGTTAGATGTTTGGCCACTATAAATAATAGCTAAAAATAATCACTTTTTACTACACTTTTTATAAGATTTTTAGCATAACACTTTATCACTTTAACTAAGAAGCACTTTATAAGTAAAAGCAACCTATGCACTTTCACAACAAATTTTTATAATTAAAACATGCTGGTACAAAGAAGTTTGGCTACTTAAGAGTTAACACTCCTGTTTCCTACAACCAATTATGTTAATGTAATTAAATGATCACAAGTTCAGTTAAATAGTCACATTGTGTGTAGTAACACTCAGCTTGAAAAAGGTCATAAACCACGACCGAAACGTCGCTGTATGCACTGAAAAAATGTGTGAATAAAAATGGTTTAAAAAGAAAAGAAAAGACCTTTTGTGTGCACTGGATCTACCAAACATATATATATATATATATATATAAATAAAAGGAAGAAGACTGAGTGCAGGCATCACCACATGGTTATTTGTATGTATGTGTATATTGAGATATTGATTGTGGTGCTGGTATGAGTGGGGATTTGCTCCTTACCGCAAACATATACAGTGATAGCAACGTTTTTGGGATATATAGTTTTCCCTTTCCTCAGGCAGGACAAAAATTGCCTATTTTGTCCTGCCTGAGGAAGGGAAATTTTATATCCCTTGTATGCTTAACCTTTCAATGAAACTTTATTTATGTAATTTAATTTATCTGTTAGATTATCCCTTTCATTTGCATACACTGTATTTTATAATATATAGCGCTACACTGTACATTACACTGTATGTATCAATCAACTTTAAATATGCTTTCTACACAGACGCCCTTTGTGGAGTGTGCGCAGTCTTTTTTTTTACAACAAACCCTGTAGAACTTTCACATACAACTTAAAAGGAGTCAAGCCAACTACTATGTATTCGTGTCTACACCTCTTTCCCAGATCACTGGTTCAGGCATGCTCTGTGTGTTTCATCGAAGAAGCAAGAGAAAAATCAGACAATGAACATATTTCCGTTTAGGAGTGGGAGTGAACTGGAAGTGAGGTAACTGCAGGGCTTGTTGTGGTGAACAGTTTTACTTTCACAAAGGTATGACTTTGGTCAGAAAAAAATTTGTTCAGCTTTAACTCTTTTCGCATCATTGCCTACCACTGTCAGTAGACTGAACGTAGGCATTTATAAATAGGTTCTAATATTTCATCCTAATTATGGAACATATTGAATATACATCAGACTGAATTATTAAGTGCATGGATTGTCTGTGAACATAACCCTTTTCTTTTTTCCCCAAGAAGCTCTGTGCCACTCTGTTCAATAACATATTTTTCCTGGATTAAGGTGCACAAGCTGAATGGCAGGATGATGAGCAGCTCCATGATGAAGTCAGGGCCCAGACTTCAACATGGAGGAGGAATAGTCCAAATGCTGAGTGGGCCTTAGTCTAATACATTAGTGTGTTCCTCTGGTTTGGTATTTCCGAGTGGTCCCTAGCCAAGAGATCTGAAACCGTGAGACTATGAACCAGACAGGCCATTGCCAAAGATCAGTGTTTCTGTCCATTCGTTTAATGAAGGTCTATAGAGGAGGGCAGATATAGGCCAAGGGTAAACTAGGAGGGTTTGCATGAAATGCACCTTTATGAGTTGTGTTTGAGATATGCAATATTCTGGACATTGTACAAAGAGCCACAGTCACTTTTCACTGTCCCCCGCATGCAAGATGTATTGGGGCTATAGCAGCACAACCCAATCATGTCTTGCATGAAAAAAAAGTTGCTCAAAAGGGATAAAAATCCTTGGTACATCAATTGCCGGTTTCTTCAATCTGCTGCAAGTCATTCTAAACCCTACAATGGCCAAACTGGTTATTGTGTCTTTAACATGATGGGAATCTGTGATTGGGGCCTCTCCATACATTGTCCACGGTGTCAAAGGAAATGTTTTCACAAGATAACAGATTTCCTTGTAACTACTGTTTATATAGAAAGGGGGTGGTTGATGCTACATGATTAAAACTTTGGAACAACTGACCAAGTTTGCCTATTAATTATTTCCTCTGTTGTATTGCTCATCTTCTAACCATTTATAATGACAGTATTTTATTATTATAATAAATTGCTCTTGGTGCAGTAATAATTGGTAGTCGAGGTCTTACTGGCTTGTTGAAATGTGGACTTTATATTGTCTGTGCTAATTCTAAGTAGTTTAGTCAGGACAGATATGGTTGGTTTGCATTGATTTAAGATCTATCGGCCTTGCTGCATTTTTAATTTCTTTATACAGGACATCAGGTACCATTTGCTGTTCTGTTAACAGGAAGTGTTACATACAAAGAAAACTTTTGGCGCAACCCCTTAATTTTGTAAACTTAATTTAATATTTTGCACTGTTAATGTTATATGTAAGAATCTTTGGGGCTGATATAATAAGTGATGTGAATGTTGCCCGTGCAATTAATTTGCAGCAGCCAATCAGATGTTAGCTTTTTACTGCAGTGAAATAGCAACTGATTGGTTACTGCAGATTAATAGAAAAAAGATCTGCCCCTTTATTATCTGTACTCACTGGCATTTTTGGATGCTGCACTATGTGGCAATGCCTGGAGAACATAGGATATCTTTGGCTAATACTACATGTAGCATTCGAGCATCAGAAACGTTTTACTGCCCATTGACAATGCAAAGCACTGATTACCTAGCACACATTGCTGTGACCACACCATAGATTGCCAGGAATTTTGGGGGAGATGCATTTCCTGGAAGTTTGACACAAGATAGATAACTGGTACTTTACATTATTATCAATGGGCAGTAATGGGCATACAGAACAAAAAAGAACAACCAGAACACTACTCGAATGAACAGGTGATAAAAGGGGGGCATACCACATGGCTCTCTGCTGTGTTTGCTGGTGCACCAGATGAGTACTCATTCTACTATCAGCCCATGGGAATATTTTGATTGGGAATGTTTAAATATTTCCTTCTGCACTCCCTGTTAAATGAAGTGCCTTTTGGCTAAGATCAAGTGTAGTATCTGTTCTTATCAGGGAACAGGGGTTGCCCCTGGTCACTGGAGGTCAGCCCACTAGTACTGATCTGAGCTGGTCTGCATGCTACACTATTATCTGACAAAAGCAGAAGCATCACTTCCCTGTCTTTCGTAATAAGACTGTGTGAAGTATCCACCGGACTGGTGCATGGTTGAGAGGGAGATGGGCTTCCTGAGGTGCCCACCTCCCAAGCTCCCGCCTGGTTTTTAGTGGATATGGAGCCTGGTCGAAGCCTTAAGGCAGGGGGGTGCAAAAGCTTGGGCTTCCCACGGCACTACTGTGCACAGGGGGCACGTGTTTATAGCACTCCCTTCACTTCCTGCCATAGCTTTGGCTATGGCGGAATAATTTGGCTCACTTTATTAAATTCACTTCCTGCCTTATTTATTGACACATAGCACTTAGCACTTATTTGATGATTTTTGTTTGGTTTGTTTCACGTATTGTGGCAGGACTGCCTGGGTCCTTTTTAGGACCTTCAGGATTATCCCATTCGAACCCCCCCTGGATGCTTCCTGGTCACAGCTGGGAGCAGAAAGGGAGGGCTAGGGACCTCAGTAGCCTCCGGCTAAAGGGACCTCAGTAGCCTCCCTCTAGCCCTACGGCTTAACAGCTATGGGCATAAGAGGTAGACTGAACCACTTGTACGTTTGTGCACTTGGTGTGTGATCAATGAAAGCACACGCCCCGAGCTTTCGATAAAAGAAAAAGATTGCAGACAAATTCTAAGTCTTATTTCCTGCTGGCAGGATATATTTTTTCTGTAACTCCTATTGCTGAATTAAGAGCTTATCTGACAACATATCTGCGTGGGGACAATAATTAAATCACAGAGGTCTAATAAGCTAAATTTTGTCAAACTGTTCTAGACCAGTCATAACAGCATCAACATCAACATCAGTTGTTCAACAACATCAGTTAATTTTTCTTATTTGTCCTTTGTATTTTACTGGAAGCTTAAGTTATTGTTTTCCTTATGTGTATTTTAATGATGTTCCTTTTAAGTAAGGTAAAGTATTGTGCATTCACTCCTACCCCCCTTACACCCACCTACCTATCAGTAAACTATGGTAATGTGTAAAATAGCTGGACGGTGTATTTCGTGTTCTTCTTAGGTCAGCAGTTCCCGAGCTGGGCAGCTGCTGTTCTTGGCTATTTTGGCAGCTGTTACCCTTCAAGTGCGCTGATGAAAATGTTACTATGTTCAGTTCTCACTGCTGTGGCCCATTTATAGAGTCCGGATATTTCACAAGGCTTGCATAACTGCTGATAAGTTAGTTATGAAATCCCCTTTATATGTATTTCTTTATTCTGATGGCACTGCTTAGTTACTTATTGCCTTAGCTATAACATTCTGTGATCTGCTACTATTATGTTTTGAAAACAAATTGCAACCAATCAGCACTATTCTTTTACTAATCAATCTTATTATTAAGATTAGACTTAAATATAGAAGAACCAGATTTAAAACGTAAATAACATGCAACTTTACAATACTGTATACTGTGCAATCTGGCGTTTGTTGCTGCTGTTTCCCTTGGTCCTTGACCCCTAGACATATCATAACCTTTTCAAGTTTATAGGGATAATCAAGGTGTCCCCATAGACAGTTGCAAAGGATCCAAATCAGATAACATGTTAAATCGCTGTAATGTAACTCTGCAACGTTAGGAAGCTCTAATGTACAGTAAATGGTTTTTAAATAATTACCACCCAAAAGAATAGATCCCAATGACTCAGTTTGTAGCCCTGATATGATATAATTTTTTGGGTACATTTTCATGAACCCTTTTGCATACAACTTGGAAAAATATTTATTTTAACAATGACTTCACAATTATTTCTAAATCAACTGGTAAATCCAGATGCCATATCTGGGTTAGATGAGATTTTCTGCTCAGCAAGTTCTGCTGCTAATTATTTGCATTTGATGGTTGATGGAAGATTAGCTAGAAGAATCTTGGGATGTCATATGGTATCTTGGTGCAAATATTGTCTGCAAGTATTCGTTGTGCAGACAGTGTTTGTGTATAAACAACTTTGTGTATTTGCTTTCTTTACATTTAAGAGCAAAACTGTATCTGTTAAAAGAATAAACAGATTTAATAGCTGGGCCCAAAGCTTTTTACACACACCCAACCCTCTTACGAACAAGTGTGTTCTGAACGTCTCTTACGGACGATTATCACTTAGAGTAAGATTGTTCGGTTTGGCATCGTTGATCCTTCCTGGCAGATGATCAATGCTTGTTTCACCCATTTAAAGCCCAAACACTAACTGATAGTTGGCCAAAATGTCCGATTGGAACACAATCGTAGGTCAGGTCCATGATGGCACATGTTTATGGACCTTTAGGAGCAAATTATAAACCAGACCTTTAGAGAACATGGAACTGGAACATCCAATTTAAAAAGCAAAAAACCTAAAACCTAATGGGTCGGCTCTAAAACCAGCTGTTATCGTCTTAAAGCTGTGTTAATCGATTTACTAATCGGTTAATGTGGTTTTAAGAGCAATTTAGTTTCTCTTAAGGTCGCTCAACAAATGTACCGAGACGATATTGGCTTTTTAGGATGAATTCGCCCTATACACCTTGCAGACATGAGGGGAATCATCATCAGACTTGGAAAAATTAAAACTGAACCTGCACCATACTAGTGTTACAGGAATCTTATTTCTCAAAAACTGTTTGTTGTCACGCAAATTTCTGTTGTTTGGTTTAACTCTCTATGCAGTAGGCCCCCTTATTTCATTTAGTAGATATATATATTAAGACAATATTTAATTTCTATAATATATACTCTTTAACACTACTGTACAGTAGCATCATTGTTTTTCATGAGAGAAGCATGCAATGTCTCAGCCAATCAGAGGAGACGCTGCCGGTCCAGCCCCTTTTCCTTGCAAGCAGAAGCCCGCAGAGGCAAAGAAAGCTGGGTAAGTACTGTTAGAAGCATCTTTGGATTTTGTAAACCTTGTGAGGTCAAAGTTTTTGGGGGTTGCCAACCAAATATAAAAAGTTTTTGGTGGGGTGGACATACTTCTTAAATTAACTAGCTTCCATTTAGTGTGCAGGGAGTGTATTGAAAATTCCAAATACCGAAATATAAATTTAGTTATTTGTCTCTTGGGGTAGATTTTTTTTTCTTTACCAGCAGTGGTTAGACTACCTGTAGATCATAGATTGACATTCTGTGCTAGCTCAGGTAGTCCTGACCACAATATCACTTAGTGGCTTTCTTGGCCCTTAGTGATCTTTTGCTGCCCCCCACTGGTAATTAGGAAACAAAAGTTCTAAATAAAATGCTGTGTCAGATGTACATCTAATGCATTGAGACATTTATTGTAATGTGAGCAGCATTATAATATGCTTGTCCACTGCATTATACTGGTGAGAAAAATAACTATTTCTTTGTATTTTTGGTATAAGCAGGTATTTCCGAGAGCAAGGGCATAGCTAGATGACACTGGGGGCATATTTATTAATATGCTTTAGAGTTTCCCCTTGAATTCTTCATCCTGCTTCAGTATGACATGCAGGGGAGGGTTGCCTGGGTTTCCCCTACTGCAAGAAGCCTAGCAACACCACAACTTTAAAGGGCATGTTAACCCCCAAATAAAAAATGATATATAGGGGAATTCACACCCTAAAACTACACTAGTTAGAAAGCTCACAGGACTAATCTGTTGTGCCTCTTAAATGTTTCTTCCTCCTCTTCAAGCTCTACAAGATTTTTCATGTTCGGAAGAGGCAGCTAGGGGAATAGCATTCTGTCATTGGCTGTGATGTCATCTGTTTCATCCTTGACTGACAGCTAAAAGAGTGGCAAACAGCATTTTCACATTCCCCAGTGCAACCACTAGTGCATTTTTGCCGCGCTTTGCGATATGTTATCGCTTCGCGATCAGCATGACATTTTATTTATAATGTATATAGTATACATTGCGGGAAGTAGGCCCCACTGTGTGCGCTGCAATCCATTGTGATATTATAACACATGCGATCACCACCCATGGTCCTATAAAGACTGCATTGAACAATGCTGATCATATAGGTATTTTACAATGTAGGTAAAGGTGCTATATTGCAAACTGTGGAACTGCAGCCCAAGGTCTCCTTCCGCCCTGATAAATATAAATTATGGTGCAAACATGTGAGGGATACATACGGACAGTATAGTTGACAAATTATAGCACAAAACATAACTTTTATTGTATCGGGTGCCCGGCCTGCTACCAGACCCAGTGTAGGCCCTATGAACGAGTGAAAAAAACTAACCAGTATTACATAGACGCAAATGGATTAGCGTTATTTTTATAGTACCCTTTATCGTATTTGCATCTCCCCCATTGAGTTCATTTTCTCCTCTTTTTGCCCGGTGTTGTGGGTTTTCTTTGTGTTGCTGGCAGCTCATCTGTTGGAATAGATGAAAGTTGAGGACTTTCCAGGTCTTCTGCTCCTTCTCTTGCAGCTTGTTGTTCTGCTATTTGAGCGTTTGCCTTTTCAAGCTCTTCCTGTTGAAACCTCTTTACCTCCTCTGCCTCTCGTTCTGCTTTATACCTATATATGCCAAGTAAATAACAGAGCTGAATACATCATTTGAATTTAAAGGAGAACTAAACCTAAAATATTAAGTGTTAGATAAGGCAAGGCAGCAATCCAGCATGTAACTTTCTAAAGTATAAAACTTTTAAAGTTATTTACCTTAATGATGCAGCTCCACTATACACCGAAGGGAAGGCCAGCTTCATCTCTGGCAATGGTCCCCCCTCAGTCGGGTGTATGAAGAATCTGTGCAAGTACCAGCACTGGAGGATCAATGGCAGATCAATGTCCCTTCCTTCTTTTGCAGATTGAAGCTGCATTTTGAATGTAACTTCAATAAATATTATTATTTAGGAAAGTTTAAAAGGGAATGTTCACCCTCTAAATAAAAATCTGACCACAGGTAAAGCACTCCCACATAATCAGTTTCACAAAGACATTGCTAACACTACTTACAGACCCCAATCCTTTGCCAGTATAGCCACAGTATAGCTAGTTTTGAGCCAGTACATCAGCAGAGTAGTCAGCTTTGGGAGCAGGCAGCCACTAGTGATTGGCCATTTGGCCGTGATGTCATTATCATCGCCATTTCACCAACATTTGTTCCCCAAAACTGCTACTTTGGAACCCAAGGTGAGTCGACAGACACGACAGAGGATCAGGATTTGTATATTGTGTTAGTCACTTGTTTGGTAGAAGTATAAGTGAAACTGATTATATTGGGGTGTTTACCTATGGACAGATTGTTATTTAGAGGCTGGGCATCCCCTTTAATGTAGCAATCTATAATGCTTTTATTGCCTTATCTTATCCAGAACTTAATATTTTTGGTTTAGTTCTCCTTTAAACATGCAAGTGTCTCCTCCTCTCCTGTAAGATTTACTGAAGAACAGGAGGTAAATGCACTCTCTTACCTCCCGTTCTTCAGTAAATCAGATAGAAAACAACTTTTTTGATGGACATAACCTTTCAACTTTTCCTTGGTTCCAGATCCGTCATTAGTCCATAATCTGACCAATGGGGAGGGATGTTTCCTGCCGAGTATAGTTATCCTTTAAGATGTGACCACAATCCACTGGAACACTAAGGTAATATCGTCGGACAAAAATAATGTATGGTGTATACCCAGCATAAGAGGTGCAAAATGTTGCATGTGCTGTTTATCTGCAGCAACCAATTAGATGTTATCAAATGTTTTCTAACTGTAGTAGACCAGTAAATAGGTAACACCTGATTGGTTGCTGCAAATAAAGTACAAGAACATTTTTGCTCCCCTTATTAAATAAGTCTGTTTTTTTTGCTTTCCATCAGACTGCAAGCTGCGATGAACCCTTCATCTGTTGCATACATATTTACATTTTTTGTAATTTATAAATGTGTTTATAAAAAAAAAATAAATCCTTCTGTGGATCAATAATATATCTAATTTAATAATACTGCATTGATTCTCTGAGTTTGTCTGTCTCCTTAAAAACTACTTACTTGTATTAGAGAATGGAACAAGTGGTTTTTGCCACATGAGGTAAAAGGGATTGTACACTGTAAAAATAATGTTGCCTCATTTCAATCTATAAATGAATACATGTAAGCAGCACTTACTCTGATGTGTTTGTCTTGCTGCATGACATCAATACTTGTAATCCCTAAGAGGTAGCATTGGGAAGATGGAATTTCCCACCATACATACTCACCATTCCAGCTAAAGTTGATGATACTAAGGCACTTGATTGACATCTGACATGTAAGACTGTTTCAGACTGGATATCTAAAGAAATAGGGGACAGATCAACAAAAAAAATGGTACAGTGATAGTTGGGAAGAATTAAAGTTTCCAGTTGTAAGCAATATTAAAAAAAAAAAAAAATACCCGGGTATACATATCCTTTAATGGAATTCCTCGTTGGCACCTCCTGTTGTATGTAATCATTTCTAAACGACAATGAAAGGAATAGAAATACAATGCTATAAATCATATCTGTAGCCCAAATACTCTACATGATCCAAAAAGCATCTGCCATTAAGAACTGGAAGCTATTGGGCTTAGATTTCTAGGAGTTATAGATATCGACCGGTTAAAGAGTTTCCATACAATTAAAAGAGCTGTATTATACAGCTCTCTAGAATGATGTATCTAGCTTCCTTGGTTCTTAAGATATAAGCTTTTAAATTTATACACAGATAGTCAGGAAGAACAAGGAAGTGTGTGACAGTCAGATGGTGTTAAGAAGTCCCACCCCTCAATAAACTGATCTTTTCTGTAGCTATTTAAAGACAGTTACTGTACAGCAGTAAGATACAACTGGGCATGCTCAGTTGTCCAGTTGCCTGTGGCAGCGGGGGATGATGCAGTGGGGGAAGATGGTGCTGGTGATGTCACAGCTCACAGTGCTAGCTGGAAAAACCACCATTTTTACTGCTTTAAGTTTGAATAGATTGCAGCTGCAGCCGGAAGTTGTTTTAAAGGTAGAAATGTGCTCTAATAAAGGGCACTTGTATGGAGACCACAGTTACCTTTTAAGGAGCGGTAGGTTAAATCATAAAGGGACATTAATTACAAAGTACATTTGGCTATTAATCAAAGGGGTATGGTAAAACATTCTGTTTAACCAAATCTTGTTCTATCACAAATAGAAATAACTGTAATTGTTCATGCTAATGAATATGTGAATACAGCTGCATGTGTGTATGTGTTTGGAAAGTCTGCAAAGAATACAGAATGTGAACAGAAATAAGTCCAATAACGAAATATGACAAGGCAAACCTGAAAGATACGGTTTCCTTAACCTGGTTCCTGCGAGGATGAACATTTAACAAAAGTAGGTACACACCAGATAGGTATACTATTTGTGGGTCCGCACCTTCCAGTCGCTACATGTCTAGTGATCACAGAACATTAGTAATCTATATGTAGAATGAAGGGGACACCACTCTGCACTATACATTAAGAGCTACTTTATTGTGCAACATGTTTCATTTACTTTTATTATTCAAAACAATGGTGAGAAAAGCGTGTAAAAGAGCCAATACAGCAATAGAACAGATCTGTTATTTAATAACATCAAAAAAGAAACTGAACAGACTTAAGTTGTGATTAATCACCCAATATAACGATGGTTGGCCATGGTAAAAGAGCATATAATTATTGGTTCATTTTGAAATCAGACAAAACTCTGTTCAAGAAACTGAGCGTGGAGAGTTAGTCCCAAGAAAGCAAGCGAGAGAGCAGCAGGGACTTTCATCTCATAAAAGGCAGGTACTGTAATAAAGACAAAGTTTGAGAATTACGTTTCGTAGAAGATAAAAAGTTACTTAAGTAAAAAAGGTTAAAAGTTAGGACCCAGCAGAATAAAGCAAACCGTGAAGTGGTTGCTGGCTTAAATAATTTGGCCAGTTATTGAACTAATTGCTTTAATTTATCCGAGAGGAAGGGCGGGCTTTTTAAGTCCAATACAATGGTAAAGTAAAATATAAGCAAATTATGGATGTGCACTAGGCTTCTATTTTTTGTATGTATTGAATTAATTTGGTCTCTAGTTGCACTCTGCGTGGATGTATACTATCCCATTTCTAAATATATATTGCTTGTTGCATTGAGGGTTTGACCAAGGCTCTGGCAAATGTGTACTCCACCCACAGTGGGTCATGTGTTCAAGTACTGAAAGCTGGAGAGTTAGTCCCAGGAAAGCAAGCGAAAGAGCAGCAGGGACTTTCATCTCATAAAAGGCAGATACTGATATAAAGACAAAGTTTGAGAATTACGTCTCCTAAGAAGGTAAAAAATAAAAAAGGTTAAAAGTTAGGACCCAGCAAAATAAAGCAAACCGTGAAGTGGTTGCTGGGCTTAAAGTTATTTGGCCAAGTTATTGAACTAATTGCATTAATTTATCCAGAGAGAAGGGCATGCCTTTTAAGTCGCAATACAATGGTAAAATAAAATATAAGCAAAGTAATTGGATGTGCACTCAGCGTGGACGTATACTATCCCATTTCTAAATATTTCTCAAGCAAAACACAATCATGTAACACACAATTAAATACCCTTCTAAGCTCCACCCCCTGTATGGTAAATAGTGTCCAAAAATATGTTAAAAGTTCAATCCAAAATTCATGTGTCCCTTGGTTTCCATTGTCCATATCATTCTTCCGTGGGTAATCTGGGAAGTCCAAGTGCTTTAAAGGGCATGTCCACCCCCAAAACTATAATCCCCCCAACTACTGGCCCCACCATGCAGTGTAGTTTAATCCTTACCTCAAATCCCAGCTCCATAGGGTTCTCCTGTAGTGCCCCCCCAAAGTCCCAAAAACTGCCCACCAGGAGGCTAGCAGGTCCATATAGGACACTGCTGCTTCCTGGCCTCCCGGAGATTTGGCCTGCGTACTGCAGCTCTTCTCCCCCTCCCTCCTCCCCTCCCGTTCTGCTATCCCTTCCCTCGCTTCAAACCCCTTTATGGCAGCCTTCCCCCATGTCCCCCAGCCCCAACCGCATAAATTTTATTTTTAGAAAGTCCCCAATCTTTTACTTACCTCTCCGCTTTCCTACGCGGAATGGAGCTGCCGCAGCCGCGTCCGTGATTGGCTGCCGCTCAGCCAATCACAGACGCGGCTGCCGGTCCCGCCCCTCTGCTTGCATTTCCTCGCAAGCAGAGGGCGGGAGCGCGCGGAGAAAGAGGGGATGGTAAGTAGAGTTTGGGGGGCTTTATAAAAAAATAAATAATGCGGTTGGGGCTGGGAGCCCATGGGGAATGGCATATAAAAAAATGAAAATTAGGGTGGACATGCTCTTTAACAATTGCTGGAAACACAATCTATTCAAAATTGACAAAGTATCAACTAACTCAGTGCACAATATAATAATCTAAAACCACAATACATACATAAAATAGCTATACTTCACCGTGTAAATTAAATGAATCTAAAAACACTATACGTACATAAAGTGACATTGCTACAATTTCACAGCGTAAACTAAACTATAATCAGTCAAGGTGACTGGTGCAATAAATACCATATAATTAATACATAGTCGGTGTGATCAAATATACCTGGTGTTAATACTGTGATAAAATAAAAGCACCTGTTAATTTATATAAACATTAAAATCATATCTCCACGTACCTATCCTGAAGTTAATAATATGAGCTATAAAACAAAGGCATGTCTTAATATCTTAGTATAAAAAGGGTTTGATAGACCATGTGTCATTTAGACCTATTGGGTTTAAACTTTGCATTCTTTTAATCCACTTGGCCTCTGCTTGTAATAACAATTTTTTGATGTCACCCCCTCTTGCGGGTCTATTGATTTTATCTAAAATACACCATTTTAATTGTGCTGTTGTGTGTCCTTTTTCATTCAAATGTCTTGCTACAGAGGTATCTGACTGAGTCCCCGGAATATAGTTTCTGATATTTCTTTTATGTTCCTGGACTCTTAAGCTGGGTACACACAATGAGATATTTTGGTCCGATCGACCGATAGTTCAGTGTATCGGTCAATCGGACCAAAATGATCGCATCCGAATGGGCCCATGTCCGACCGACCGTTTGTCCGAATTGGACGATCGGACATGGTGGAAAACCTCGTCCGATCGTGACGTGCCCTGCCTAAACTGTATTGTTGTAATGCAATAATTAAATGTGAAAAATATGCATCCCACTAAGGGATTTGATATCCCAATGAGACATTTTTCTACAGTGAAACCAAAGGGCGGTATACATGAAGTGTCCATGTGGAATGGTGTATATTGGGCAGACTCAGAGACAGGTTAAACTAAAGCTAGATACACACCTAGCGATTTTTCCTCCTGACGACTGTTCGATACTTTCGACCGGTCGGCCAGGAGGAAGGACTGTCGGTCGCGGCAAAAGCAGCCGTCCGATAATTACCGCGACGAGGTTGGTGGAAAACCTCGTCCGATCGTGCGGTCCACGATCGGACGAGGTTTTCCACCATGTCCGATCGTCCAATTCGGACAAACGGTCGGTCGGACATGGGCCCATTCGGATGCGATCATTTTGGTCCGATTGACCGATACACTGAACTATCGGTCGATCGGACCAAAATATCTCATTGTGTGTACCCAGCTAAGAGTCCAGGAACATAAAAGAAATATCAGAAAATATTCCGGGGACTCAGTCAGATACCTCGTTAGCAAGACATTTGAATGAAAAAGGACACACACAAGCACAATTAAAATGGTGTATTTTAGATAAAATCAATAGACCCGCAAGAGGGGGTGACATCAAAAAATTGTTATTACAAGAGAGGCCAAGTGGATAAAAGAATGCAAAGTTTAAACCCAATAGGTCTAAATGACACATGGTCTATCAAACCCTTTTATACTAAGATATTAAGACATGCCTTTGTTTTATAGCTCATATTATTAACTTCAGGATAGGTACGTGGAGATATGATTTTAATGTTTATATAAATTAACAGGTGCTTTTATTTTATCACAGTATTAACACCAGGTATATTTGATCACACCGACTATGTATTAATTATATGGTATTATTGCACCAGTCACCTTGACTGTATTAGTTTAGTTACGCTGTGAAATTGTAGCAATGTCACTTTAGTACGTATAGTGTTTTTAGATTCATTTAATTTACACGTGAAGTATAGCTATTTATGTATGTATTGTGGTTTTAGATTATTATATTGTGCACTGAGTTAGTTGATACTTTGTCAATTTTGAATAGTTGTGGTTTCCAGCAATTGTTAAAGAGCATGTCCACCCTAATTTTCATTTTTTTATATGCCATTCCCCATGGGCTCCCAGCCCCAACCGCATTATTTATTTTTTTATAAAGCCCCCAAACTCTACTTACCCTCCCTCTTTCTCCGACGCGCTCCCGGCCCTCTGCTTGCGGGAAATGCAAGCAGAGGGGCGGGACGGAGCCGCGTCTGTGATTGGCTGAGCGGCAGCCATCACGGACGCGGCTGCCGGCAGCTCACTTCCGCGTAGGAAAGCGGAGAGGTAAGTAAAAGATTGGGGAGCTTTCTAAAAATAAAAATTTATGCGGTTGGGGCTGGGGGACATGGGGGAAGGCTGCCATAAAGGGGTTTGAAGTAGGGGAAGGGATAGCAGAACGGGAGGGGGGGGAGGGAGGGGGAGAAGAGCTGCAGTACGCAGGCCAAATCTCCGGGAGGCCAGGAAGCAGGCAGTGTCCTATATGGACCTGCTAGCCTCCTGGTGGGCAGTTTTTGGGACTTTGGGGGGGCACTACAGGAGAACCCTATGGAGGTGGGATGTGAGGTAAGGATTAAACTACACTGCATGGTGGGGCAGTAGTTGGGGGGATTATAGTTTTGGGGGTGGACATGCCCTTTAAAGCACTTGGACTTCCCAGATTACCCACGGAAGAATGATATGGACAATGGAAACCAAGGGACACATGAATTTGGATTGAACTTTAACATATTTTGGACACTATTTACCATACAGGGGGTGGAGCTTAGAAGGGTATTTAATTGTGTGTTACATGATTGTGTTTTGCTGAGAAATATTTAGAAATGGGATAGTATACGTCCACGCTGAGTGCACATCCAATTACTTTGCTTATATTTTATTTTACCATTGTATTGCGACTTAAAAGGCATGCCCTTCTCTCTGGATAAATTAATGCAATTAGTTCAATAACTTGGCCAAATAACTTAAGCCCAGCAACCACTTCCGGTTTGCTTATTTTGCTGGGTCCTAACTTTTAACCTTTTATTTTTTACTTTAGGAGACGTAATTCTCAAACTTTGTCTTTATATCAGTATCTGCCTTATGAGATGAAAGTCCCTGCTGCTCTTTCGCTTGCTTTCCTGGGACTAACTCTCCAGCTTTCAGTACTTGACACATGACCCACTGTGGGTGGAGTACACATTTGCCAGAGCCTGGTCAAACCCTCAATGCAACAAGCAAATATATTTAGAAATGGGATAGTATACATCCACGCAGAGTGCAACTAGAGACCAAATTAATTCAATACATACAAAAATAGAAGCCTAGTGCACATCCAATAATTTGCTTATATTTTACTTTACCATGTATGCGACTTAAAAAGCCCGCCCTTCTCTCTGGATAAATTAAAGCAATTAGTTCAATAACTTGGCCAAATTATTTAAGCCCAGCAACCACTTCACGGTTTGCTTTATCTGCTGGGTCCTAACTTTTAACCTTTTTACTTAAGTAACTTTTTATCTTCTTACGAAACGTAATTCTCAAACTTTGTCTTTATATCAGTACGCCTTTTATGAGATGAAAGTCCCTGTGCTCTCCTCGCTTGCTTTCTTGGGACTAACTCTCCAGCTTTCAGTTCTTGAACAGAGTTTGTCTGATTTCAAAATGAACCAATATTATTAATGCTCTTTTATCATGGCCAACCATCGTGATATTGGGTGATTAATCACAACTTAAGTCTGTTCAGTTTCTTTTTTGATGTTATTAAATAACAGATCTGTTCTATTGCTGTATTTGGCTCTTTTACACGCTTTTCTCAACCTGTTTGCATAATAAATAAATGAAACATGTGCACAATAAAGTAGCTCTTAAGTATAGTGCAGAGTGGTGTCCCCTTCATTCTACATATAGATTACTAATGTTCTGTGATCACTAGACATGTAGCGACTGGAAGGTGCGGACCCACAAATAGTATACCTATCTGGTGTGTACCTACTTTGTTAAATGTTCATCCTCGCAGGAACCAGTTAAGGAAACCGTATCTTTCAGGTTTGCCTTGTCATATTTCGTTATTGGACTTATTTCTGTTCACATTCTGTATTCTTTGCAGACTTTCCAAACACAACACACATGCAGCTGATTCACAATTCATTAGCATGAACAATTACAGTTATTTCTATTGTGATAGAACAGATTTGGTTAAACAGAATGTTTTACCATACCCCTTTGATTAATAGCCAAATGTACTTGTTAATATGTCCCTTTATGATTTAACCTACCGCTCCTTAAAAGGTAACTGTGGTCTCCATACAAGTGCCCTTTATTAGAGCACATTTCTACCTTTAAACAATCCGGCTGAGCTGCAATCTTTCACTTAAAGCAGTAAAATGGTGGTTTTTCCAGCTAGCACTGTAGCTTGACATTACCAGCAACTGCATCATCCCTACATCCATCATCCCCGTGCTTCATAAAGCACTAGAACATGAAGCCAATGCCACGTTGTACTTATGAGATCTTATCTCTTTAATGACTTTACAGGTACACACTCCTCTGCTTTAAATCTAAAAATTAATTTACAGTAGGAGGTATTTGAGCTCTTACAGCTCAAGCACATCACTCCTTGATCCTGAACGTGTGATATCTTACTGCTTATCTCTAGAACTGACAAAGCTAGAACAATCTATATCAAGAGCATAGCATAATAAGTCTTTATTGTGAATTACGATCTTATACATCCATATCTATATCTAGAGATTCTAGCCAAAGCTCAGCAGTTTATAATAGCAGATGCTTTTGGATCATGTAGAGTATGTTAATAGTAGTGCATTTATTTTCAGATATTTCGATTTGATTATAGCTGTATTCTATCTTTCATTGTCGTTTAGAATGATTACATACAACAGGAGGTGCCAACGAGGAATTCCATTAAAGGAATGTACACCGGATTTTTTTTTTTTTTTAATATTGCTACAACTGGAAACTTAATTCTCCAACTATCACTGTACCATTTTTTTTGTTGATCTGTCCCCTATTTCTTTAGATACCAGTCTGAAACAGTCTTACATGTCAGAGTCAATCAAGTGCCTTAGTATCATCAACTTTAGCTGGAATGGTGATATGTATGGTGGGAATTCCATTTCCCAATGCTACCTCTTAGGGATTAAAGTATTGATGTCATGCAGCAAGACAAACATCAGAGTAAGTGCTGCTTACATGTATTCATTATAGATTGAAATGAGGCAACATTATTTTTACAGTGTACAATCCCTTTTACCTCATGTGGCAAAAAACCACTGTTCCATTCTCTAATACAAGTAAGTAGTTTTTAAGGAGACAGACAAAATCAGAGAATCAATGCAGTATTATTAAATTAGATAATTATTGATCCACAGAAGGATTTATTTTTTTTATAAAACACATTTATAAATACAAAAAATGTATAAAAGTATGCAACAGATGAAGGTTCATCGCAGCTTGCAGTCTGATGGAAAGCAAAAAACAGACTATTTAATAAGGGGAGCAAAAATGTTCTTGTACTTTATTGCAGCAACCAATCAGGTGTTACCTATTTAATGGTCTACTACAGTTAGAAAACATTTGATAACATCTAATTGGTTGCTGCAGAAAACAGCACATGCAACATTTTGCACCTCTTATGCTGGGTATACACCATACATTATTTTTGTTCCGACGATATTACCTTAGTGTTCCAGTGGATTGTGGTCACATCTTAAAGGATAACTATACCGGCAGGAAACATCCCTCCCCATTGGTCAGATTAGGACTAATGACGGATCTGGAACCAAGGAAAAGTTGAAGGTTATGTCCATCACAAAAATTGTTTTCTATTGATTTACTGAAGAACAGGAGGTAAATGCACTCTCTTACCTCGTTCTTCAGTAAATCTTACAGGAGAGGAGGAGACACTTGCATGTTTAAAGGAAACTAACCAAAAATATTAAGTTCTGGATAAGATAAGGCAATAAAAGCATTATAGATTGCTACATTAAAGGGGATGCCCAGCTCCTAAATAACAATCTGTCCATAGGTAAACACCCCAATATAATCAGTTTCACTTATACTTCTACCAAAGAAAGTGACTAACACAATATACAAATCCTGATCCTCTGTCGTGTCTGTCGACTCACCTTGGGTCACCAGTAGCAGTTTTGGGGAACAAATGTTGGTGAAATGGCGATGATAATGACATCAGGCCAAATGGCCAATCACTAGTGGCTGCCTGCTCCCAAAGCTGACTACTTGCTGTGTACTGGCTCAAACTAGCTATACTGGGCTATACTGGCAAAGGATTGGGGTCTGTAAGTAGTGTTAGCAAGTCTTGTGAAACTGATTATGTGGGAGTGCTTTACCTGTGGTCAGATTTTTATTTAGAGGGTGAACATTCCCTTTTAAACTTTCCTAAATAATAATATTTATTGAAGTTACATTCAAAATGCAGCTTCAATCTGCAAAAGAAGGAAGGGACATTGATCTGCCATTGATCCTCCAGTGTGGTACTTGCACAGATTCTTCATACACCCGACTGAGGGGGGACCATTGCCAGAGATGAAGCTGGCCTTCCCTTCGGTGTATAGTGGAGCTGCATCATTAAGGTAAATAACTTTAAAAGTTTTATACTTTAGAAGTTACATGTGGATTGCTGCCTTGCCTTATCTAACACTTAATATTTAGGTTTAGTTCTCCTTTAAATTCAAATGATGTATTCAGCTCTGTTATTTACTTGGCATATAAGGTATAAAGCAGAACGAGAGGCAGAGGAGGTAAAGAGGTTTCAACGGAAGAGCTTGAAAAGGCAAACTCTCAAATAGCAGAACAACAAGCTGCAAGAGAAGGAGCAGAAGACCTGGAAAGTCCTCAACTTTCATCTATCCAACAGATGAGCTGCCAGCAACACAAAGAAAACCCACAACACCGGGCAAAAGAGGGAGAAAATGAACTCAATGGGGGAGATGCAAATACGATAAAGGGTACTATAAAAATAACGCTAATCCATTTGCGTCTATGTAATACTGGTTAGTTTTTTCACTCGTTCATAGGGCCTACACTGAGTCTGGTAGCAGGCCGGGCACCCGATACAATAAAAGTTATGTTTTGTGCTATAATTTGTCAACTATACTGTCCGTATGTATCCCTCACATGTTTGCACCATAATTTATATTTATCAGGGCGGAAGGACTTGGGCTGCAGTTCCACAGTTTGCAATATAGCACCTTTACCTACATTGTAAATACCTATATGATCAGCATTGTTCAATGCAGTCTTTATGGACCATGGGGTGGTGATCGCATGTGTTATAATATCACAATGGATTGCAGCGCACACAGTGGGGCCTACTTCCCGCAATGTATACTATATACATATAAATAAAATGTCATGCTGATCGCGAAGCGATAACATATCGCAAAGCGCGGCAAAAATGCACTAGTGGTTGCACTGGGGAATGTGAAAATGCTGTTTGCCACTCTTTTAGCTGTCAGTCAAGGATGAAACAGATGACATCACAGCCAATGACAAATGCTATTCCCCTAGCTGCCTCTTCCGAACATGAAAAATCTTGTAGAGCTTGAAGAGGAGGAAGAAACATTAAGAGGCACAACAGATTAGTCCTGTGAGCTTTCTAACTAGTGTAGTTTTAGGGTGTGAATTCCCCTATTTCATTTTTTATTTGGGGGTTAACATGCCCTTTAAAGTTGTGGTGTTGCTAGGCTTCTGCAGTAGGGGAAACCCAGGCAACCCTCCCTGCATGTCATACTGAAGCAGGATGAAGATTCAAGGGGAAACTCTAAAGCATATTATAAAATATGCCCCCAGTGTCATAAGCTATGCCCTTGCTCTCGGAAATACCTGCTTATACCAAAAATACAAAGAAATTGTATTTTTCTCACCAGTATAATGCAGTGGACAAGCATATTAATGCTGCTCACATTACAAAATGTCCAATGCATTAGATGACATCTGACACAGCATTTATTTAGAAACTTTTGTTTCCTAATTACCAGTGGGGGGCAAAAAGATCACTAAGGGCAAGAAAGAAAACTAAGTGATATTGTGGTCAGGACTACTGAGCTAGCACAGAATGTCAATCTTAGATCTACAGGTAGTCTAACCACTGTGGGAAAGAAAAAAAAATCTACCCCAAGAGACAAATAACTAAATTTATATTTCGGTATTTGGAATTTTCAATACACTCCCTGCACACTAAATGGAAGCTAGTTAATTTAAGAAGTATGTCCACCCCCACCAAAACTTATTATTATTTTTGGTGTGGCAACCCCCAAAAACTTGACCTCACAGGTTTACAAAATCCAAAGATGCTCTAACAGTAATACCCAGCTTTCTTTGCCTCTGCGGGCTTCTGCTTGCAAGGAAAGGGGTGGACCGGCAGCGTCTCCTCGATTGGCTGAGACATGCATGCTTCTCTCATGAAAAACAATGATGCTACTGTACAGTATGTTATAAGAGTATATTATAGAAATTAAATATGTTTCTAATATATATATCTACTAAATGAAAAAAGGGGGCCTACTGCATAGAGAGTTAAACCAAACAACAGAAATTTGCGTGACAACAAACAGTTTTTGAGAAATAAGATTCTCGTAACACTAGTATGGTGCAGGTTCAGTTTTAATTTTTCCAAGTCTGATGATGATTCCCCTCATTTCTGAAGGTGTAAGGGCGAATTCATCCTAAAAAGCCAATATCGTCTCGGTACATTGTTGAGCGACCTTAAGAGAAACAAATTGCCTTAAAACCACATTAACCGATTAGTAAACGATTAACCCAGCTTTAAGACGATAACAGCTGGTTTTAGAGCGCCCATTAGGGTTAGGTTTTTTGCTTTTTAAATTGGATGTTCCAGTTCCATGTTCTCTAAAGGTCTGGTTTATAATTTGCTCTAAGGTCCATAAACATGTGCCATCATGGACCTGACCTACGATTGTGTTCCAATCGGACAATTTTGGCCAACTATCAGTTAGTGTTTGGGCTTAAAGTGATGTGTGAAACAAGCATTGATCATCTGCCAGGAAGGATCAACGATGCCAAACCGAACAATCTTACTCTAAGTGATAATCGCTCGTAAAGACGTTCAGAACACACTTGTTCGTAAGAGGGTTGGGTGTGTGTAAAAAGCTTTGGGCCCAGCTATTAAATCTGTTTATTCTTTTAACAGATACAGTTTTGTCTAAATGTAAAGAAAGCAAATACACAAAGTTGTTTATACACAAACACTGTCTGCACAACGAATACTTGCAGACAATATTTGCACCAAGATACCATATGACATCCCAGATTCTTCAGCTAATCTTCCATCTAACCATCAAATGCAAATAATTAGCAGCAGAACTTGCTGAGCAGAAAATCTCATCTAACCCAGATATGGCATTGGATTTACCAGTTGATTGAGAAAAATTGTGAAGTCATTGTTAAATAAATATTTTTCCAAGTTGTATGCAAAAGGGTTCATGAAAATGTACCAAAATTAATTATATCAGGGCTACAAAACTGAGTCATTGGGATCTTTCTTTTGGGTGGTAATTATTTAAAAACCATTTACTGTACATTAGAGCTTCCTAACGTTGCAGAGTTACATTACAGCGATTTACATGTTATTGATTGGATCCTTGAACTGTCTAGGGGACACCTTGATTATCCCTATATAACTTGAAAAGGTTATGTATGTCTAGGGGTCAAGGACCAAGGGAAACAGAGCACAACAAACGCCAGATTGCACAGTATACAGTATTGTAAAGTTGCATGTTATTTACGTTTTAAATCTGGTTTTCTCTATATTTAAGTCTAATCTTAATAATAAGATTGAAGTAAAAGAATAGTGCTGATTGGTTGCAATTGTTTTCAAAACATAATAGAGCAGATCACAGAATGTTATAGCTAAGGCAATAAGTAACTAAGCAGTGCCATCAGAATAAGAAAATACATATAAAGGGGATTTCTAACTACTTATCAGCAGTTATGCAAGCCTTGTGAAATTCCGACTCTATAAATGGGCCACAGCAGTGAGAACTGAAAACTAAGTAACATTTTCATCAGCGACATTGAAGGGTAACAGCTGCCAAATAGCCAAAACAGCAGCTGCCCAGCTCGGGAACTGCTGACCTAAGAAGAACACGAAATACACCGTCCAGCTATTTTACACATTACCATAGTTTACTGATAGGTAGGTTGGGTGTAAGGGGGGGTAGGAGTAAATGCACAATACTTTACCTACTTAAAAGGAACATCATTAAATAACATAAGGAAACACAATAACTTAAGCTTCCAGTAAAATACAAAGGACAAATAAGAAAAATAACTGATGTTGTGAACAACTGATGTTGATGTTGATGCTGGTTATTGACTGGTCTAGAACAGTTTGACAAAATTTAGTTATTAGACCTCTGTGATTTAATTATTGTCCCCACGAGAGATGTTGTCAGATAAGCTCTTAATTCAGCAATAGGAGTTACAGAAAAAATATATCCTGCCAGCAGGAAGACTTTTTCATGCCCCCCGGCTGGAAAAAAATTCTTGAGAGAACACTTGTGATTTAAAAGAATTTAGAAGTAGGTTTAATAGGTGTATCAATATATCAGTAAAAACTTCTGCCAAAACTGCTCAGTCCAGATCCCTTTTTACACTTGCAAGATATTTAGCACGTTACCTAGCTTTTCCAAGATCTCCAAGGCCACAAAAGGGTGTCACATGTGTTGTGCTGCTGTTACATGGGTTACCTTCAGATGTTGCAGAACTACAACTCCCTGCAGATGTTTACGAACTTCAACTCCCCTCATTCTACAACCACGGAATGTTGGGAGTTATAGTTTTCAAACATCTAGTGGGACGAAAGTTAGACATCCCTGACCTATATATGAGCATGATGCAGTGCACATTTTCCTTACCACCAAATTTCCCCGTCCTACCCCACCCGGCTACTTTTTCATGCCACCGGCAGGAAAAAATTCTGGGGAGAACACTGCAATATGAATGTTTCATCTAATACAATTAACATTGTACATCTGTCTACCAAAGTATCGGTCGAGTTACGATCGTAATTACCATTTGTAGTTTATTGCCCCCTTTAGTGCCTCATAAATTAGAATTTGTACCAATCGGCTTTCATCCCTTAGTGTACCTCATAAAACTTTAATTTGTACCAATCGGCTTTCAAACCTGTATTCTTAATAAAATCATGAACAAGGTCTAATGTTCATTGTTTGGCCCCTAGTCTAATGTTTCCTTATAAAATTGAACATTTCCTTTTTAAGTTTTACCTTGGTAAATGAGCAGAAGACGATCATATTGGCTTGGAACTGTTAGCCACCAATGTCAAATGTTTGACATTTGTGACCTATTCCTTTAATGTATTGATTGAAGACAGGGAGGTTAAGGAAATATGCCTTACCTCCTTTTCTTCAATTAAGAGCCAGGGACGAAAATAACTCGCTATCCACTGCAGCAGAACTGACAGGTCCCAACCACTTCCTGCTTCTAATCAACTATAGCGTGTATTAGTTGTATAAAACTAATCAACTAATACACGATTACAGGAAGCGGTTGGAACCTGTCAGTTCTGCTGCTCTGGATGGCCCGAAAGGTAAGTTTCTGCAATCTTCGTTCCTGCCTCCTGAGATATTGAATGAAGAATGGGAGGTAAGACATGGCTCCTTAACCTTCTGGTCTTTATTCAGTACATTATAATACATCAGTACAAGTACTTTTAACTGGATTTAACTCTGAACTCTTTAACGTTGTGAAAGTGTGGTCAGACCATCTTGATAATATAACCAGCAGTGCCAAGATAACATTAGAAGGATGTCAGGAGCAGGAACTAACAGTGATTTATTAATCAGACCTGATGCATTTCATCCCTCAACAGGACTTAGTCATAAGCATTCCCCTGGACCTTTATTGACCCACTGTTAGGTATGTAATAATTAGTGAGCACGTGGCAAAAATAGAAATGCAAGTCAGTTTTTTTTATTAACATCCTGTAACAGAATTTTTTTTTTTTTTTTTTTTTACCAAGGTTTGCACTTCTAATAAAGGTACGGGGCTTTTTTCTGCTTAGGGGCACTTTTTTTTTTCTACTAACCTGATGATATTACAAGAAAATAAAATGTTTTGTTGATTCCCTTGTTTTACTGGCCAAACTTAAGTTGTTAAAAGGTGTGATTAACATCTCTCAGCATTTACATTTTTATTTTTAGATTTAATTATAGATTAAATATATATTTTATTATAGATTTAATCAAACATGCACGTCCTACTGTGGGTTAAAAGGCTGAAATGATACATTGCAAAAAATCAGAATTAAAGTGGGGGAGGTGTTTGTAATAAATGTCCTTTTTGGGATTTTAAATGCTTTAACAAACCAGTGCAACTAACTGACAGGGGAACTGTGGTCTCCAAACATGCTAGTGTTGGTGTGAAAGGTATGTTAATGAAAATGCTAACACTTCTTGATTCCACTAGTATAAGTGAGACCACCTACAAGCTCTGCTCTTCCCTTGTACCCAGAGTTTGAGTATGCTCACTGAAGACCTAATGCTGAGAATGGCAGAAAGTACCTACACAGACAACTGAGAGAGATATCATCAGCCCATCCCCCGGACTCCTAGATCTTTTACAGGAGATAAGGAAATAAAATGCACTAATGCTTCTGCCTAAGGTTTACACAAGTAGACAAAGGTAAATACAAAGTTTGCAGAGTAAAGTCGACTTGCCTCCTGATCCTGCAATGTTCAAAAAACTGCCTGACTCAAACATTTTGCAAACAATGTTATGATCATAATGTCTGTCATAACCCATGGTTCTGCTAGGAAATTATCCAAAACATTGGCAGGTAAAACTGCTGCACTGGACGATTTTACAATCTTTTCAATACTTATGTCATCAACTTAATCAACTTAATCCAACATCAAACCAGTGTATACTGCTTTTTACCAATATAACTTCTAAAAAGTTAGAAAAGGACATATTCGAAATGGAAAAGGTCATTGAAGGGCATTTAAATTAGTAAGGGGACTGGGGGAGCTTGAATATGAAGACAGATTGGAGAAGTTACAATAATGCACACTAGAGAAAAGGTGTTAGCTTGGGAATATGATCACTGTATTAATACATAAATGGGCCATACAATAAAATATCTGGTGCATTGGTTACATGTCGGAGAACATCAATTAAGACTGAAAGAAAAAGAAGTATAGTCTTCAACATCAGAAAGGGTTTTTCATTGTAAGAACAGTAAAACTATGGAACCGTCTTCCATTGGACGTGGTGATGGAAGGTTAAAAAAAAGCTGTATGAGTTTCTAAAAAATAAAGAATGTTGCATGTTACTGGTATTGATACATAAATTGGAGTTGATCATGGGATTTTTCTCTTCATACTGTTTTTTTTTTTTGCTTTCATCTGGATCAACAGAAAAGTATTATTGCACCTGAAGAAAGACCTGTTGGTCTGAAACATGTTGTGCCACATCTTCAATTAATAAAGAGTCACTGAAGCACTACAAATTTGGGTCCTGTGTGATGCTACTTTTAATTTCATCTGGATCAACTGTTAGGCAGGAAATTTGGGTATTGCTGAGTAGGTTGGACTAGATGGACTTTGTCTTTAATCGACCCTTAAACACAACACTATACTATACTAAGTTGCACTTGAGTCACACCTAGAGATGTGGTCAAGGGTTAATTTTTAAGGTAAGTCTGAAAAATATTATTTAACCCTAATTTGTTTGGAGACTACAGTTACCCTTTAATATTAAGATGGATGATGTCCCAGTATTGAATATTAAGATGATAATGTCCTCAAGTACATTAGTTTTGGTAACATTGCCAGTCTTGGACGACTGACCTCCTTCGTGATACCATGTGACCAGCTACAGTAGCATACATAATGAAAATGAATAGCTGAAATCATCACTAGTAGCCTTGTATCTTGACTGTATCTTGTATGGTGTTCTCTACCTCCATGTACCGTGCTTTGGTCAGTACCTTCATTCTATTGACTGGGAGACCTGAACGTAATGATAAGGACCATTTTTACATGGCAACAATTGGATATACTATGTATAGAAGTTACCCAAGAATGATGGCCTGCTTATGACTTTATATATTTTTAATTGCTTTTAAAGAATATTTTCACCTATGTACTTATTTAATAAAGGATAACTGGTTTTGCAAGTATTGGTGCTAGTGTTTTATGTAGAATCTATTTATCTATTCTACAAGCACCTCCCCTAATTATAAGGGTTATTAATGTTCATGCACTTACCACCCACATACAGTTTCTGACAAAAGTCTTGTTGCTTGTGTACAAATAGACCTGAAGTGCCACTTAACAACAATTCTAATGCAGATTTTTGTTTTAAGAAATGGTTCATTTTACCCCAAACAACTTTTATAATAATGTTTCAATGCAAAACTAAACTAACAAAAAGTATTCTAATATTCACAGCTTGGTAAAGCCCATTGAGTCAATTTTTCCAAAGACATAAGTGTTGTTGCCCTGTCATAAGGGCTTCACCTGTGACTAATAATGGGTCAATTAGGTGTCAGGTGTGTATAAAAAGAACCCCAGTACACTAGATTTTCACATCAACTGCAAATAGACCTCTGCAAACATGCCTAAGATTCACCCTGAGACTAAAGTGTTGATTATCAAGAGGCTGAAGATCAAATCCACTGCTGATGTGGCCCACACCTTCAATGTCTCTGAGCGTCAAGTTCAGAGGATAAAGAAAAGATTTGAAGAGACTGGAGAAGTTTTTGACAAGCCCAGGTCAGGCAGACCCCGCAAGACAACTGCTCGATAGGACCGTTTGTTGGCTCAAAAATCCAAGGCAAACCCATTTTCAACTGCAGCAGAGCTCCAGGAGAACTGGTCACCTGAAATCCCTGTGTCAACCAGAACAGTTTGTCGGATTCTGTCTCGACATGGCCTCCATGGTCGAATCAGTGCCCATAAGCCAGCACTAAACAAAAGACAACTGAAAAAACGTGTGGCATTTGCCAAGTCCCACAGCCAGCTAAAAGGATGAACGCTGGAAAAGTGGCAAAAGGTGGATTTTTCAGATGAATCTTCTGTTGAATTACACCACAGTCACCGCAAATATTGCAGGAGACCCACTGGAACCCGCATGGAGCTGAGATTTACCCAGAAAACAGTGAAGTTTGGTGAAGGCAAAATCATGGTCTGAGGTTACATCCAGTATGGGGGTATACGAGGGATCTGCAGGGTGGAAAGCAACATCAATAGTGTAAAATGCCCTAAAAATCTTAGCTACCTCATATATTCCCAACCATAAAAAAGGCAAATTCTGCAGCAGGATGGTGCTCCATCGCATACTTCCATCTCCACATCAAAGTTGCTTAGGCGAGGAAGATCAGGATGCTCCAGGATTGGCCAGCCCAGTCACCAGACATGAACATCATTGAGCATATGTGGGGTAGGATGAAAGAGGAAGCATGGAAGACAAAACCAAAGAATATTGATGAACTCTGGGAGGCATGCAAGACTGTTTTCTTGGCTATTCCTGAAGATTTTATCAATAAATTGTATGAAGCCTTGCCAAACCGCATGGATGCTGTCCTTCAAGCTCACAGAAGACATTTTTGGATTGGCTGTAAAGTAGATCATTTTCTGTATAGGTGACTACACTTTTTCTTGCAATATTTTGACCCTTCTGTCAATGAAACTATTTTTTACCAGTACATTAATATTATTTGGGAGGGCTTTAGCTTTTCATATGAGCTATTTCTAACAACAATTGATCAATTAAAAATCAGGTTAATAGCAGGAGTTACTGCAAAATACACAGGCGACCAGACCTTTGTCAGAAACTGTAGTACCCTACTAAAATTTTTATACTAAAACTCTGGCCTTAAACGTTTGTGCAGCTGCAATGTGCACGTTGGCTTCCTGCTGGAAAGGCCTCTGTTCAGCATTCAATCAAGCGATTAATAAACTACATACACTACTGAGAATTAATTTAATTTGTTTTATGCTATATGGGAACCGGAGATATTCAAAATACAAATTGTAATATAGTGTAAATGAATTATAGTGTTAACACATAAGACAACAGAGACCTTTCCCCCTCTTTATCTCTTCCTCCCACCCTGTCCACCTATAAAGGAAAAAACTAAACAAAGAACACAGTGACATTTCTTTACTGTTAGAAGTTTTATTAAGAATGTTTTATCCCATTTCAATATGCCTTATTCATGCATTCAGGATATATTTTACAACAAAACAGTTTTACTGTGTTATTATGCATATGATCGTTAATAATGATTTAACAATAAAATAAAGTATGTTGTCTTCAGTGTAGTGGGAACTTATTTCCCTTAAGTAAACAATTTGCTGCTATCCGTCAGGTGGATCATCAACGAGCCCTGACCGAATGGCCATTTCGGCCGGCAAAGTGCCCATAAACAGCATTATTGTGCATACACATTGTGCGTCGTGGATTGACCAACATTTTTACCTCATTATTTTAATAACGCTCAAGTTTATCTGGTCTCTCTTTCAGGAGTGGATTAGAACAAGAAGATATGCGGATTTTGTACAAATACCTCACTGCTACGCTCTTCCCTAGGTATATGGAACCAGAGGTAAAGTCTGTTTACACTGCTTATATAATATGGTCTGACAGTACCAAAGAAGGCACTGCTGTGTGTGACAGTAGCCGGGTGGGCCGCCCGGCTAAAAGACCCTAGGGAGAACACTGTATTGTTCGACATTCATTTGGCAATTAATGTCTAATGCCGTATATTGTGAGGGCACATTACATTTAAATAGAATTTAAGAAAATACTACGATCATTGAACCAATCGACTTAATCATTTTACGGCCAAATATATCAGCATAAAAAGGAATTATTATTTGTACAATTTTAGGTCCAACTAATTAAAATTTCTACTAGCATGGCAGATTGATCCTCATATTGGCTGAACTGGCAATGTGGATTTGTGTTTTGATTTGGAGACGGACCAAACCTTTCTCTGGATCTATAGTGCTGAGCTGAGAGAAATTAATTATTCAGAAATGGGATACGGAGGATTACTAATTTCTTCATTTCCCTTTATCTGTGTACAGCACAGTCTAAGTGCGTGGCTTACTAAAGTGGAAGAAAATTACATTTGTCATTGAGAACAAGAACAAATCTACAGGGAGATTCAATAAAAGTTCTTATAGTTTAAAATGGTGCTAATTTTACCCCAACCAATCAGATCTTATTTAAGATTTGAAAGGTAACATATGATTGGTTCCGGCAAAATTAGCACCATTTTTAACGATAAGAACTTTTATTGAATCTCCCTGCTAATTTTTAAGATATAATTTTAAAAAAGTCTTTAAAAGGTTGGTGCCAGGTGTAAATTTATAAGTTCATTGGCTACCTGGCTCCTGCCATTTGTCTAGCCTTGGATTACTACATAGAAGAATCGTTACTATTTTGATTAAAGCTCTATACATATGGCCGAGCATCGCACGTGTATGGGTACTCAGTTGGAGGTTGTTTGTTGATCCTTCAGGATAGTGGAAATTTATAAGTTCCCAGTAAATAAAAATGTATGCAGGTAAAGTCTGTTATAAACAGTCTATTTAAGGGAAATGGGTGTGACTATGGATATGTGTTTTCTTTAAGAGCACCAAAGATGATGTGATTTTTTGTGGCAGAACTGCCTACTATCTGCTTCAGGAAATATTAATCTAGATACAGCTGTGTCTAGTCAAATTCACCATAGGAAAACAGACAAGAATCTATATCAAATTACATTGGTGCAGCAAAGTCAATGGATTCTTTATGTCAAAAATGCTGTCTGGTGTTAAGTGTCTCATCAATACTAACATGATTGATGGCACTTTAGATGAAATGTATATGAAACACTGCTAGCATTCTAACCCAGCCTCGCTCTGTGCCAGTATCCAATGACCAAAGAGTGGTTAAAATAGCCACTAGGGAGACATCGCTAATTTAACATGAAGAAAATCCTCACAGACAGCTATGAATTAAGTGCCAAGGGGAGATAATAAATGGTTTTGTGGTTTTGCAGTATCCTTTTCACTGCAGTGCTTAAGAGGTGTTTATAGGCGCTCAGTTATCAAACTTCTCTTTCTGCAACTCAACGTAATATATAACATTGAATTATTCTTATTAAGTAATTCTTATGGGAAACTCGATTAATACAAACCTTCCCGGCCAAAAGCATTTATTTAACCCATATTGCATGGCCACATCATTAGGGTTTGTGCACATGTGCACATGTGTGCTTGGCTGCAGAACTAACGACACCTAATAAATGCCTGTATGTAGACATATATAGATATGTTCAAAGCCACAAATTTCACTATACCTGCTTCTATCACATTACACAGACTTGTATCTCCCCCATGGCTCTGCTAAATCCTCTGCAGCTTCCGTCTCTATGCGGTGTGGCACATAATTAACACATACTGCAGTAGAGGAAGTGTCTACAGTGGTGAGGGATTGGGCTGTGTAACAAATGATAAAAGCTTGTTTGGTAATTATAGCAGAAATTGTGGCTTTGTAGGACCTTATGCTGCTTCTAAAAGTAAGTGGCGAAGGGGGACATGCCTTCCAACACTTATTTTAGGGGGCCTGCCACATAGCGTTGCTCAATTTTCCTTCACTTCTGAGATGCACTAAACATTTGAGTGATAATGAATGCAGCACCAGAAAAAAAAAAGATCTCCGTCATAAGTCCAGTCAAATCAGTCGTAAGTATTGAGATAAAGGTGCACCAAATGTATTAATACTAGCTGTACAGAAGACAAGGAAGCAAAGAAAATGTGTCACCAGTCCTAATCAAAAAAGTGTGGTACACAAAACCTAATATTTTTGCCCATCAGCCACCCCAGATTTGCCAGGGTATCAAATGTGGTTTCTGACATGAATTTTTGCTTAAATTTCAGCAGAAGTCGAATCTAATTAATAAATATTATATTAAAATTCTTATAATAGTTATTCTATATTCTCATCCACTTTGAAAAATCAGTTGCATTTATACCCTTGCTATTCCCTGCTGTTGACATTAGTGAGCTGACATTTCAGGTTCTAAATTGGTCCTTTTTCTTCCCAGAATGCACCACTACCTTGGAATGTCACTAACAGTAATTTCTACTGATTGGCTGTTGGATGGTCAAACATGCTCAGATCTCTACTGAACAACTAAATCAACCCAGGGGCTGGGTCAAGGGCAAGACCACAACGGTCTCTATTAGGGGTCCTGCAAACAGGAAGTCAGTATTTCAGAAGCATTTATTTATACACAGACAATGCTGAATGGACAGGTTAAGGTCATTAGGATTGAAAAAGTCTACTCCTTTTTTCTTAAAAATATATGTATTTGGACTGAACTTCCCTTTATTACCTTCAGAAGTCTTTCGGTGTAGTTCTTACAGATAGAGGCAACAAATGCTCATGTCTCCAGTAAGAAACAAGAAAAAGCTACCAGCAGGCTTGTAGAAAGCAGTAGGCAAAAGCACATGTTTTCAATTACGTATTCGAATATATATATAGGCGCTGGACCGAAACATTGCCAATATGCAATTGTAAATAAAGCACTTTACAATTATAGAAAGACCCAAGTGTGCAAGTGTTACACACAAACACAGAGCAACCGATGTTCGATTTCAGCATTCTATTTGCACTAGCCAAGTTAAAAGGACAGTTCAGTGGAAATTATCAATGTTTGTTAAATTGTTAGTTTGTGTAATGCGTTCTTAGTTATTCTACATATACTCTCCCATTTTGAAAAATCATTTGATTTCATACCCTTTGCTGTTCCCTGCTGTTGACATTAGTGAGCTAACATTTCAGGTTCTAACGGCCCTTCTTCTCCATCCCAGGATGCACCACATCCTTGGAATGTTCCTAACAGCAATTTCTACTGATTGGCTGTTGGATGGGTCAAAGATGCTCAGATCTCTACTGAGCAACTGAATCAACCCAGGCGCTGGGTCAAGGGCAAGACCATAACGGTCTCTACTAGGGGTCCTGCAAACAGGAAGTCAGTATTTCGGTTACATTTATTTATACACAGACAAAATGGTGAATGGGCAGATTAAGGTCATTGGGATAAAAAAATACTGCTCTTTTTTCTGAAAAGCTTATGTATTTGCACTGAACTTCCCTTTTAATTCTAACTGCTGATTGGTTTCTATTAGTTACAGAACCCAGGCAAACTCTGTCTATGTTTGTGCATACCACGATGCATTCTTTGTTCAGAATACTGGATGAAAGCCCAGCAATCCCATACCATACCATACAGATGGCACATTAATGGATTTAAAGGCTTGCCACCTGTTCTCTAATCTGAATTATCAAGTGACAAATACATCTGGCTTCCAAAGGAATAGAGAAAATTAAAGAAGCAGGAAAGCCATGTGTAATTCTGATTTTACTGGACTGCAATCTTCAGATGCATCCTGGGACGCCAAAATATTAATGATATTTAATATTTGGAGATGTAATTTATGGCACTATGAGCAAAGTAAGTGTAAAACCCATGCTATCAGATGTAATATTAGGTGAGCATAAGCTTTACACTGCATTAGCGGGGCCTGTGACATTTTGTATTAACAGCACAGGCACCCAATGCAATAATGAAAACTATGCACTATGTAGCACAAAACCTCTTTTATTTATAAGTGTAAGTAGGCGATCCTTACCGGTGAGCGATGCAGTGAATCTTGTGGGATCTCAGCCAAGTAATGAGCATTAGCGTGATTTCATCTTCCTACAAGTATCTTGACACTTCATAAAAAACAGATAAAGCATTTACTTCAGCCATCCATATATAGAAAACACACCTGTCAAAATGCACAGACGCTGGGCCCATCTGTGCACGCCATGAGTCATCATAAAGCAGCCCACAAACACCGGGAGGGGGGATTAAGGTGCAGTGGAGGGTTTGCGTGCATGGTGGGAAGGGTGCGTGCGCTGCAGGGATCGCTAGTTTTAAGTAGATTATTCCATTTATGCAGATAATGGTATTACTGTGGTTAGATCAACTAAACTTGAAGTTAGTCATCTGACTTTATTTTTATATAAAGAATAACTTGTACAAGGATCTGTTGGCAATAAATACCAAGGCATTCAACTCCAGTTAGTAGATTATAATTTGCAGGAATCACTTTAAGCAAGCTTTTCCTTAGAAGGCCAACTTCTGAATAAACAAAACATATTTGTAGAACGCTGAATATACATGGATGCGAAAAAACTGAGCAACCTATATCAACCAATCAGATCTAAGGATTATGTGCTATTGACTCAGTCTCTTGATGTGATGCAGTCCATCATACACATGTACGATCCACCGGATGGTCTGATGCATGACGCCCCATCGAACAAATCCACAAGCGTGATTTTCAAGCAAAACGGGCATTCTGCGCGTTTCGCCATCCTTTACATGATTGTACATGTGTACAAAGCCTTTTATGCAACAAGTGTTATTAGTTTCCAGTCGCCTCTTGCTGGACTTCTACACCCAAATAACAGACCTAAAGGGGCCAAGGCTTTCTATGCTGAAAATTAAAGTGGTGGCAAGAGGTGGCTGGAAACCAGGGTTGTCCATTCTATAAACAGGGTCATAACGGTTTCCAAAAAAAGGCAAAGTTTCAATGACCTCTAGTCAAGCCTTAGATCAAGGTGACCAGACAAACACAATTTTTTCAGAAACTAAAAATGGAGGGGGTTTAACATTAATTAATCTCTGAATCAAAAAGACACAATAAAAGTGTTGCTATTAAGTACAGCAATACATTATGACTTAATAACTGCTGATATTAAAGGGCATGTCCACCCCCAAAACTAAAATTTAACCCCTTACTGGCCACATCAAGTAGTTTAAAACAATCCTTACCTTACATTCCTGCTCAAAATAGTTCCCCTGCTGTGCCCCTCCAAAGTCCAGGAAACTGCTGTGTAGGAGCAGTGTGTGACTCATGCTGTGCCTGAGACTTCCTCAACCTCATCAAGGTTGAGGCATGCTCAGTGCAGCCCTCCCTGCCTCTCAGCCAATCACGGACGCGGCTGCCGGTCCCGCCCCCTGCTTTCAATTCCATGCAAGCAGAGGGCCTGAACACTGCAGCGGAGGAGAGAGGGCAGGTAAGTAAGAATCGGGGGACTTTCTAACAATTATATTAATGTGGTTGGGGCTGGGGGAGCATGCCCTACCACATATCAAAAGTTAAATTTTGGGGTGGACATGCCCTTTAAATAGAGCTTTAAAAAGGGTAAATGAAAACACAGAAAGGAGAAGGGATTTACAGCTTAGTTCAAAAAAAGATACCTTTGGTTTTGAGTTACGCAGTGGGTACCACAAGGATAACGGAGATTGTCCGGAAAAACTGGCCAATGTTTGCGAGAGGATATCCAGATATTGAGAAATTCACACAGCCCCCCCAAATTTCATATAGAAGGGGGAATACTTTGGTACGATCCACGTATAAAACAAGATCAGATAAGGGGAAGGAAACATTTTTGGGCTCACGACGAAGAGGAATGTATCCATGTTTAAGATGTGCGCAATGTAAATATGTACAGAAGAGTGATTGTTTTAAACATCCCATGTCTGGTAAGGTATACCCCTTCCGGGGTTACTTTACCTGTGACACTAGGTACGTTGTGTACGTGCTTTGGTGCCCATGTGGGTTATTGTATGTGGGGGAAACTGTCCAATCCGTCAAATCTCGCATCTCCCAACAAAGATCAAGCATCAAAACTCGTGATGTGAAATTACCGGTGCCAAAACATTTTGTGGAGGCGAACCACAGTGAAAATGATCTGAAGTTTATGGTGCTGCAGTCTGTTCCTATACCGGAGAGGGGAGGCAACAGGGTTGCTCTCCTGCAGAAACGCGAGGTTTGGTGGATTGGACGTTTAGATACACTATATCCCAAGGGTCTAAATAGGGACTATAACCTGCACCTGTTTATATGAACTGGGAGTAAGGTGAGTCAAGGTCTGTCCTTTTTTGATGTCCTTTTTGATGTCTCTTCTTTTGATGTCACATTTGATGTTTTTCCTGATGTCCTTTTTGATTATGGAATTTTTGGGGGGGTTGTAACGCTGATATGTTAAAATATGCATTTTGGATCCATGAGGTCACTTCCTGTTTCCATGAGGTCACTGTCCTGCTTGAAAAAGGGGATGTTGTATATCCTCGAAACGTCGCATTATATATGTGGACAATAAATTGAAGCAAATTTGAAAAAGACATTCTGTGTGCGGTACTATCTTCTATACCTGTACATTTTGGGGTGTGTGCGGTGTGGCTTTACACATTAGGAGCACAGGGCACATCCAGGAACATAAGGGACCAAGAAAGAGGATAAGTAGGATGGTGAAGCAGAGTGATGGGATTTAGAAGTTTAGAAGAGTATTGAATACGATTCTTTATTGGATGGGAAGCCATCCAATAGACTAAACTATCGGGGTTGCTGGTTCCCTCTTGGAGTTGAGTTAAATGACCTAAACTGCTGAGAGGGACAGATGACAGCCTGGGAGACTAAGTAACAGAATGTTACAGCAGTCGAGAAGGGAGAGTATCAGGGCATGCATGAGCGTTTTAGTAGTGAAACAAGAGAAAAGGGTGGATATTGGCAATACTACGAAGGAGAAAACAACATATCCTGGAGACGTTAATGTGAAGAAAGTGAAGAGTTAAAGATTACTCCAAGACAGTGTGCAGATTCAACAGGTTTGATAACCATATTGCCAAGAGAAATGGAAAATGGTGGACTAGGTCCCAGTTTCACTAAGTTATAGTGAAAACATCTTGGATATAAAATAATACCTTTGTTGAACCTTTAGGTAGAAATGAGATTCTCACAAGGCATATATTGTCTTACAACAGTCATTCCAGGCAATAATAATATGACTGATATACAATTCTCTACTACTAACTACTAAAGATTGAGTTTAATGCGCCATCCAGGAGAAAACAGAGACCAGACATTTAGAGATTTCAGATTGCACTTCTGGGGTTAGTGCGGGGGTGGACAAGTAGACTGGGTATCATTAGCATATAGGTGATACTTAAATTAAATAATTATATCTTACAAAGAAATTATGTATAGGGAAAACAGTAAGGTTACTAAAACTAAGCACTAAAGGGACTGGAGAGTAAGAGAGATCTATAAGAGAGATAAGAAGAGTATGAAAGGTAGCTGATAGTTTAAAGACCAAGCCATCATGGAAAATTGTACTCCACCCAGAGTTTGGTCATGTGCTCGTTTGAGCAAAGTACTTTGAACTAGAGAGTCAACTTCAAGCATCCAGGCCACACAGGAGAAGCTGTCAGCTCATGTAGCCAAAAAGGCAAGTACCAGTAGGTTAGGACCCAGTTAAAGAAAGCAACCTTGACGTGGTGACTGGGCTTAAAATAATTTGGTCAACTTATTGAACTAATTGCTTTTATTTATCCAGGGTTTATCAGACTGTTTGAAGTAGCAACCTTATGGAGGTAGCCATTGTGCACTAGAATTCTGTGTTTTGTGTCTCACAGGCTCCAGCCAGAGATGTGATTGTCAGCTCATTTTAAAAGAAATACTGCTGGCTTTCATTTAACTCTAACTTGTTTTGAGACCACAGTTGCTCTTTAAATGTCAATTTCAAAACGATCAGCGAGGCAGTTGCCCAGGTGTCTCAGAAACAGAGGGGGAAAAGTCAGGAGGTAAGATTTCTAGTGCATGGGCAGCATCAAACTATAAAATCTTGGAGACAAATTAAAACATTACCCTCTACTGACAAAAGAAAGTGAATTGGTTCAATGTCTGGGATTTACCATGCAACGTTTGGAACTAAACATCTACCAAACTTCCTTACAGAGGGATAATTTCTATATCAATACACTTGTTATTGATCATACTGCAGGTCACATGGTGCAGACAATAAAACAGTCATATTAAAGTCTAACTAGAAGAGTGAATGTAACCCTGTTATTCTTTGGTTTATATTGTATTGTTCACAGATGTCTGATGCTAACAGTGTAAGTTCAGGTCCTACAAGGCTGTCCAATTTTCTGCAAAATGCTGCCTTTTGCTTCACAGATGCTAAAGTAGCATTAAATTAAATATAATATTTAATTAATATAAATTAATATGGTTTGTAGAGAATGTTTTATACATATACAACACATATGAATGCAAAATACATATAATTTTTCCTTATAAATAAGCATGTGGTTGGAGGCATTAAGTTTGCCCCTGCTATTAAAGGCCATAATACTCACACTGGCCTGACGTGCTGCTGGAGTAACTCAGCCTAATGCCCAGCCCTTTCAGATGGACCCATCAAGCATGGCTGAGCCTAGATAAAAGTTTAGTTTGAGCATTATGGTTTCTGGATTCAGGGGGTTCTTTACCTGTACTAGAAATACCATTCTGGGGTGGACAAGCCTTTTAATCAAAATAGCATTGGTATTTCAGTTTGGGTTTCTAAATAAAGAACCCAGTACTGGCATTGGGTAATACTGTATATAAGAAAATTTGCAATATGATCAGGGAGATTTAATAAAAGTTCTTATCGTTAAAAATGGTGCTAATGTTAAGTGTGAAGCTAACAAAAAGAACTTTTATTGAATCTCCCTGTATATATTTAAAACTATCTGATAAAATGGAGCTATTTACATATACAGTTTATGTATGTTGGTTAAAAAACAAAACATATTCAAAATTATATGACTTACCAGAATGAATTTACTGATTATGCTTATCCAACTAAGGGGAAGATGCAGAACTGCAAATGCAGTAAGCATCTTTGCAACTTATACTGCATCTTGGAAGCATGGAAGGTACGTTATGCAAGCTCACATAGTGCAAAACGTAAACATGTATTCAATAGATAGCATATAGCATATATTGAATAAATGTTTAAGTTTTGCACTATATGAGATTGCCCCTGCCTTCTATTTCTACTATTGTGTTTCCTGTTCAGTCCAGGTTGGTGGGGTGTTTCCTATCTACTTTGTCTTTTAGATATTTGAAGGTTAGTTATGCCCCTTACTGACAAATTTGACAGAACATTTTGCAGAAATTGCAAAATGTAACTTCCAGTTTATTGCATGCTAAAGTGGAAAACTTGGCTTCAGGTTGCATGCAAATTCCATACTAACCTGTTATTACATCAGGAATAAGGGGTTAACATGGTTTTATGTATCCTCATTAAGTGTTTTGTATTAACTAACCTGTCTGTTTAATCTCATCACTACTTGTGGGTAACCAATTCAGCAATTTAAAAAACAAAATAAATAAGATCTCAACTTAAATGCCTATGAACCCAATACACAAGGGCCAATTCTATATATTCTACAAAGCTGCCTTTTGCAGAATATATGGCCATATTCCTATAACATTGTGATCTTGTACCATATGGGTTGAAAGACGGCCCAGCGTAATTTAAGTGCCCCATACACGGCATTGATATGTTGAACGATTGAGCAAATTCAATCAAATTGCACAGAATATTCATAATATTTTCCTGTTTTTCAGATTGACCGCTTGACAATATTGAAAAACGAAGATAAACCCAGATGGAAAATTCTCAGTTGACCGCACATCCCGAAAGGTTGCCAGCTTTCCCTAATGAGCATGCGGCTGCCAAATGTTCAGGTCGGGCAAGCGGTCGTTCAGGAAAGACTGTAAATTTCCCTTCGGCCATGGTAGAGGGCATCGGACGTGGTTGAGGAAATCACACAGTCCTGAACATTCTCCCTATGCTGTGTATATGTAAGGAGAATGCTTGGGACTGTGTGTATCCTAATCCTTGAAAAATGACAGACAGGATCTTGCATATTTGCTGGGGCCGCAATGTGATTTCTAATTAATCCCCTGCAATAATAATTAACCACCCCAGACAAATCTAAAAGGCAGACAGGCCGTCATAAAAAAAAACAATGGGAAATTTTCATCTTCTACTTGCTAGTGCTCTGTCTTACTTGTACTGTTTATTGCCACATAATTGTCAAAAAAAATCAATCAATAATTCACATGTTCAACAATTTGCAAAAATATTAATACGTTCTAGTGCTCAAGACCAATTAAAAAATACGACTGATGAGTAGGTGAAATTTGGATCTGGGTTCTTACTTTAATGAACACACAGTGTCCTTCTGTGTAGTCAAAAAATGACTTATATTGGCCACCAGTGTCCCTGAACCAATGTTTTATAAACACAGTGTGTCCTTTCACAAAGCCAGAAAGTTATTAATAATGGTAACCGGTGTTCCCAGTTGGATCATACTCAGACAGGCCATCAATCCAGTGATACAGTTTAGAGAAGCAGATATAAATTTCAGCTGACAAGTAATTAGCATTAAATGGCATCTATACTAGGAGACTTTTTTTTTTTTTAATTGCCCATACCGGTAATTGAAAACTATAATTCCAACCACCATGGTACATTTACTTTTTGCTGAGATATAACCTATTTATTTAGTTATCTAATATTATACTTTTCAATTTGTCATTCAACTGCTCTATTATCATATACTATATAATAATATAGTAACAATCTGTCAGGATGAGTTAGGGCAAGAATATTTAAATACCAAATTGCATGGATGGAAATTCCCACTATCTCTCACTGCTGGTTGATAGTGATAGCTGAGCAAAACAAGTACTGGATTTAAAGAAAGCACCTGCTGCTTAAGATGGGTACACACATTACCGATAAAGGACCAATCCCTTTGGTACCAATGGAATCTGTCCTTTTCCGATAATGTGTGTATGTCCGTAACTGCCGTTTCCATTTCCACTAAATGTTAGTGGGTTCCCCATTTAGAATCTGAGGTACGGGGGAAACTTACAGCATTGCAGGGCTTGACAAACCTGGGGGGATTGCAGATACTGGCAGTAAACTGGAGGGGGTAAGATAAGGTGGTGAAGGAAGATAGATTTGTAAGAGTCACCAGGAAAAGAAGGGGATGGAAAGGCAGGGTCCCTTCTTCCCAGCTAGTCGATAGTCAAAGGTTTGCTGTCTTAGGTGAAGAAGTAGAGGAGGACAGCTCAGAAGAAGCATGTTTAGAGCTGGAGCAGGCTGATCCCTTGCGCACCAAGGGGCCTGCCATCTCTAATACAACAGAGGAAGAACTTAGGGCCAGGATGGTTAGGCAGGTGGTAGTGGTCTCCATTATTAGAAAGGTGGATAGGGTAATCTGCCACCAAGACCCTACATGCCCAACAGGTGTAAAGGTTCGACATGTAGTGGATCACGTAGACATATAATTGGGGGGGCTGGGAGTAACCCAGCAGTCTTGGTTCACATTGGTGCCAATGACAAAGTTAGAATAGAAGGAGAGGTCTTTAAAACTGACTTCTGAGAGTTAGAGGCCAAGCAAAAAGTAAGGACATCCAGGGTAGTAGTTCCAGAAATATTACTGCAGCCATGTTTTAAGCTAGTGGCATAACGGGTTAAAGTGACAGTTAGATGTACTTTGCAGTTACAGTTATATTTCATTATTTTGTTAGAAAGAAACAAAAATAATCTTTAATAGGAATATATATTTAGAATTGAACATAATAATAGGCTATAATATAAGTAGATAGGTCAACCAATATAAAATACACAAGCCAATGCTGTTTTTGATTGATAAAAGTTTTTGTTCTGCTCTCTATAATTCTAAACAGACAGCCTAGATCTGTATATGACTTGGCACAATACTTGTATCATTGATGAGCCAAAATTGATGCATAATCTGTGCTCAACTACTGTATTATTCCTTTGTAAATGAACAAAACAAAGTGTTCAGAGGATTTTAAAAGAGAAGGAAAGAATTAAAAAAAAACAAACTTCTACAACGTGCATTGCAGCGTTAATCTTAATCAAACAGAGTATAAATTGCCTTACCTGGCTTCAGGGTGCCAGCCCCCTCTACTACTAGGTGTAAGAAGGTTTTGGTTTACTCTTGTGCAGCTCTTCCATAAAGACTCAAAATGCAAAGAAATAGCAATTTACCTTCCATAATGCTGCAAGTTTCCTGGCATTTCAGGGCGTATTGGAGAATCTCTTCCAGCCAACTGAACAGGGATAAAAGAGGAGGGGAAATAAGGACAATTAATTTCCATCAACAACAAAAAGTTACAATAGAGGAATAAAGATTATGGTGCAAGATTCTTTCTTCTTTGTTATAAAAAGGACATCCATGTGAATTGCTTGCAATATATAATTAAGAACACACAGAACTAGACAATATTCCACATTTGTAGATAATGGTTAGTAAAATGGCATAGTTTCCTCAATGCTGCTAAACCGAGCCTTGATTCTTATATAGTATATTACTACACTTCATTGTATCACTAGACATTTCAGGCATTAATATACAAGGCTGTGCATAGCAGGTGCTGATGAAGTGTTGATGAAAGCAGGCATGCTGGCATTTCTAAGTGGATTAAGGTTAAATTGGTGCCATAATCTCAATATACACAGGCGTGGAAGAGACCTGGATTAGTTGCCTTGTCACACAGCAGCAGTGCCTTCTTTGGTACTGTCAGACCATACTGAGATGCTTTGACAATGTCGTCCAAGACTGGTAATGGTATCAAAACAAATGTACTTGAGAACAATACTACCAGCAGTGGTAGAAGTCTATCATCCATCTTAAAATTAAAGGGTAACTGTGGTCTCCAAGCAAATTAGGGTTAAATAATATTTTTCAGTCTAACCTTGATCACATGCTTTGGTGCGACTCAAGTGCAACTTAGTATATATAGTATTGTGTAGTATTTAAAGGGTCATGTCCACCCCTTTAGAAAACTTTTGATACGCGGTAGGGCATGCTCCCCCAGCCCCAACCGCATTAATATTATTATTGTTAGAAAGTCCCCCGATCCTTACTTACCTTCCCTCTTTCCTCCGCCACACAGTTCCAGCCCTTTGCTTGGAATTGCAAGCAGGGGGTGGGACTGGCAGCCGCGTCTGTGATTGGCTGAGAAGAAGCCAATCACGGTCGCGGCTGCTGGGAGTTCTGAACAGCGGAGGAGAGAGGGAAGGTAAGTAAAGGTTGGGGGACATTTTTGCAATAATATTAATGCGGTTAGGGCTGGGGGAGCATGCCCTACCGCATACCCAAAGGTTTTAATGTTAGGGGGAGGGAGAGAAAAACGGGAGGGAGGAAGGGGGGGGAGGGCTGCACTGAGCATGCCTCAAACCTTGACGAGGTTGAGGCAGACTCAGGAACAGCATGAATCACACACTGCTTCTACACAGCAGTTTCCTGGACTTTGGAGGGGCACAGCAGGGGAACCATTTTGAGCAGAAATGTAAGGTAAGGTTTGTTTTAAACTTCATAATATGGCCAGTAAAGGGTTACATTTTAGTTTTGGGGGTGGACGTGCCCTTTAAGGGTTCATAAAGACAAACGTCCATCGAATGTCCATCTAGTCCAACCTACCCACATTTCCTGACTAACATTTGATCCAGATTAAGGCAAAAAACATAAAGAGGGGGGGAAATTCCTTTTTGGCTCAAAGTGGCAATCAGAAATATCTCATGATCAACTCCAACTTTATTTATCAATACCAGTTACATGCAAAATTCATTTTTTTTAGAAACTCATCCAGCTTCTTTTTTTTTTTCAACTATCCAATGGCCCTTCCATCACCACGTCCAATAGAAGTCAGTTCCATATTTTTCCGTCCTCACTCTACACTTCTGGACTTAATGGATGTCTTCATATCCTCTCACATGTTTTTTTGGCAACCAATGCACCTGATAGTTTATTGTATGACCTGTTAATGTATAAATACACAGTGATCATATCCCCAAGCATATCCCCTTTTCTCTAGTGTCCCCTTATTAATTTAAATGCCCTACACTGAACGCTTTAAATTTCGAATATATCCTTTTCTAACTTTTTAGAAGTTATATTGCTAAAATGAATACGTATAAAAAGGTTAGTATAAAAAAATTAAAAAAACACACTGTGCCCCTAAGCAGAAATAAGCAGTCTTACCTTTATTAGAAGTGCAAACCTTGGTAAAAAAAAAAAAAAAAAAATTCTGTTACAGGATGTTAATAAAAAAAACTGACTTGCATTTCTATTTTTGCCACGTGCTCACTAATTATTACATGAACCTAACAGTGGGTCAATAAAGGTCCAGGGGAATGCTTATGACTAAATCCTGTTGAGGGATGAAATGCATCAGGTCTGATTAATAAATCACTGTTAGTTCCTGCTCCTGACATCCTTCTAATGTTATCTTGGCACTGCTGGTTATATTATCAAGATGGTCTGACCAGCACTTTCACAAACGTTAAATGAGTTCAGAGTTAAATCCAGTTATAAAGTACTGTACTGAATGTATTATAATGTACTGAATAAAGACCAGAAGGTTAAGGAGCCATGTCTTACCTCCCATTCTTCATTCAATATCTCAGGAGGCAGGAACGAAGATTGCAGAAACTTACCTTTCGGGCCATCCAGAGCAGCAGAACTGACAGGTTCCAACCGCTTCCTGTAATCGTGTATTAGTTGATTAGTTTTAATCAACTAATACACGCTATAGTTGATTAGAAGCAGGAAGTGGTTGGGACCTGTCAGTTCTGCTGCAGTGGATAGCGAGTTATCTTCGTCCCTGGCTCTTAATTGAAGAAAAGGAGGTAAGGCATAGTTCCTTAACCTCCCTGTCTTCAATCAATACATTAAAGGAATAGGTCACAAATGTCAAACATTTGACATTGGTGGCTAACAGTTCCAAGCCAATATGATCGTCTTCTGCTCATTTACCAAGGTAAAACTTAAAAAGGAAATGTATCAATTTTATAAAGGAAAACATTAGACTAGGGGCCAAACAATGAACATTAGACCTTGTTCATGATTTTATTAAGAATACAAAGGTTTGAAAGCCGATTGGTACAAATTAAAGTTTTATGAGGTACACTAAGGGATGAAAGCCGATTGGTACAAATTCTAATTTTATGAGGCACTAAAGGTGGCAATAAACTACAAATGGTAATTACGATCGTAACTCGACCGATACTTTGGTAGACAGATGTACAATGTTAATTGTATATAGATGAAACATTCATATTGCAGTGTTCTCCCCAGAATTTTTTTCCTGCCGGGTGGCATGAAAAAGTAGCCGGGTGGGGTAGGACGGGGAAATTTGGTGGTAAGGAAAATGTGCACTGCATCATGCTCATTATATAGGTCAGGGATGTCTAACTTTCGTCCCACTAGATGTTTGAAAACTATAACTCCCAACATTCCGTGGTTGTAGAATGAGGGGAGTTGAAGTTCGTAAACATCTGCAGGGAGTTGTAGTTCTGCAACATCTGAAGGTAACCCATGTAACAGCAGCACAAGCACATGTGACACCCTTTTGTGGCCTTGGAGATCTTGGAAAAGCTAGGTAACGTGCTAAAATAATCTTGCAAGTGTAAAAAGGGATCTGGACTGAGCAGTTTTGGCAGAAGTTTTTACTGATATATTGATACACCTATTAAACCTACTTCTAAATTCTTTTAAATCACAAGTGTTCTCTCAAGAATTTTTTTCCAGCCGGGTGGCATGAAAAAGTAGCCGGGTGGGCCGCCCGGCTAAAAGACCCTAGGGAGAACACTGCTAATCCTGGCCCCTGCTGACTAAAAGAGTCAAGGGGATCCTATATAAACACTGCTAAGTGTTTTTGATGCCTGTTTTTATTCCTGTTTTTAGGTTTCTTTTGTTTTTGCACCAAGCACTTTATATTATTGTGTGGTGGTGCACTATAATAAAGCTACCTTTGGTTAATCATACCATTGACTGGACCTGCATCGTTACTTAAAGAAAGTAAGTGTATTTTAACCATTTAATATATGTTTTAATGGGATTTAATACTTTTAAGAACTTTTAAAACAACTTGATCTTTTTTATCTGTTTTATCCTTTTATGAGCGCGAACATTAAAAGTGTCGAGGGTGGACATGTCTTCCAGCACCTATTTTAGGAGGCCTGAAACATGGCTTTGCTAACATTTCTTTTCTTCTGAGATGCACTAATCATTTGAGTGATAATGAAAGGATTGCTGGATGAAAGGAACGTAAGCAGCACCAGAAAAAAAAATGATCTCCCTGATAGCCCAGTCAAATCAGTCATATTTGAGATAAAAGTGCACCAAACATAACAATATTAGCTGTACAATATTTAAAATCTGTATAAAAGACCTTGAAATATCCTAAAAACACTTCATAATAAAAGAGGCATATATGGACATAAGAAGGCATAAAGCAAAAAACTGCACCGAAATTGAGTATATACAGCTGATTCTATAGCAAAACAGCTGGCCATTCTTCACAAAATGGCGCTGGAATGCATAGAAGCCGGGAATGGAACGCATGACATCATCATGCCATGCTGAAGACCTGGAAGCAGTGCAGACCCGTGAAAATAACATTTAAAAGGATATACACATCTCTACAGGTATACAGTCTTGAAAAAGCTGCTTTATTGCAGTGATGCGTTGAGTTTTTAAAAAGCAAGGTCAGGAATAGAAACCAAATTTTGTACTGCATTTTTATCCCCTTTTAATGATGTTTTTTTAATGGAGGTCTTATCTTGCTGCATCCCATATGCTCTATGCATTTTAAAGAGCTAGGACAGTAGAGGAACCCTGTTATTATATTGCAGTAGAATCTGAACAAATCCACAGGCTTTGGATGTTTTATGGGACTTTTTACTGGTGATTTAATTGACTTGCTGAGAACTGTTACATTTTAAGGAATAAAGCTGTTTGAAAAGTGCTGGACTATGTAAGTGTCCTTTTATCTATATATTTATATGGTTAATGTATTTTTTTAATGTAGGTTTTTTAACTGATATTTATGGTATACTACTGACCACATATTTATTTATTTATTACATGTTATGTTGTGAGGAAGTTTGCACAGCCTACCTTTGATCAAATGACAATTAAACTTAGACACTGAGAACAGAGGGAGAAGGAACAATATCAGGATATGTGGGCTCCCCCATAGACCTCCACCTCCCTTAGGCCAAAAACTCTAAATTTCCAAGAGATGAGTCCACTTTCGACAAAAAGAGTATATTATGATTCAATATCGGAAAATTCACGATCTTATTCATGAAGAGGCACATATTCAACTCTATCCTGAATTATGTATTCAGGATAGACACTAAACGCAAACGACAACTTAAAGCCACCACTCCAGACTCTCAATAAACACAATATCTCTTACAGATGGGGCTACCCATTTCAACTTACCACAAGACACACTGGAGTAACCCATACGCTTAGCTACCCAGAAGAACTACTTACATTCTGTTCATCACTTCCAGAAATCCCCCTCCCTGAATTGAGAGGACTTCCCACCCTTCCAATTGGATTCCATAAGCCTTGGTCCTCAACATCACCAAAGAGATCATCCCAATTTTCCAACCAACCGAAATGCTCCACATTATCTTTGGCCTCAGGCAACACACCTAGATCCTTGCTTTGACCATACAATTACTTACCAGATATTCTGCCCCTGGCTTCCAGACCAATTGGTGTGCAACAAGGCCATGTAGTTGCCAAGATTTACATTATAAGAAACCTAAATGAACAAAAAATAAAACAGAACTTATTCACAAACGTAACCCCGTTAGTGCCACAAACATAGCCGCAAACATCCCAACCTACCCACTGCTCTCACTACTCTCAAGCATATGCTACCCTTCCTCTATCCTCTACCCTCTGGGGAACCTTCTCCTTTCCCACAAGAGACACAGAGAGAGAATTGACTATATCTTTGTCACACATTCTGGAATACGTCTCTTAACCAATACTACCATCGAATCTCTGACATGGCCAGATCATGGCTCAGAAACAGCAGACTTAACACGGACAAAATACACCCCTAAACAATATTCATGGGACTAAATGAAAAGCACTGTAAACATCCAGTATACTGGGAGAACATCAAAGAAGCCATAGAAACACATTTTACCACTAACAAAGCTAGAGTTTCCCCTTCTATGATGCTATGAGAGGCACATACGCCAGTGATAAGAGGCCACTGCATTAAACTAGCATCCCGCCTTAAAACAAACCATAACAAAAAATTACGAGAACTCACTAAGAACCTTAAAGAAGCAGAGGACCAACTATACTATACATCATCCATCACAAAACTCCACAAGGTGATCGCAAATAGAGCAGTCCTAAAAGACCATTACATCTCAGAAACAGACAAAAGATTTAGATGGGCAAAACACTCATTCTATGAAACAGGTAATAAGGCCCACACTCTACTAGGCAAACTTCCTAAACAATCACAGGAAACATGCCACTTCAGTTAGTACTAAAATTGATCAAGGAATCCCGATATATGACCCCACAGGAATAGCAGCCAGGTTTGAATAGAAATATAGCATCTTTATACTGCTTTCCAACCCTCAATGGATACCGTATCTCCCGACTTCCTGACATCAATACACATTTTTCTAATCTCTAGCAATATGCCTAAACTGACACAAACACAACTTAATAATATTAATAATTGTCAATATTATATAGTATCCCCATACCAACTGGAACTGCAGTATATGTACTAATACCAGTAATTCTCAATATTATATAGTATCCACGTACCAATCAGAACTACAGTATATGTATTAATACCAGTAATTCTCAATATTATATATTATCCCCATACCAACCAGAACTACAGTATATGTATTAATACCAGTAATTCTTAATATTATATAGTATCTCTGTACCAACCAGAACTACAGTATATGTATTAATACCAGTAATTCTCAATATTATATAGTATCCCTGTACCAACTAGAGATGGCCGAACTTTCGAAAGTTCGAAAACGCACCCATAAAAGTCAATGTGAGTCAAATAGTTCGAAAAGTTCTAATGAAATACAATTAAAATATCAATGGTAACTTAATGTAAATGGCTGTGCGACCTGGGAAATGGTCTGGGGAACATGTTCGAATATCCAGGACATTCGAAAAATCAATTTTACTCTCACTCGCGCTATTTTCGAGCTCGTTCGCGCCTAGGTACCATGTACATTTTACTTGCGGATTCAATGCTCGCGTATAGGCTTTAATGGACACTTTACTCGTAGATTCGATGTTCGCGCCTAGATACCATGGATGTTTTACTCGCGAATTTGATGCTCACGTATAGGTTTTAATGTACCCTTTACTCGTGGATTCGATGCTCGTGTATAGGTATAACAGGCATTTTACTCGCACATTCGAACGGTCGAACATTCAATATTTATCGAAAGTCTAAAAATATTGAAAATTTTTTTAGTAATCTGATTGGCTGGAACGATGCTACATTTGTTTTTTTTTAAACTTTATTTGGCTTGATAATGGAAAAGTTTTCCATTAGTCTTTCATATTTGTTTCTGTCTTTACCTACAGTAGCTACACTAGACTTATTAAAAAAGCATTATAATGATGTTAAAGGCCATGTCCACTCCCAAAACTAAAATTTAACCCACTACTGGCCCCACAGTACTGTTTAAAAAAAATCCTTAACTTACATCCCTGCTCCTTATGGTTCCCCGTAGTCCATGTCCAAAGCCCAGGAAACTGAGGAGTAGTGGTTGTCTTCCTGGCCAAACGTCTCTGCCTCTTGTCTAGCCTCTGTGAGGGATGGTGACATGTGCAGAGGAGTCCTCCCCCCCCTCCCTTCATCCCGATCCCTTTTCTTGCAGTCTTAAAAGTCTAAAAACTTTCATCTGAACTTATAGAATAGAATCTAAATTATACTTACAGATCCTTGCTATAGTCTTGTTCTCTATGGCTGCCGGTCCGACCCCTTGCTTGTAGTTCCGACAGGCAAGGGAGCCAGACCAGAATGACGCTGGAACGAGGAGCTGTAAGTAGAGTTTGGAATCAATTTTTAAACTTCTAACATAGCGGTTGAGGGTGGGAGGGTTTGCCTTGCAATATGTCAAAAGTTAATATGGAGGGTGGAGATGCCCTTTAATAGCCGTGTTATTATCATAGTGTGAATAGTACTATGGTGTGGCCAGACACACATGTTGTTTTTGTTTACTTTATCAAGCATGTAAGGGATGTTTTGGTTTGCTCAGTTTATCAGACAGAATTACTGCACATATTTATCCTGTCATTGGATGTTAAGGTTGATTAAATAAAGGGAACATTGGACCTAATCTAATACAAAAGTTGACCCTGGGTTCTTTTGCAAGCAAACAACACAAGGGACCAAAGCAAATTACAAATTATTTAGATGAAAAGAACCTTGTAAATCAAATGAAGGACAGTTCTCCTATTGAGAGCTTAGCATAGCCACACCAGTTATATAATAATAATAATAATAATAATAATAATAATAATAGTAATAATAATAATAATAATAATAATAATAATAATAATAATAGTAATAATAATAATACTAGAACAATTGATATAAATAATAAAAATAATAATAATATAAATAATAATATGAATATAAATAATAATATAAATAACAATATAAATAACAATAATATAAATATCAATAATATACATATTAATATAAATATGAATAATATAAATATTAATGATATAAATATTAATAATATAAATATTAATAATCATTTTATAAATAATAATAATCATTTTATAAATAATAATACTAATAATATTATTAAAAAAAATTATAATATAAATAATAATATAAATAATAATAATATAATTAACAATAATAATATTATAAAATCTTTCAATAGCCTAAGCATTCCGGAAAGTTTTTTATTGATTTACCCCTCATTTTCTCTCAAATGGTTTCTCCCTTGACATCACAGTGACATCACCAGCTGAATCATATAAATTGCAGAGCAGAAGAGGTTTTCATCAGTTATCAGAAATATTTAGAGGGAGTCACTAAAAATGGGGTATTTTTTGCGACCAAGGAGGGGATTTTTTATACGTGCAATACAACCAGTTCATCCATATTTGGATACGATGACCTGAATATGCAGGAACTGTATATGGTGTTTAATATGGTGTACTTCAGAGGAATTTTACCATATGTTAACGTCAGATGGAGTAAGATGAAAAGGTAAGTGACACATTTTTGACTAATAAATTTAAAATAGTTTTGTATAGTAACTCCAAGATAAAAACGACATTTTAAATATATTTATATTTATAAGATTTATATTTCATAAGACATGTTTAACTAATCTATGGTAACCAATCAGATGGGAAAATCTCTGGACTATTTGTGTTAATTAGATTTTAATAACGTCCTTTAAACATGCAACGCAGTGCATTAAAGGATAACTGTATCGCCTCAACTGCTTTAGAAAGAGTAAAGGTATGCAGCCCTCCCCATACATTTTTTCCCTAATTTCGAGCTCTCTCTGCTTTCAATTAGCCACACTGTGAAGGGTGTGTAATAATTCTGTCTGCCTGCAACTGTCACTCAAAACTAGCATGTAAGAAAACACTCCTCCACCCATCCTTGATCAGCTTGATTATGTAGGTTGTATCCTAGCAACCAAACAGTTCAGGTTTGTTTGACTGGCAGAGCAGAAGGAGAGAGGTTGTAACAGACATTCCCACCAGCCAATGACAAGTGATATGTTGATCATGCCTGGGCCCACTAGGAGGCGGGCTTTTAGCACTCATCTTTGCTGTGTGATATCTAAGGGAGGGCAGCACAGTTGTAAATGCACAGTGTGTGCACAGTGTGTGCTGGAAGTGTGGACATGTAATGGGGGTGATTTTTTTTTATATTGTTTCCCTTTAATGTAAATATATTTATTCAGCACAGTAAATGTTTATAGACATGCGTTTAGGACATCCGTTCAGATTTGAAATCAAGTTAAGTAAACACTTAAAGGAAGTGTTGACTCAGAAATGACATACTTCTGTATAATAAACTCCCCTGCGCCCAAGCCCCCAGGAATTCTTTCTTGTGAAAACATTCTGCTATAGCCTCTGCAATCAGGTTGTAAAGTTCTGCTCGTTTTTGGTGGGAGTGTCCTTCACTCTGCACTGCTTGTTGTCTATCTGCTGTACTGACATGTTATAACCCCCCCTTTTGACCCCATGACTAATAGACTGTTCTCTCTCTTTAGATGCACTTTTTTTTGCTGCATCAGATAGAGTTACTGGCACATAGAGAGGGGAAAATGAACACAACTCATTACTGAACTAAGTATTACTTGCAGACAACTTCCACCTCACTTGGTACTGATTAAGTAAATAAAATGTATATGTTAATGTTTACTTTGATTTCTATGTTTCTATATAGCAGTGTGTAACTGAGTCTGTCAGTGTTTGTGTAACTGAGTCTGTCCGTGTGTTTGTGTATCTGTGTGAGTCTGTCAGTGTGTTTGTGTAACTGTGTACAGCCCTTTCCCATAGTGCCTATGCATCGGTTTCAGTGTGGCATAGTAGTGTAGGTGGGAGACAGACATCCATGATGTACAGCCCTTTCCCATTCCCATAGTGCCTGTGCATCACTTTCAGTGTGGCATAGTGTAGATATGAACAGTCTGTCCAGCCTAAGTTGTTATCAGCACTGAACTGTTCCTTTAAAGGATAAGTATGCCGTAAAATATAGTCTCTCTCTCTCTCTCTCTCTCTCTCTCTATCTTTCTATCTATCTCTCATACTGTCCATCTATCTATCTATCTTCTATCTATCTTTTGTTCGGTCCATCTATCTATCTATCTCTTGTTCTGTCCGTCTATCTATCTATCTATCTATCTATCTATCTATCTATCTATCTATCTATCTAAATGAACAAGACCTGAGAGTGCCCTGGAACTTTTATTTTGTTGGATATCTATCTATCTCTCTTTCTGTCCATCTATCTATCTATATATCTATCGATCTATCTATCTCTCGTTCTGTCCGTCTATCTCTCTTTCTGTCCGTCTATCTTTATATCTATCGATCTATCGTTCCACTATCGTTCTCTCTGTCTATTGATCTATCTATCTCTATCTATCTACATATCTATCTATCATCTATATCTCTCTATATATATATATAATCTATCTACATATCTATCTATATATATATTTTCTATCTATCTGTAATATATCTATAATCTATCTATCTATATAAAATCTATCTATCTACATATCTATCTATCTATATACATAATCTATTTACATATCTATCTATATATAATCTATCTATCTAATCTATCGACATGTCTGTCTGTCTGTCTATCTATATATAATCTATCTATCTTTCTATCTATTGTTGTGTCTGTTTATCAATTTATTTAAAATTTTAACCTTCCAATATGCTTTTACTTTATCTCCCATATTAGTAAAAAATCTTTTCTCTCTGTGTCTCTCTCGTTCAGACAATTCAAACAATATGAGGTTAACTCTGGGCACTGCACTTCAACTCTCTCAGTCTGCCTCCTTCTCTCAGTCTATGGGTCCCGATTCCCTTCTTTAATTCCTGCCACGGAGTCACGTTTCACTCGCACGCACACATCATGATTGTGTGCACGTACCGGTACCAGCACTAGGACCCTCCAGAGCCTACCTTTGCTGCTTTAAATTTGCTGACATCTTGCATCTGTTTATGTGACCATGTAGCTCCATCCCTCCAAAATTCCCTGGTTCCCACATGTTCAGTAGTCGCAAAAGGTAGTTCTCGCCACGTGTGCACGCGTAATATCATCTCGATGCACACAAGCATGGCATGGCAACAGGACATTTTGCATTGACATCACTTCATGCGGGTACACATGCTGGGAAGCAGGAGAATTACCTTTTGCAACTACTGAACATGTGGATACCAGGGAATCTCTGAGGGGCGGAGCTACACGGTCACATAAACAGATGTCAGCCAATTTAAAGCAGCAAAAGTAGGCTCTGAGGGTCCTAGAAAAAAAGTAATTACTTTTTAAAAGCTGCAGCTTCGAAATAAACTTAACATTGTTTACAGCATACTTATCCTTTAAATAAAACATATAGTAATACACATAAGATAAGAATTCAGTGAGAATGATATTCTGTACAATTGTATCGTTACTACATAGAAAGCTTTAACGGTTCTTTTATTTCATCTTATAATTAGATCTGTAAAATCATTAATGGAAAAGAAAAAATGGTTCTTTATCCCCATGTATGGAGCTGCACCGGCCCTTGTAGGAGACTGGTGAAGAGGATGATAAACCGACCACCACGTGTTGAAGTGCGATGGGTCAACAAACACAAAGATAATTGTGGTTGGTAAAGACCCTGTAGGTCCTGCAGGGACCAGGTGGACAATAAGAAGAAGGCGTCAGCATAGCCTGGTAACGTATAGAATATGGAACGCGTTAATGGGTTAGCTGGGTAAAATATTGAATATGGAACAGGTTAATCGGTTAGCTGTAAGTAAAGCAGAGGAGGAAGGAAGTAGCTGCCGGCGTATATCCAGGATTTTAAAAAGTAACCACTGCCTTGGCATAACCAATCAGGATCTTCACTTCGCGCCTTGTGCAGTGCGCGCTGACATCATTCTTATAAAATGCAAGCTAAAGCAGAGCATCAGAGGAGCGGTCTGGAGAACGTAGCTCCCTGGCTGGCTGTTTTCTGCTGCTTGCTATCTACAGTTTTCAGTAACTTACTGCTGTGCCTTTGCCTGATTGTGAGTACTCTCTTGTTAAGTTTGTGTGACTGTGTGGCTATTGTTGCGGGGAAGCATTTCTAGGTAAGGTGGGGGGAGGGGTCTGGCCTACGGGGGTCTGTTCTTGGGTAAGGGTTTTGTGGGGTCTACTGGGCCTGAGTGGGGCTGGTTGTAGGACACCGCTAAACTTCTGGGGACTGTCTTCTGTGGGACGCTGATAAACCCACAGAAGAGAGTCCCCATAAGTCCTTGGAAGTTTAGCGGCGTCCCACAGAAGACAGTCCCTGGAAGTTCAGCGGCGTCCTACAGAAGACGGTCAACAGAATTTCAGCAGCGTCCCACAAAAGATGGTCCCCAGAAGTTTAGCGGCCTCCCAGAGAAGACAGTCCCCAAAAGTTATGCGGTGTCCCACAGAAGGAGGTCCCCAGAAGTTCAAGCGGCGTCCCACAGAAGGCAGTCCCCAGAAGTTCAGCGGCATCCCACAGAAGGCAGTCCCCAGAAGTTCAGCGGCACAGAAGACAGTCCCCAGAATTTCAGCGATGTCCGACAGAAGACGGTTCTCAGAAGTTCAGAGGCGTCCCAAAGAAGATGGTCCCCAGAAGTTCAGCGGCGTCCCACAGAAGACAGTCCCCAGAATTTCAGCAGCGTCCAACAGCAGACGGTCCCCAGAAGTCCAGCGGTGTCCCACAGAAGACAGTCCCCAGAAATATAGTGGAGTCCCACAGAAGACAGTCCCCAGAAGTTCAGTGGCATCCCACAGAAGACGGTCCCCAGAAGTTCAGCGACAATCCACAAAAGACGGTCCCCAAAAGTTTAGTGGTGTCCTACAGAAGACGGTCCCTGGAAGTTCAGCAGCGTCCCACAGAAGATGGTCCCCAGAAATTCAGCATCATCCCACAAAAGACAGTCCCCAGAATTTCAGCAGCGTCCCACAGCAAAAGGTCCCCAGAAGTTCAGTGGCGTCCCACAGAAGATGGTCCCCAGAAGTTCAGCGGCATCCCACAGAAGACAGTCCCCAGAATTTCAGCAGCGTCCCACAGCAAAAGGTCCCCAGAAGTTCAGTGGCGTCCCACAGAAGATGGTCCCCAGAAGTTCAGCGGCATCCACAGAAGATGGTCCCAGAAGTTCAGCGGCGTCCCACACAAAGATAGTCCCCAGAAGTTCAGCGACGCCACGACGTCCCACACAGACGATCCCCAGAAGTCCAGCGGCGTCCCACAAAAGATGGTCCCTGAAGTTCAGTGGCATCCCACAGAAGAGGGTCCCCAAAAGTTCAGCAGTGTCCCACAGAAGACGGTCCCCAGAAGTTCAGCAGTGTCCTACAGAAAACAGTCCCCAAAAGTACAGTGGTATCCACAGGAGACAGCCGCCAGAAGTCTAGCGGCGTCCCCAGAAGACGGTCCCTGAAAGTTCAGCGGTGTCCCACAGAAGATAATCCCCAAAAGTTTAGTGGTGTCCCACAGAAATGGCCCCCAGAAGTTCAGCGGCGTCCCAAGAAGATGGTCCCGAGAAATTCAGTGGCGTCCCACAGAAGATGGTCCCCAGAAGTTCAGTGACGTCGCAACATCCCACAGAAGACGGTCCTCAGAAGTCCAGCAGCGTCCCCCAGAAGATGTTCCCCAGAAGTTCATTGGCTTCCTACAGAAGATGGTCCCCAGAAGGTCATCGGCGTCCCACAGAAGACGGTCCCCAGAAGTCCCCGTCATCCCACAGAAGACAGTCCGAAGAAGTTCACAGTGTTCCAGAGAAGATAGTCCCCAAAGTTGAGCGGCATCCTACAAAGAGGTCTCCAGAAGTTCAGCAGTGTCACAGAAGAAGGTCCCCAAAAGTTCACCGTTGTCCCACAAGAGGGTCCCCAAAGTTCAGCAGTGTCCCACAGAAGACAGTCCCCAGAATACAGTGGAGTTCCACAGAGACAGCAGCAGAAGTCTGTGGCGTCCCACAGAAGACAGTCCCCAAAAGTTCAGCAGGCGTCCCACAGAAGACGGTCCCCAAAATTTTAGCAGTTTCCATAGAAGACGATCCCCAGAATTCAGCGGCGTCCCACAGAAGATGGTCCCAGAAATTCAGCGTCATCCCACAAAACAGAAGACAGTCCAAGAAGTTCAGCTTTCCCAGAGAAGACAGTCCCCAGAAATTTAGCGGTGTCCTACAGAAGACAGTCAGCAAAGTTCAGCGGTGTCCCACAGAAGACAGTCATCAGAGGTTCAGCGGCGTCCCACAGAAGACGATCCCTGGAAAATTCAGCGGTTGTCCCACAGAAGATGGTCCCCAGAAGTTCAGTGGCATCCCACAGAAGACAGTGCCTGGAAGACGGCCCCCAGGAGTTCAATGGCATTCCACAGAAGACAGTCAACAGGAGTTCAGTGGCCTCCCACAGAAAAAAGTCCCCAGAAGTTCAGCGGCATTCCACAAAAGACGGTCCCCAGAAGTTCAGAGGCATCTCACTGAAGATGGACCCAGAAATATCAGCTGTGTACCACAGAAAACGGTCCCTAGAAGTTCAGCAGCGTCCCACAGAAGAAAGTCTCCAAGAATTTTAACGGCATCCCACAGAAGACAGTAAGCAAAAGTTCAGCGGTGTCCCACAGAAAACGGTCCCCAGAATTTCAGCGGCGTCCCACAGAAGACAAAGTTCAGAGGCGTCCCACAAAAATAGTCCCCAGAAGTTCAGCGGTGTCCCACAGAAGACTGTCCGTAGAATTTCAGCAGTGTCCCACAGAAGATGGTCCCCAGAATTTAGCAGCATCCCACAGAAATCCCCAGAGTTCAGCACATCCACAGAAGACAGTCCCCAGAAGTTCAGGCGGCCCCACAGAAGACAGTCCTCAGAAGTTCAACGGTGTCCCACAAAAGACAGCCAGCAAAGTTCAGCTTCATCCCACAGAAGACAGTCAGCAGAAGTCCAGCGCGTTCCACAGAAGACGTCCCTAGAGTTCATGGCATCCCACAGAAAATATTTCCCAAAGTTCAGCGGCGTCCCACAGAAGACGGTCTCTAGAAGTTCAGCAGCGTCCCACAGAAGAAGGTCCCCAGAAGCTCAGCGCATCCAACAGAAGAAATTTACCAGAAGTCCAGCGGCAACCCACAGAAGACAGTCACCAGAAGTTCAGCAGCGTCCCCAGAAGACAGTCCCAAGAAGTTCAACGGCATCCCCAGAAGACAAGAAAAGTTCAGAGTTCACGGCGTCCCACAGAAAACGGTCCCCAGAAGTTCAGCGGCGTCCCACAGAAAATGGTCCCCAGATGCCCACAGAAGACAAAGAAAAAGTTCAGAGTTCAGCGGCGTCCCACAGAAAACGGTCCCCAGAAGTCCAGCGGTGTCCCACAAAGATGGTCCCCAGAAGTTCAGCGGCGTCCCCCCGAAGATTCCCTAGAATTTTAGCAGCATCCACAGAAGACGGTTCCAGAATGTCAGCGCATCCCACAGAGACAGTCACAGAAATCCAGCGGCGTCCCACAGAAGACAGTCCCCAGAAGTTCAGCAGCGTCCCCAGAACACAGTCCCCAGAAGTTCAATGGCATCCTACAGAAGACAGTAAGCAAAAGTTCAGCGGCATCTCACAGAAACAGGTCCCCAGAAGTTCAGCGGCATTCCACAAAAGACGGTCCCCAAGTTCAGAGGCATCTCACTGAAGACGACCAAGAATTCAGCCGTGACCACAGAAAACGGTCCCTAGAAGTTCAGCAGCGTCCCACAGAAGAAAGTCTCAGAAGTTCAGCGGCGTCCCACAGAAGACAGTTAGCAAAAGTCCAGCGGCATCCCACAGAAGACATCCCAAGAATTTTAATGGCATCCCACAGAAACAGTAAGCAAAAGTTCAGCGGTGTCCCCAGAAAAGGGTCCCCAGATTTCAGCGGCGTCCCACAGAAGACAAAGTTCAGAGGCGTCCCACAAATAGTCCCCAGAGTTCAGCGGTGTCCCACAGAAGACTTTCCGTAGAATTTCAGCAGCGTCCCACAGAATATGGTCCCCAGAAGTTTAGCAGCATCCCACAGAAGACAGTCCCCAAAGTTCAGCGGTGCCCCACAGAAGACAGTCCTCAGAAGTTCAACGGCGTCCCACAAAAGAGAGTCAGCAGAAGTTCAGCTTCATCCCACAAAGACAGTCAGCAGAAGTCCAGCGGCGTTCCACAGAAGATGGTCCCTAAAGTTCATTGGCATCCCACAAAAATAGAAGACATTTACCAAAGTCCAGCGGCAACCCACAGAAGACAGTCACCAGAAGTTCAGCGGAGCCCTCAGAAGACAGTCCCCGAAGTTCAACGGCGTCCCACAAAGACAGCTAGCAAAAGTCCGCGATGTCCCACAGAGACAATCCCCAGAAGTTCAGCAGCGTCCCACAGAAGACAGTCCCAAAAGTTCCAACGCGCATCCCACAGAAGATGGGAACTTTTGGGGACCCTTTCTGTGGGAGCCGAGAACTTGTGGGGACCATCTTCTGGGGAGGCCATTGAATTTCTGGGGACCGTCTTCTGTGGGATGCCGTGAACTTCTAGGGACTGTCTTCGACTTTCTTCTGTGGGATGCTGCTGAACTTCTGGGGACTGTCTTCTATGGGACGTCGCTGGAACTTGATGCGACTGTCTGTGAGATGCCGCTGAACTTCTGGGTACTATCTTCTGTGGAACACCACTAAACTCTTTGGACCATCTTCAGTGGGATGCCTCTGAACTTCCGGGGACCATATTCTATGGAATGCGCTGTGAACTTGTAAATGCAGTCTTCTTGGGACGCCGCTAAATTTCTAAGGACTGTCTTCTGTGGGATGCCGTTGGACTTCTGAAGACTGTCTTCTGTAAAACACCATAAACTCTTTGGGACCGTCTTCTGAAGAAGCCGCTAAATTTTGGGGCCCCTCTCTGTGGGACGATGATGAACTTTGGGGACCATCTTCTGTGGGGGGCCATTGAATTTCTGGGGACCGTCTTCTGTGGGATGCTGGTGAAATTCTAGGGGATGTCTTCTGTGGGCATCACTGAAATTCTGGGGACACATCTTCTGTGGGACGACGCTGAACTTCTGGAGACCATCTTCTGTGGACGCCGCTGGACTAACGCTGGGGACCGTTTTCTGTGGGACGCCGTTGAACTTCTGCTTACTGTCTTCTGTGGGACGCCGCTGAACTTCTGCTGACGTTTCTGTGGGACGCCGCGAACTTCTGCTGACGTCTTCTGTGGGACGCCGTGAACTCTGCTGACTGTGTTCTGTGGGTGACGGCTGAACTTTGCTGTCTGTCTGTAGGGGATGCCATTGAACTTCGGGGACTGTCTTGTGGGACGTCGCTGAACTTTGGGGACTGTCTTTGTGGGACGTCGCTGAACTTCTGGGACTTCTTCTGTGGGACACCGCTGGATTTTGCTGACTGTCTTCTGTGGGACGCCGCTGAACTTCTAGTGTTGGTCTTCTGTGGGACGCCGCTAAACTTCTGCGACTGTCTTCTGTGAAACGCTGTTGAACTTTGGGGACTGTCTTCTGTGAAACGCTGTTGAACTCCTGGAGAGTTCTTCTGTGGGAACCGCTTGTGAACTTCTGGGACCATCTTCTTGGGACGCCATAGGATTCCGCTGACTGTCTTGGGGACACGTCTTCTGTGGGACGCCATTGAACTTTTGGGGACCACTTCTGTGGGATGCGATTAACTTCTGGGGACCATCTTCGTGGGACGCTGCTAAAATTCTAGGGACTGTCTTCTGTGGGAGACCGCTGAACTTCTGGGGACCATCTATGGGATGCTTCTGAACATCGTACTGTGTGACATCGTCGAAATTCTGGGGACCATCTTCTGTAGACGCGCTGAACTTCTGGGGACCTGTTTTCTGTGGGATGCTGCTGAAACTTTTGCTTACTGTCTTCGTAGGATGCAACTGAACTTCTGGGCGCCATTTTCTGGGACTTCTCTGAACTGTCGTTTCTGTGGGACATCTGGGGACCACTTCTGTGGGACCGTGGCTGAAATTCTGGGGCTGTTACTGTGGGACGCCGCGGAACTATCTGCGGACTGTCTTTTGTGGGACGCCGCTGAACTTCAGCTGACTGTCTTCTGTGAAACGTGTGAACTTTGGGGACTGTCTTCTGTGAAAAGCCGTTGAACTTCTGCTGACTGTCTTCTGTGGGACGCCAGTGAACTTCTGGGGACTGTCTTCTGTGGCGAGCCACTGAACTTCATGGGGACTGTCTTCTGTGACGCCACTGAACTTCTGGGGACTGTCTTCTGTGGGATGTGCCACTGAACTTCTGGGGGACCATCTTCTGTGGAGATGCCATAGGACTTCTGCTGACTGGTCTTGGGGACGTTTTGGGGAATGCCACTGAACTTTTAGGGACCCTCTTTTGTGGGACGCCGATGAACTTCTTGGGACCGTCTTCTGTGGGATGCCTCTGAACTTGTATCTGTGTGACATTGTCAGAAATTCTGGGGACCATCTTCTGTGGCACGCTGCTGAACTTCTGGGGACCTGTTTTCTGTGAGATGCGCCTGAACTTGTGCTTACTGTCTTCTGTAGGATGCCATTGAACTTCTGGGGACTGGGTTTGTGGGACGATGCGATGAACTTCTGTGGGACTGTCTTCTGTGGGACGCCGCTGGATTTCTGGTGACTGTCCTCTGTGGGATCGCCGTGAACTCTGCGACTGTCTTTGTGGGACGCTGCTGAACTTCTGGGGACGTCTGTGTGGGACGCTGCTAAAATTCTAGGGACTTCTGTGGGACAGCGCTGAACTTATGGGGACCATTTTCTATGGGACTTCTCTGAACTCGTCTTCTGTGGGACAACTGGGACTTCTCGTGGGACGCGCTGAACTTCTGGGGACCGTTTTCTGTGGGACACGCTGAACTTATGGGGAACCAGTATATGGGACTCTCTGGAAATTCGTCTTCTGTGGGACAACGGGGATCAGTGGCGTCCCACAGAAGATGGTCCCCAGAAGTTCAGCGGCATCCCACAGAAGACAGTCCCCAGAATTTCAGCAGCGTCCCACAGCAAAAGGTCCCCAGAAGTTCAGTGGCGTCCCACAGAAGATGGTCCCCAGAAGTTCAGCGGCATCCAACAGAAGATGGTCCCCAGAAGTTCAGCGGCGTCCCACAGAAGATAGTCCCCAGAAGTTCAGCGACGCCACGACGTCCCACACAAGACGATCCCCAGAAGTCCAGCGGCGTCCCACAAAAGATGGTCCCTGGAAGTTCAGTGGCATCCCACAGAAGAGGGTCCCCAAAAGTTCAGCAGTGTCCCACAGAAGACGGTCCCCAGAAGTTCAGCAGTGTCCTACAGAAAACAGTCCCCAAAAGTACAGTGTAGTTCCACAGGAGACAGCCAGCCAGAAGTCTAGCGGCGTCCCACAGAAGACGGTCCCTGAAAGTTCAGCGGTGTCCCACAGAAGATAATCCCCAAAAGTTTAGTGGTGTCCCACAGAAGATGGCCCCCAGAAGTTCAGCGGCGTCCCATAGAAGATGGTCCCGAGAAATTCAGTGGCGTCCCACAGAAGATGGTCCCCAGAAGTTCAGTGACGTCGCAACATCCCACAGAAGACGGTCCTCAGAAGTCCAGCAGCGTCCCACAGAAGATGTTCCCCAGAAGTTCATTGGCGTCCTACAGAAGATGGTCCCCAGAAGGTCATCGGCGTCCCACAGAAGACGGTCCCCAGAAGTCCAGCGTCATCCCACAGAAGACAGTCCGAAGAAGTTCAGCAGTGTTCCAGAGAAGATAGTCCCCAGAAGTTGAGCGGCATCCTACAGAAGACGGTCTCCAGAAGTTCAGCAGTGTCCCACAGAAGAAGGTCCCCAAAAGTTCACCGTGTCCCACAAGAGGGTCCCCAAAAGTTCAGCAGTGTCCCACAGAAGACAGTCCCCAGAAGTACAGTGGAGTTCCACAGAAGACAGTCAGCAGAAGTCTAGTGGCGTCCCACAGAAGACAGTCCCCAAGAAGTTCAGCAGGCGTCCCACAGAAGACGGTCCCCAAAATTTTAGCAGTTTCCCATAGAAGACGATCCCCAGAAGTTCAGCGGCGTCCCACAGAAGATGGTCCCCAGAAATTCAGCGTCATCCCACAAAAGACAGAAGACAGTCCCAAGAAGTTCAGCAGTTTCCCAGAGAAGACAGTCCCCAGAAATTTAGCGGTGTCCTACAGAAGACAGTCAGCAGAAGTTCAGCGGTGTCCCACAGAAGACAGTCATCAGAGGTTCAGCGGCGTCCCACAGAAGACGATCCCTGGAAATTCAGCGGTGTCCCACAGAAGATGGTCCCCAGAAGTTCAGTGGCATCCCACAGAAGACAGTGCCTGGAAGACGGCCCCCAGGAGTTCAATGGCATTCCACAGAAGACAGTCAACAGGAGTTCAGTGGCCTCCCACAGAAAAAAGTCCCCAGAAGTTCAGCGGCATTCCACAAAAGACGGTCCCCAGAAGT